>JAWZYV010011835.1:0-556608 GCA_038373885.1 Cheiracanthium punctorium
GCTACTGTAGATAAGGATAATATATATAAATTTCGTAGAAATCAATGCATATTTACGGGAGTCAGATCAAGGACAGACGAACCGAAAACTTAAACACTCTTCTACGTTGTCGGAAAATGTTAAAAAAGCTAGATCTTGAGGGGGAGAGAATGAAAACTTTCAGGTAAAGGCGTGGGGCCCGTAGCATTTGCTACTTCTGCTATATTGTTAATCCGGCACTGCATGTTACCGACATCCAAAATGCCAAGACGTCTGAAAAATGTTTTCTCCTTACATTAGCCTAAAGAAATTTTTAAATATCCATGACGTGACTTGCAAGAAATAAATGAGAATTTAAATTGAATCAATGAAGAATTTTAATTGATTATTTGAAAACAATTAATTTTATTTTTAATTATTGATTTTACACAAATAAAATGTTTAGATTAAGCATTTGGGCCAATTTTTTTTCTTGAAAATGATTTTCAAGTGGCAAAATTATTAGATATCAAAATATTAGTATACTTTATAAATAAAAGGTTTCTGTGAAAAGAAATGGGGACTGAGTTTATAAATCAAAATAAATAAATAAATTTATTATGATTGTATTATATGATAAAAATACAGGAACAAATTCAAATGACAGTACTCAACTATCTAGAAAAATAAAATATATCTCAGCTTCCAAATTCTCAAACACTTTTAAGCAATCGGAGCCGAACTCATATTTACACATTTGCCATATGCTCACAATGTATAAATATGAAATCAATAACCTGTGCATAGATTCTTAAAACCAACAAACGTATGTCTTTTGCAACTTAAAATAAAAAAAAATCTTCAGCTCAGCAATCACATTGTAAAATTGGCTGAAAAAGTGGCAAATATTTTTTTTTTTCTCTCTTACACAAAATTCATTATTCCATTAAAAACAAATCTTCAGTTTTTGGAATGTTTTAAGAAAATAATAATATACGGTTATATATATTAACTCTTTTATGTTATAATATTTCATTTTAAATAATGCTGAATTTATTCAATTCAAAATTTAAGATTTATCAATATGAAATTCAAATTCTTAGCTTACAAACTTTATTTAATTCTTCAACAATTATGCTTTTATTTTCTAGGTTTTATAAAGAGTATGTTATCGTGGAAAGCATTAGTTCCATTTGAAAGGTTGTGCTACCTAGCTTATCTCATACACATACCAGTAATGTATTATCACGGTGGGGTACAAAGAGAGAGGATGTACATGGGACACTACAATCAAGTAAGTACTACAGCTTCTTAGTTCTGTGACCGTTATTTTCTGCTTAGGTAACATTATATGTTGGCTAACGTAACATCTGTAGCTGAAAATTATTTTTATGACCGAGTACTTAAAAATAAATTTAAGATAAGTTTTTTTTAGCTTTATAGTTATCTATTACAGTCAAAATATCGTTAATACATCACTCTCAGGACCACTTAACTCGGGGTTGTTTGAAATCTCAAACGTTACGTAAGTCTTACCTTTCTTTTCCTCGATGATAGTGTGAGATGCATGAAAACACTAGAAAAATGTACTTGTTGGTCGCTTTATGGAAAACCAATATCGCATAAATCTGCATAATACTAAACGATTCTACGCAGTTTACTTTATTTAATAAAATAAATTAATTCATTATGTAATCATTAATGTATTCAATACATTAGTGTGTAAAGGACGATGGATAACTTAATCGTTTCTTTTTATCACAAAAGCAGCACCTTTGAACTGGCGGGGGAAATATTGTAGTGGGTGGACATTTTATACAAATATTTCCCTGTTATTATAGGTCAATAAGTCTCCAAGTCTTAGGTCACACTGCGTCACCCATTAAGCTTGTGGTCTTATTCTTTTTTTCTCTCGCATTAAAAAAGTAAATTACTTTTTATTTATTTCTGTAATATTTTTCAATTCGTATATTACTTACTGTACCTCTGAAAGGACGTTAATCCAGTAAGCAATCAGTATAATAATTGAATTATTTTATTAAAGCTATTTTAAGGTAATTGAAATACGCTGACTAGTTGTACCTATAAATATATTTAACGCAATGTATATTACAGTCAAACCTATCCCACTGTGGTCTGGACGCTAAACTCCGTTCCCATAAGAACACAGCAAGTTAACCGTTTGAGGCGCAACCCTTTCCCAATGCTGAAAAAAGGGCAGACGTTGCCATCGCTCGACTTAACTACCAGCAAGATGGCGGACGATCGAAAAGTTCATCGCATGCCACAGATCTAGAGACCCTTTTTTGGCGCAGCTGGTTCTATTGTTTTTAGATTGCCGACGGAAACGAATCCACTCCTTGCGCCTTCAACCTTTCTACGCCGCTGCTGCAGACATATCAGAGGGGAAGGAATTGCGCGTAATCTGATGAGGGATGCATAGAAGACAAAAAATCAGGCTGCCTCGTCTACACAGTAAAAAAATTCAGAAACGTTACATACTTATAGCGGAAAGGTTTCCGAAAGTATAGCGTAACCTACCGATGCTCTACTCGAACTCACGATTTCGGAAACATAACCCATATTTCGGGGTAAAGTATTTACGGGCGAAAGGAAATCTTTATTTGGGACTTCGCGCGCATGCGCCAAGTGCCAAGAGACGGATAAGAGTGAACGCGTTTTCCCTAATAGCACAGATGGTCGCAAAAGAGTCGCTGTAACGTCACAGAGGGTCACAATTGTCACAGGACTGTCACATTGTAACTTGCAGGACCCGATTATGACAACAGGGGACCCGGGCATTGATGAATTTGGGGGTCCCCATCTATAAACTTTGTTTTCTTTTTCATAAAATTTTGACTTATAAAAATATTTCAGAACAACATTTGAAACTGGGGGCTCTGGGCAAAGTCCCGATTTGCCCATGTGATAATAAGGGTCTGGCAACTTGTGAGTGATGTAACTTCACTGTGTGGTCACTGTGAAGTTTATTTGTGACCAGTCACCAGGTGACGTCGCCGGATGAATACTTAAATAAAACGGATGAATACTTAAATAAAACAGCACATTATCTCCTGAAAATAATTTATGTGGAAGAAAAAAGATTTAAGATTTTTAATTTATATTTATTAATTATGGTATTTTCTCTCCATTTACAAAATACTTATTACAAAATACTCCATTAAAAAAAATTTAAGTTTCCAAAACAAGCCGTACCACAAATAACTTTTGCAGCAGTCAGTTTACTTTTAAAGCAAAATTCTGCAAGAAAACCGCAGCGTCGTGGTACCGTGCTTTCTTCCGAATGCGTAGGTTCAGCGTTCGATTCTAGCTCTGGACGCTAGTCCTCAACGCTCCTTCCGACAGAGTTTGGTGCTGCCATCTAGATTAAGATAATCGAAACGCTTCATCTAGTGCATGTTACTTTTTTTCTGAAAAACTCGGAAAGGTTACTCATTAATTCGGAAACCTTTCCGAAATACACAGAAGGTTACTCAATATTTTACCAAAATATGCAGAAACGTTACCCATCTTTCACAGAAACCTTACCTAAAATGCAGGAAAATAGGTAAATATGTTTCCGACATATGCAGAAACGTTTCTAAGTACTTTACCCGCATGGTTCGGAAACGTTTCCGCAATTTTTAACTACAAGAGCTGCCCCATTTTTTGGGGTAACGTTTCCGAATTTTTTTTACCGTGTAGCAATTTTCCTGTATCATACACAGTAAAAAAATTCAGAAACGTTACATACTTATAGCAGAAAGTTTTCCGAAAGTATAGCTTAACCTACCGATGCTCTACTCGAACTCACGATTTCGGAAACATAACCCACATTTCGGGGTAAAGCATTTACGGGGAAAGGAAATCTTTATTTGGGACTTCGCGCGCATGCGCCAAGTGCCAAGAAACAGGGGGAAAAGAGTGAACGCGTCTTCTCTAATAGCACAGATGGTCACAAGAGTCGCTGTGACGTCACAGAGGGTCACAATTGTCACAGGACTGTCACATTGTAACTTGCAGGACCCGATTATGACAACAGGGGACCCGGGCATTGATGAATTTGGGGGTCCCCATCTATAAACTTTGTTTTCTTTTTCATAAAATTTTGACTTATAAAAATATTTCAGAACAACATTTGAAACTGGGGGCCCTGGGCAAAGTCCCGATTTGTCCATGCGATTATAAGGGTCTGGTAACTTGTGAGTGATATAACTCCACTGTGTAGTCACTGTGAAGTTTATTTGTAACCAGTCACCAGGTGACGTCGCCGGATGAATACTTAAATAAAACGGATGAATACTTAAATAAAACAGCACATTATCTCCTAAAAATAATTTTTGGGGGAAAAAAAGATTTAAGATTTGTAATTTAAATTTATGAATTATGGTATTTTCTCTCCATTTATAAAATACCCCCCAAAAAATTTTAAATTTCCAAAACAAGCCATACCTTAAATAGCTTTTGCAGCGGTCAGTTTACTTTTAAAGCAAAATACGGCAAGAAAATCACAGCGTCGTGGTAGCGTGCTGTCCTCCGAATGCGCACGTCCAGGGCCCGATTCTGGTTGCTAGTCCTGACCGCTCCTTCCGTTAGAGTTTGGTGCTGCCACCTAGTGTAAGATACTCGAAACGCTTCATCTAGTGCATATTACTTTTCTGAAAAACTCGGAAAGGTTTCTCGTCAATTCGGAAACCTTTGTGAAATACACGGAAAGGTTACTCACACACACACAATATTTTACCAAAATAAATAGAAACGTTACCCATCTTTTCCAGAAACCTTACCTAAAAAGCAGGAAAATATGTAAATACTTTTCCGAAATATGCAGAAACGTTTCTAAATACTTTACCCGCATGGTTCGGAAACGTTTCTGCAATTTTAAATTACAAGAGCTGCCCATTTTTTGGGGTAACGTTTCCTAATTTTTTTTTACCGTGATAATGAAAATCGTCTCGCATGCAAATTGCAAATGTCTGTCTCGTCGCGTCTCATAGATCATTGTCCTGATCAAACTGCTCACCTTTTCCTCACCACGGACATTTAGGGCACCCACAGAAATTTTATAAAATCGGCGCCTCTGTACATAACTGTAGAAACAATACATATCAATTCAATAAATATTTTTAAATCGTACTTTTCAAGTAAATTTTGCATTTTTAGTGTCAGTTGTTGTCTTCATTATGACTTTTTGTTGATGCGCATTTCATACATTGTTTATTTGTTAATATAAATTTGCTTTTCATTCATATTATTTAAAAGTCATCCTCTTCGACAATGCACAATCAGTGCTCGAAAAAGTAAAGTAATCGGCATGAATGAATAAAATTATTCTAATTAATTGATTATTAAATGCGTTCGAGCTAATCATTTTGAAATATCCATTCGAACCCTCATCACATAACTTTCGAATAGCACATGACATTCGAAATCTCGAATTGTATTAGAATAGAAATCGCGAATACTATTCCAATAGAAACCGCGAACAGTATTCGAATAGTGAAATCGCGAATGCTTTTCAAATAATAAAAATCTAGGTTTCGATTAAATGATTATTGATTCTATTCGAATAGTAGTGATAAAAAAAGATACGTAATTTTCGTTTTTACGAAATAGCTACGAATTTATGCGAAATTTTCTTGTAATTGAGAATAGATGCAAAATATAAGCAATTCGTGAAATAGACGCGAATTTATGCGGAAATTTCTCATTTTTGTGAATAGGTGCAAAATATAGTTTTTTAAGAAAGAAACGTAAACTCAAGATTTTAATAATATTAATATATGAGCTGTGCCCGAAATTGCTGAAATTAATTAACGAATAAAAAGATTCAAGTTACCCATTTGCTCACCGTTTGCGTGAACAAATTAGAAGGCTTGAAAGCAACTCTTGAATAACAAACTCAGGGGATTTAGATCTAAACACAATGCTAAAACACTTTCAATAAACTTTCTTTGCTCATGAAATTAAATACAACAAATAAAGCCTATTTTGACATTTGTCAATTATTTAGGCATATCTGTATCTAGGGGTATGGCCACCTTAAATCAAATTATATAGCTCGAAAGCCTTTCGAAAATTCATTTCTTCAGAGCACTTCCTCTAAATGAGGGACATTAACGGATACATTGATAGGGAACACCCATTCTCATAGCCCAACGTTACACTCAATAAACAGGAATGAAGATCCCAGTGTTATAAAGGCATATTATGATCTAATAAATGATCTTTTCAAACCTTTGATGAAGCAGCTTTACAGAGTATTTGGAGTTCAACTAATAAGGTAAACGCAGAACGCTTCTTTAGTAATTAAAATGCCGTCATCAAGGACAGGAAAACGACTCTAAAATAGTCAAATGTTGAAACTATAATAAAATGTAGCTATTAATGTTGATGTTGGAAAGAAGAGTGCCTGTGCTCCCGAGGGGGTTGGACTTCTACTTGTTCCCTAATTTTGAACCGATTCCAGATGAAGGACCAACCACCGCCTGAAATCGGCACACCCAGAGTGTAGCTTTTAATTAACATCGAATATAAATATGGTGTATAAAAAATGTTTTATAAGTAGTTTATGTGGATTTTAGCGAAATTTCAAATTTTCACTTTTCTTTTCTTTATTTGTGAAAATTCCAGACCTCTAGTGATAGATAATAGAAATCATTCGAATGGCACATCACTGACAATAAGTAACTTGTGAACAATGTACTGCCTTTCGGTAACTAAACAGAATTTTTTCTCTTCGCTTAGGTTATGTGCTTCTTCTCTTACTCCGTGGCCAGCTTTATGATATCCTTTGTCTGCTATCTGCTGTTCCAGTACCCGTACCAAACAATCGAGAGCTACATTTTTGGCATCCATAGAGAGGACATCTGGCGAGTGGGCAAGCCGTCCGAATCGACAGAGGCCCTGAAAGCAGAGGCACTCGCAAAGCAGACAACAGAGGACAATTCCAAAGTATTGTACAGCAGATACGACCAAAACATTCCTTTCACAGAAGTGAACTGAAGCAGGGTGAAGTTTGCGCACAGATGTATTATGTTTCCTAACTCTTCGAGATTTTATATATTTTGTATACATGTTTCATAATCTTACAAATAAAACTGTCAGTATTAAATGGATCTCCGATTTCATCTGTAAAATATAGATATTAAACAAAAAGCGTTTCTCTTAGAACGCAGGAACCTGTTACTTGTAAATTGATTGAGCAAATTTTGCTTTTCAAATCATTCAGCAAGAGATATCACCGGTCCTTCAGTTACGAAGATCAACTTAAGTACACTTGAGAATCAGAAATTCCCCCTTTTTTTAGGATGAAGGTTCCTTAAAAAAATCTCGTGAGATTTACAGAATACAACTAGAACAGCTAAATGCTACCCTAGAGATAAAAGTTCAGAAATATTTTGGGGATTCATGGAACTTTCATAAATAGGGTGTATGTCAATGACGGAGAGCCTTTCGAGAAATGAGTCAAATTTTTTTCGGGGGGGGGGGTTGCTTATTCGTAGGTTACTAAGTCAGTGGTGTCACTTATAAAAGTGAGCCGAGGTCGGTTAAAAACGACCTTTTTTTTTCCCTCTCTCCCTCACTGTGAAGCAGCTTATCGCATATTTTTAATTAATTCAAATTTTAATTTCCTTAATCCAAGTTACTCATTGCCATTTTTTAATTCTCAGCTTTCTTGTCGTTATGCGTTTGATTATTACTTTGGCTTTCATTATTAATTCATTAGTTTATTCTTTGTTTGGCGCCTTTGTGACCTGTTTGTTTTTCACGTTTGATCTCCTCAGAGTTTTCCAGCCGGGTTTCAATATATTAGCTAGGTTAGCAAGCTCTCTTTAATAATCCCAGTTGCCAAGTCTGCATTTGAAATTTATAACAATTAAATTATGCCTAACCACCGACTGGAGTCGTTGCAATTTGGCGATTTAATTGGCATCCACTCTTTCCTGCTCCTGGCACTATCGTCAAGTTGGCTTACTGTATTCCCATACCTTTTACGTCTTAATACTTCCTAAGTGCGGTAAACGGAGGGACATTACTACTATATTCTTTATTTATCCTTTTCGCACACACACACACACACATATATATATATTATTTTTTAATAGTTTTGATTATCTGTTCTATCTTTTATTTTATAAAAAATAATTTTAAAAAATCGACGCGTGGGTCAGTGTCTGAGTCCCGAGTCATAGGTTCACTACCACGGTCATATACCGAGTCTGTAGAAAGGTCGTTACCAAACTTAACATGCTCGTCTGTCATACCATGACAAACATGATTTACATAGGAACTTCTGTCTGGAAATGCAAACGGTGACCGCTAAAGGGCGACCGGCGCAGGTTTATGGAAGCGTTATCATTAGTCTGGGACGTTACCGAAGATGGATGAATGCATTGACTAACTCAGAATTGGCCGATATGCGATAGGTATATGGTGCCGCGGATAGGATGTCATATTAATGAAAAAGTCATTTAATAAAGGTCACACCTCTTTTGACATCATTTCTAGTTCCCCACTACGACTGCGAACATTGAGCTCAACGTACAACATCCGTACCGTCATTGGTCCTTTCTCACCCGCGACGCCATACACGTAATGCATTATCGGCCAATTCTTAGTAAACCGATCCATCCATCTCCGGCAACGTCCTAGGCCAGCGATGGGCAAACTACGGCCCGCGGGCCAAATCCGGCCCGCGGATAGAATTTTAAGTTTGCCGGTCTGACGGAAATTAAAAGAAAATATATATTTATATATTATATATCCATATTAAGAATTATGAAGATGGCTTGAAAAAACTGCATTTTGAGTTCGAACTCAGATTTCAAGATTTCAGTGCCATTCAAACAGAATTGGATACTTTTACCATGCCTTTCAACGTAAATTGTGAAGCAGTGAGGTCCGATTTGCAGCTTGAATTAATTGAGTTGTAATCTAACAATCATCGCTAGCAGTTGTTTTTAAATATGCAAAAGTTAGAGTTTTACAAATCATCATCGAAAGTAAGTTTCCCAAATTGAATATCTCATACCCAGAAAATCAGTGCTATGTTTGCTTCATCTTAAATATGTGAACAAGTGTTTTCAACTATGAACCTTAGAAAGAATTCTTTCAGAAGTAGACTCACAGATGAGCATTTAGCCTCGTTCCTTAGAATCAGTATATCTCACTTCGAACCTCAATGTAAAATACTTTTAAAAATGAAATCGCACTTTCATTCATATAATTAACATATTTAAATTGTAATGCATGTGTATTGTTTTTAAAATTTTAGAAAAATTTATCTTGGCCCGCCAAACTTTTTTTTTTCGATTTTTGGCCCGCGACCGAAAAAGTTTGCCCATCCCTGTCCTAGGCTGAAATGATCGGTGATCACGCCCTTCCATAAGCTGCGAACTTCCCTCTCTAGCGGTCGCCGTTTGCATTTCTGGGCGCAAGTTCCTGTGTAAATCTTGTTTGTCATGGTATGACAGACTAGCGTGCTAAGTTTAGCAGCGACATTTTGATACAAATAGAGACATATAATAGAGGCTATTTTGAAGGAGATAACACTGATGTCGTCGGACAGAAAAATTTTCTGGAGAACGAAATAAGCCGGTTTTCAACTCGAAGAAGCCATGAAGACTTTTAATAAAAACTCTAACTGAAATAGATAACATAATTGATTAATAAATAGAAGATAAAAAATTGATTAGAAAACTTGTTTAAATTAAGTCGATAACCTCATAAAAATTTAGCCGCATGCATAAAAATTGCCGCATGCTGTAAAATATTTTACTGTAAGATGACATCTTACCGAGTACACTGATGTACTTAAAAAAATGTCTCTGAAAAATAGAGATAGTGTCGATTTTAACGGATAGTTTTCTGCTCAGAGATAAATATTTAAAAAAGAAATAGCATATCCATTGACTATTTCATTAGCATACACGTTCGTGATTTTGCTGTGATAACACGTGAAAAATCAAACGTGACATAATTTCACGTATTTATTGTTAGGAGAACGTGTATTTATTTGAAAGAGAAATTCTTGTACTTAAAGTATTATTTACCTGAAATTGCGGAACAAGTCAATTAAGCATAAGTTAACTAGGTAACTTTTATAAATAGATTAGAATACGTGCTTATTCTATATAGCATGAAAGGTATATATTAGAGATGAGTTCGGGCTCATTTTTTGAAGCCCGAGCCCGGCCGAGCCGAAGATTTTTAATCCGAGCCCGCCCGAGCCCGAGCAATATTGTTAAAGTTGGAGCCCGAGCCCGCAATTTCAGCTAAAGACAAATAAAATTAACTACTTCGTTAATAAGATACAATAAATTTTGGAGCTTCACACACCTTCTAGTCCCCCGTGCCGATATTTTTAAAAATAAGTACGTCTATTTATCTCATGAATCACTTTTTAAAATCTGTTTCAAGGATAATGTTCAACAAAGGAGAAATTTTTCACGAGCCCGAGCCCGAACGCAATCGTGAATTACAGAGCCCGAGCCCGAGTCGGGCCCGGGCTCGGGCTCGGGCTTTCGGGCTCGGGCTGAGCCCGTCTCATCTCTAGTATATATATTACCATAAAATATTAAATATTGGTAAAAAGAAACATTATTTTGAAATTTCATTTAAAATCTGTACACAAGAAAGATCCTAACAGAATCATAATTTCTGTTATTTTGTCAAAAATCATTCACATTAATATACTTTAAAATGCTTCGAGGTCATTAACAGTTATTTGTAATTGAAACTGCTTCATTTGAGTTAATTTATTTTACTACTTTTAGAGGGCGAAGTTAATGCCTTAAGCATTCAAACAACTGTTGCCACCAAAAGTTTCAAAAAGTTGTTTTGCCGTCAGATTTCCTGGCTGCAGTTCAAGCAAAGGTGCCGAGAAATCATCAGATTTCTGCTGCGGAAGAACCAAGGAATTGTTATACAGTGGTTATCTAGCAAGTGTTTGTATCTCTGGTAATCGGGAAACTGATTTCCTGTCTCAGTTTCCTCTACCCAGTTGTCGCAACCAACTTGTTCATGAAATGGCCCAACACACTCGATAAAACTTTAGATAATATATACAGGGTGTCCCAAAAAGGTAGTAACGGACTTTTATTCTTTATCTATTATAGTTAAGTGGACTGTGTAAATTGAAAAAAATGTTCTAAATAGGGTCTGAAATAAGATCCATTAAGAAAAAATTCCTCTCGTTAATTTACAAAAAGTTACACTTTCTAAATTTTTATACGATTCCCGTACAAAAGCATTCCCAATTAGTAAAATATTCACCCTACACTAATGCGGTGATGTACCAAATTTGAGCCTTTCATCATATAACGTCGCAGAGATATCTTTATGGAAAGATGATAGGGGACTATACATGATTTTGTACTCAAACGTTTATTTCTAAAATGGAAAAAAAAATGATTTTCTTTCGTAATTTCTGTACGAACCCTGAAATTCGATCATTCGACGTGATTTTTTTCTCTTCGAGAGTCATTGAAAAGTGATTTAAGTCAGCGTTTCATTTATCTTCATATCTCTGACACTTTTTAAGGTATAGTTCTCAAACTTTAAATGTCACGTCTTTAACGTATGGGGCGAATTTAATAATTGGGAATTGTTTCATAGGAGGATAGTATAAAAATTAAAAAAGTGTAACTTTTTAAAAATTAACGAGAGGATTTTTTTCTCAACAGAATATTATTTCCGACCTTATTTCGAACATTTTTCCAATTTACACTTCCCACTTATCTCTAAAGAATTAAAGCCCGTTACCACTTTTTGGGGACACTCTGTATACTGAAAATGAGGTCCTTGTCAAAGCTACAGAATTAAACTGATGCAGACAAAATTAGCTGCGCTGAAATGCGGTTCCTCTTTTCAGGACATGACTGCTTGAGAGAATACTTAAATCGTATTCGTGTATATGACCAACCCTATTGTAAACTTTGTGATTTGGGAGAGCCGTTTACTCGAAACCATCCGCATCACTTCAAGTCACTCCATGGAACTGAATCTGAGATTGCAAAGTTATTGGCGTGCCAAAAGAGCTTTTTGGGGCGATGGCTTTTGGTCTTTCATCATTTTTTCAATTGTGACCTTCTGTTTTTTTCCTCTTTCTTCGATGCTGCTACGCGGCCAGCGTATTTCACAAGTGCACCACTATATAAAGATGGGAAGAAAAAGAGCCTTCCTATTGGCTATTTCGCGATTGCTTCCATTACGTCCACGGACTAAGAGGGTACAGGACAATCATCCAAGCATTGTGAAAGAACTAAATGAAATTTGCCTAAAAGGTAGCGCTGGGAGTCGTACCCATTAATTTTTTGGCGCACGCGTCGGGTGCTAGTAGCTAAAACGTAAACAAATATCAACGGAAGCACCCCGCGGGAGATGCTTACGCCGTGTGTCGTCAGAGGGCGCCCATGCCGTTAATCATTAAAAGGGGGTCGCATATTTTCCTTTCAGAGGCTGACGCAGTTTCGCCCGTCTGCCGCTTCCCGATGATTGTCCTAAAGTCTCTTAGTCCGTGATTACGTCATACATCGCGAGGTTCGGGTGTTCTGCTAGTGAACATACGCCATTAAAGAAATAATTATATGAGACAGCGAATTCAGATTCCTTCATTTATGACAGGTGGAAATATATATATATATATAAATACTATAGATTAAACAGATCAAGAATTTGAAGCTGAAAGAAAATCTGAATTTTAAGAAAGGGGCAATACTTGCTTAGATATTTCTTTTTTTTTAGTACTCCTGTTTGCTAAATATTTCGAGTTGCTGGCGCCATCTACTGGATGTGGAAATCAACATTTTTTATTGTGCGAATTTAACCATCTAACAGCCATGTAGAAATAAGTTATTTTAAATATTACATAGAGATTAAATTTCATTTTATGTAACTTTTCTTAAGTATGAATTTACAAAAATAAAGAATTTTGCATTCGAACATTAAATTTCTAATACATATTGATTGTACACCAGAGATTGTAATTCATATGTTAAATTTTTCTCAGAGGAAAAATATAACCTTAGAAATTATGTTTTAAAATTGGCAATATTCAAGACAAAATTTTTATTTTGTAAATTCTTGTTGTGTGCACCAAACGAAAATTTAAAGTGTAAAATCTATGTTTAATACAAATTAAATTTATATTTTGTAACTGTAGGTTCCAATTAATATACTAAAACTATTGAGAATTATTGAATTGATGTGCATATTTTTTCAGTGATTATTAAAAGTAATTTAAAATTGACAAGAGTAACCTGTTTAAAAAAAACTCAAAAGAGGTTGTATATTTGTAACACTTTATCCCCTCCCCATTCCAGTCTAAATGAACAATCAGCCCTGTACAGTTTAAGAGGCAGTATAATGATTTTTTCCAAGGAAATTTGTAAAAATTGTAGAAAAATATAGGGAAAACTATTACAGCACTTTCTTTAAAAAATATGAGGCATATTGCAAAAAGTTACTTATATATGCTTTAAAGTGAAGACAAGAGTGTTGCATTATAAATATGGAAGAAATTAATTAACTTAAAATTTTAAATGAATAATATCAATAAAATAAGGAAACTAATTGCATGTGTGTGCAAGTAAATATTTGGTTGAAGTGGTAAATTTAGAGGGTAGAAGAATTTACATATAAGCTTTATGTATTTTTGCTCCTTTGAAGTACATTGATTTAAGATTAAAACTGAAAGTACAATTTCTGATTCTATTTTTATAAGTCCAGCAAAATCATATTAAAAGTAAGAATTTACTGCACTTCTCACCTGAAAAAACTGTAGGTAAGTTTTTGTTTTTTTAAATATTATTATTATTTTAAATCAGTTCAGATTTTCGATTTAAATGAAGTATTTTTTTTTTTTTCAATTTAACCTTTTATTGGGGATTGGGATTCATTAATCGAAAATCTGAACTGCAAAATTCTTTACTTTTGTAAATTCATACTTAAGAAAAGTTACATAAAATGAAATTTAATCTCTATGTAATATTTAAAATAACTTTTATTTCAACATCGCTGTTAGATGGTTAAATTCGCACAATAAAAAATGTTGATTTCCATATCCAGTAGATGGCGCTATCAACTCGAAATATTTAGCAAACAGGAGTACTAAAAAAAAAAAATAGCTAAGCAAGTATTGTCCCTTCCTTAAAATTCAGATTTTCTTTCAGCTTCAAATTCTTGATCTGTTTAATCTATAGTATTTATATATTTCCACCTGTCATAAATGAAGGAATCTGAATTCGTTGTCTCATATAATTATTTCTTGAATGTCGTATGTTCACTAGCAGAACACCCGAACATCGCGATGTATGACGTAATGGAAGCAATCGCGAAATAGCCAATAGGAAGGCTCTTTTTCTTCCCATCTTTATATAGCGGTGCACTTGTGAAATACGCGTCCGGCCATAAGTATTTAATTGAAGGAATCCCATAAGTATGTAATTGAAATGAAATGTATTCTTGTGAATCAAAACAGCTAAAATGTCAGATTTGTGTCCTCACAGCGAGGACACCGTGCGTTAAAAAGTGAACAAAAATCATAATTATCATACATTTAGTTTTCTTTACAGTGTTTTCACCCCTGTATTGCACTTTGAGTAAGACTGATCAGGACATTCAAAAACTAAAACTACCTTTGGCAAAGCAAAGGAATCTAATTGTGTATTTTGTCAAAACTGGAAAGCGTCATCGCTGTCAACTGGTTAAACTTGGGATCAATTTTGGGCTTGAACGCCGTAACAACCCCCCCCCCCTCGTTTTTTTTTTTTTTTTTTTTTACTTACCCAACTATCTAAATTCTATTGTGGAGTTTAAAAAAAAAACTTTCCGTTCTCCAACGAGTTCAGATAGTTAAAAATGCAGCATTGAAGTTTATAGAATCCCAACAATAATAAATAATAGCAATATGCATCTTAACTATACTTAAATTAAAATTTTGTAGCAATTTTTCTGTAAAAGTGCACAAAAAGTCATCATAAATGCAAGTTAAAATATTTAGTAATTACAACTCATAAAAAAAATAAGGTTTAACCGAATAATGTATTACATAACAATGAGCATTACACTTTGCATATGTTTGGATAAATAAATAAATTTTTAAAAACTTCCAGAAGAAAAGCAATGGATATGTTATTTCATTCTAAATACGAATGATAGGTTCTGATATATTTTCTCTTTCTTCATTATTATTTTTCCCAGAATAATAATGGTTCATTCTTATGCTATGATGTCTAATGGAATTCGAAGGTTCTAAAACATATTCTCATTTTCTTCTTCCGTTATTACTTGTTTCCGAATAATAATGGATTCATTCTAATTTAATTAGAACAACGCTTTCACTTGTTAGTTACACAAAAGAGCGTTAATATTATCTCCACACACATGCACACAGAAAACTCAAAGTGCCGTTCTGAGAATGAGTCTTTCTTTAAAATTATTTCATATTTGAAAAACGGGTTAAATTTTGGGAATTTCTGTTCATCGGGGCGTTTCGTTTGATTCTAATTAAAAAAGAAAATTCTTATGAAAATAGTAAAAGAGTTTCAATATTGAAAGTGAGCTCTTCTCGAATATATCTATTTTAAAATTAATATCAGAAAATTATTGTGCCAGAGTAAATTTGGAAAAGTTGCTCAATTGTGGGGAGAAAAAAAACCGCTTTTAACCTTTTTGTTTGTTTGTTTGTTTGAATTTTTTCCACAAATTTTTCTTGCGTTAGAAAATAATAATCAGCTGCACTAATTAAATACTAAATTTTATATGAGTCAAGATGGCAGAAACTGCAAGTGAATTTGTCACTTTTTAGCCAACACTTAAAAACTCCTTTTGACAGTGATGGGCGTCCCTATCTCAATAACGTATGGACGAACCCAGTGAATAACCACTTCTATAGAGTAAAATAAAAACGGAAGAACCCGATCTTCAAAGTTGTGAATATACTCAACTACTCGGAGTATTAAATTATTTCTTTCATTCGAATCATTTTCCCAAAACTGAATATTCACTTTATAAAGTAAATTTTCACTCCCAACGCTGTAGAAAATTGGATGCTTACTGCTTTAGAAACTAGATACTTTGACGAACAATTTTGTGTATTTGGACGGCTAATTGGAATATTCGTATATAGATTCATCTTATAGAAGTAAAACAGGATCTTTTACATTAATTTCTTTTTTCTTCAGGGGGGGGGGTCATTCCACCCCCCCCCCTTTTTAATCCGCACTTATTGACAACTATTGTTTTTCTCAGGAAATTTTCGTTTCAAAGTAAAGAATAAAATTTTACTTCCAGGTTTATCCAAAAGGGACTAGTTTACTTTAGTAAAAATCAGTGTTTCAAAAATTTTTCTACTTCTGCAGACCGACAAAAATAGTTCAATTTGTTATTTTCAGGAAAAATAAGATATTATATAATCATGTACTCTGCTTTCCACATCAAGTGTTATAAAAAAAATATAATGATTAATTAGAACGACATTTTCTGCAGATCATGTTTTAATAAATTTGGTATAATCAGACTGGTAGTAACGTCGGGGATTACTGGTTGAGGAACACTGGCATAAAGACATTTATCAAACAGAAAAGCACTAGACATTTTGCTTCAAATGGAAAATTAGCATCTCTCTTTAATCTTCCGAGAAATTTGGGTAAAACGGACAAAAATGTGAAGTTTTATCAGGTCAAAAGAAGTCCAGGTAATTGTTTAGACTGTAGGGGGTTGTTCTGAATTTTGAATCCAGGGTTTATTTTTAATTTGTAATCTAGGTATAATCTGAGTTCAAGATTAAAAGGGGTGAAAAAAATGCCATTTGCATAGAAAACTTTCACGGATGCTAGTGAGTCCGTAACTTTACTACGTGAGTACGCTTTAACGCTTACTACGCTTTAATATTAGTGTTATCAATATTAAAGTAATAAATTTGGATAGTAGTAACGATGATTAAGAGAAAAAAAGCACTAAATACTACAATTTTTTTTAAAAACTGTAGACTTGTGTGTTTTCATTCGTTTAAAAAATTTAGATGTGTTACAGTCAAAATTGGAAGTCAGTGAAGGAAATTTTATATATCTGCCATCTACAGGATTAACCCTTTGAGGCGCAACTCTTTCCCAATGCTGAAAAAAGGGCAGCCGTTGCCATCGCTCGACTTAACTACCAGCAAGATGGCGGACTATCGAAACGCTCATCGCGTGCCACAGATCTAGAGACCTTTTTTGACGCAGTTGGCTGTGCGCGAGCACAGCCAGCTGTGTCAAACAGCGCAGCGCTGCGTCAGCTGCGTCAACGTGCACAGCACCTTTTTTGACGCAGCTGGCTGTGCTCGCGCACAGCCAGCTGCGTCAAAAAAGATCTGTGGCACGCGATGAGCGTTTCGATCGTCCGCCATCTTGCTGGTAGTTAAGTCGAGCGATGGCAACGGCTGCCCTTTTTTCAGCATTGGGCAATCTTTCCAGCTGTTCTCGCGTTCTTCCATTTTTCAGCAGATGTCAGTTCTGTTAAAAAGAATCGTGACCAATTTTTTTACGGGAAATGAACGTGCTAAAAAGTAAAGGATTATGGTGGAGCTATGTCACCCGCAACTATTTTTATAGAAATCAAATCTATTCTTCGTGACAGGCAACAGTCAAAACGTCAGAGTTTGGTGATCCCAGAGCGGGATAACTGCGCCTTAAAGAGTTAATGCCAGCGCAGCCTTTGTGCAATGTGCTAGGGGGACTCAAGAAACCAGCTATCTTCAATACCTTTCAAAATTCTCTCCATTCGAAAACACAAAGTGCGTTGTAATGAGTCTTGGTTTTTAACCCAAACCTTGATCAAACTGATTATGCCTTCTCACATGATGATGATGATTATGAAGATTCAATCTCGTAATTTACAGGCACTGAATGATAATTTAAAGGTAATTTCTAAAACAACAGACTTCTAAAACCCCTGTCAAAGCATAAATCTTCACGAGATATAGCTCCTCTCGTTAAAGAATAGAAAAAAAAAGCCACATATTTTTCATCTTCTCGAGCAGTTTCTTGTAAGCAAACTATTAAAAGGTTTCCTGTTTCCTTGTACATGAGAAAATTGAGCGGCTATATTTTTCAGCTATTCCGATGTTATTCATAATGTGCATTATCCTGTCACTTTGGGAGGCATTCACTGTCAAGACGAATCCATGAAATTATTAGCCTTGTAAACCACGTTTTAAAGTGTTTATCAGATAACGTTTTCACACAATGCATGTATCTAATTCATGTGATGCTCAGCGATGAATATTTGATTACCAGGTGGGTGCAAAATTCGCTGATGGTGAAATTAGAAAATAGCACGTGATGAGAAACGTCTTAATGAAAATATTAACAAAACATACTGACAAAAGGATGATGTCAAAAGTTGTGCCATGTTAGCTAAAAATCCAAGAAACTATTCTTAAATTTACTTTCCGTCTTATTTATCAGATTCATTCAGTGTAAAAAATATAACCGTAAAAATTATGGCGATATACTGGCAACTCTCTGCTGCTAACACTTCGCCGTAAAATTGATGGCCAGTCAGTTTGCTTTATCGCCGTACTTTTGACGCCCATAAAATTTTGCGGTGAATTTTTTATCACCGTATTTTAGGTTAAACCGTAAAAAAAGTCTAGGTGCTGTCCCTATCTAAAAGAATTTTCTTTTGACGCCCAGGTGGAGAATATCGAACATTTTTTACTATAAATGATTCACTTACTTTTAAACCGGATTCAAACTACAGACGTTTGTGTATTGTGAGTGAAGAGAAAGGCAGGCTGTGATGCTGACATTTTGGTCACACCCTTTTGCCCTCTAAGAGCCCTGTGACCTAGGGTTGTGATCTTCTTAGTCCGAGATAGCCACAGTAAGATGGCTGCACCCCCTAGGTCACATGGCTCTTAGAGAGTAAAAGGGTGTGACCAAAATGTCAGCACCGTAGCCTGTCTTTCTCATCAGCCACGCTTGAGTATGAGATGAATGCTTAATTCACTATACGGAATTGTATAGTGGATAATAATCCTTTAGTTTGTTTCTATATTCATAGAGGACGCCACTAAGATTTTAATGTCTCGTTTTAGTTATTAATTCGACCTCAATTACGGAGATAAAAAAAATTCGCCTTAAATTTTATGGGCGAATGAAATACGGCGATAAAATTAACTGACTCACCGTAAACTTTACGGCAAATTATTGGCAACACAGGGTTGTCAATGCTTTGTCGTAATTTTTAAAGTAATATTTTTTACAGTAGTGTTCATTTTCCTCTACACCTTCTACATGTTAGAATACTTTCAATTAGACGCACTTCTGTTGTTAAATTTGAGTTCAATGAAAAATAAAAACTAAATTTGCTACTGAAATTGTGGTGCACTAATTTAGAGATGTAATGAAAATAGCCGAATACCGAATATTCGGCCAATAGCTCAGGCCGAATACCGAATATTCGGATCATGGTTTAGGCCGAATACCGAATATTCGGCGGCCGAATATTGCATTTTTAAAAATTTCATTTTAACTGTAAATAAAATATTGCTTTTCAATTTTGTAACTAAATACTAAATAAAGATTAATTAAAATTCATTTTATATTATTTGTAGGTATTTAAAAACAAACAACATTATATTATCTGTAAAACTAAAAAAATATTGGTCATGATAAAATATCTTTTACAAAGTTAAAAACTAATAACAGCATAATTATATTTTTAGATATTCATAATTTAATAAATATGCTATGCTAAATGTCATTAATCTGGTAACTATACATAATCACATCATGTTTTGGGTTTTACAGACTCTGAGCAAAACATATTTAGCAGCTTTTCAAAATTATGCTTGTAATTAAGAATCTGAAAAAATTCCTTCTACCCCTACCCAATAAAGAAATTAAAAAATCAAGTTAAGTAATGTCAATAAGTAGAAAAGTCTGCATTTCTGTAATATTATTATTGCATTAGATTATGTTTCATTCAGCTTAAAATTCAATGAATTAGGATATTTTATTATATGAGATTAACTCATTCAAGTATAACTAAGCAGTATTATTTGTAATGCATTTTTAAAAATATTTTCTCTCTTTTTTCTAAAATTATTTAGCCGAATATGTAGCAATATTTGGCCACAAGTATTCGGCCGAATACCTGTTCAGTATTCGGCCTACCGAATATTCGGCCAACTGAATATTCGGCTTACCGAATATTCGGCAAAACAGCCGAATAGGCCGAATACCGAATAGTGACCGAATATTCATTACATCACTACACTAATTGCATGTAGTATCTTTAATACATTTTAATTCTATAATGATTTTTCTTGTTATCCAATTATGTTACAGAAATAATCTTTACGATTAAACGCATTTAGTATCTTTCGCTAATATCAAATATTACATAACTTTCTAATGGGCGCTTCCAATGAAATTATTTCATACATTTTCTTAAAATACAGAAAGATGAATTTCAAAATGAAATATTTAAGACTTAATGAATGGTTGTGTAAATGTTTGGATGAACTTTTTGGGTAGCCAACGAGATCTCCATACCTCAATCTCATTGAACACTTTTAGAATGTTCTTGGAAGAGTCGCTGCATATTTTGTTGCAACGAGGTCTCCATATCTCAGTCCCATAGAACACTTTCAGAATGCTCTTGGGAGAGTCGCTGCATATCGACAACTCCCGTGAGGACTAGGGCTGGACGCGAGACGAAAAATAGGCATCTCGCGTCTCGCAAAACAGCCGAAAAGCTTTGTCTCGTCTTGCAAACTCCCTATATCATAATGTTTAAAATGTTTGTCTCGTCTCGCAAAAAAGCTGTAAATCTCTGTTTCGTCTCGCAATAAGTCATCTCGAGTCCATCCCTCCCTAGTAGCACAAATAGTTCAAAAAACGTTCAAATTACGTTAGAAACACGTTTTTTGACGTTAAAAAACGTGTTTTAAACGTCTTTTGGGCTAATTGTGCTACTAGAGCTAGCGAGGACCCTTCAGTCGTTAAAATCGACGCTTTTGGAAGAATGGGAATTACTGCCTCAATCATTGATCAATAGCCTCACTAACACTATGGCATCTCAACGTGATGCTTGCTGCATGGCTGTACGAGATGGTCACGCTTTTTATTAGACGAAGCAATAGAGAGTTATGAATACCCTATTTGGGGAATGTTGCTTCTATTTGCATTTCAGTCTCCATTAAACTCCTATGCAAATATCTTTGTTACCGTTTCCTGCTTTACAGCATGAGGTATTAGTATACCAAATTCCAATGCATTAAACCCATTTTTTTTAGGAAAAATGTGGAGGGTCATGTTAGCAACCTTAATTTTGAACACTGGTCGGGCACTTATTTGGAACACTTCTGTAGTATTCGATTGCGAATTCGAACCCAGACCTAATATTGAAGTAAACCACACTGTTTATGCAATGTACTTACAGAATGCCAAACAGGACTCTCACTAAAATAGGGGACTGGGAGGGAGTTTCTTTCCCTCCCAAATGCTGCTGCATTTTGTTACACTTGGATTAAATTGAGAATCTAGTTACCAAACATTTTTAAAAAATTTAAAATAAAATGTAAAATGCATAACATTTTACATTTTAGACGGAGTTTGTAAAATTTCAAACTTAATTGGAAATATTATCAAACTATTTAAAAAATTAAAGCAGTATTACATTTTCTGTATCGTAATAGACTTTCCAAAATTATTAAACTAGTTGGCAAACTTGTAAAAAATTTATTAAACCCATAAATCCTTTCATCTTCCGTTCAGGTTCCCAAATTGTAGCAGGAAACTCCAGGAAGGGCGTAAGCATATCTCTATTAAACTTGATTATCAACTAAAAGTATATAGACTTGTTTATTGTTTTTCCGGGAACTCAATTCATTTCACTGATTGTGTCATTTAGAGGTATTGACACCCTTTCTGGAGTTTCTTGCGAAAATTTGGAACCTCAGCGGAAGATGTCGGGACTTCTGAGTTTAACAACATTTTGTAAAATTTAAAAAGCTTATGATTTTGTCGAAATCTATTACAATTAGAAAATGCAATGGTACTTTAAGGTTTAAAAAAGTTTAATAATATTTTGAAAAGCTTAAAATAATATTCCTATTAAGCTTGGAATTTTATTAACTCTGTAAAAATAGAATGTGCTATATGTATTATTTTAAAATTTTTTAGCAAGTTTGCCAAAAAATTTAGGTTTCTGATTTAGCCAGGTGTAACACATTGGATAAATTTGCTCAAGAAGTGTTTCAATTCACAATTTGTTGACAAAGTACTTCCTTAATATCGTTGAATGAATAAAAAATATCCTGTTTCTTTGTACTAAAAAAAGCCTCACCATGGCACAGTGGTTAGGCCACTGAAAATGGTAGATGGCCGAAGTGTAAAGGTCCCGGGTTCGGGTCCCATCAAGCGGCTGTCGATCTAACGGTCTGGAGTTTTAGTAGGTTTTCTTCAGATGTAACGTGAATACGCGTTAGAACCCCTTAGAAAGTCCTTCTACCAAGGCACGTCACCTTGGCAGATCGCCCTAGTGTAGCGTTGCCATAATCACACAACAACCACATTGTACTAAAAAAACTGGAAGATTGCATTCGAGAAATTTTGATTTTTACTTTACCATATGCATTAACCTGTCACGTCGAAAATAATTCCTTGGCATGAACTGAAGATCTTGGAATGAAAATTCGAGACAGGCAATTTAAAACTGGCAAAAATTTGCAACAAGCGAAGAGCACATTACGCAATACCTCAGATTTCACATCGATAGAAAAAGTCAACAAACACGTATTACATCTCTCGAAACAATTGTTAAGATCCGCCTAATCTTAAAAAGCGTTTGAGTGATTGACACAATTAAAATTTTTTTCCTGTTTCCTCGAAAAATTGAAAGGACATTTTCGAAATTTTTCATTTTAATTATTTCACCGCATGCATTATCCTGTCACTTTCAGAGGAATTTTTTCAAATAAGCTGAAGACACAAACATGAAAGTGTAAAGCTTTTTCAATTGTCTCTTAAAGTGTTCATCAGATAACGCATCTCTCTGACACCCGTGCATGTTATAATAGTCAACGACGAATACTTGATTACAATGTAGAGACTAAAAATAAGAGATGCTGAAATATCACTTGATCAAAATATAAAGAATGTCACTTGATCAGAATTTATTAAATGTTTTGTTTTGAAACTTGTTACTGATGAAAGAAAATAATTTGAACACGCTTTACTGTGTGTTTCTGTGTATTTCTGATCTCATTCTTTTGTGAAATTTCCGTCAGTTAAATTAGTTAAATTAACATTATTTTTACATAGTTTTCCGCATAAATTTCAAAATTTTTCAGAGTTTCCTTAATGTACGTAACACCGGTGTCGCGTACGTAAAGTCCATGAAAACAAAAAGCTAATTGTATTGAATAATTTACTCACAAAAATTGCTTCATTCCGCAGATTTTCTCTACGATACTTACTGAATACCTAATTGAACCGAACGAAAATTGTTAATAAAATTGAGAAAAACAATGATATCTTTTAAACAAAGAACGCTGTCTGTAAAATTTACTATTCTTCCTTTGACCATATTTTGCGTATGAATGGTATAAATAATAATTTCTAGTTTAGTACACCAATTTCGATCCAATGGTTTTATGTAAATTATGTAAACGGCATATTTCTGCTTTACCATTTTTAGTTAGGTGTATTTCATGTTGCCACACGAAACTTACGTTACAAGCAAAGTCATTTTGAAACATTTGAAATCCTCAATCTATAAGAAGAAGTTTCGAGAACAATGAGCACTCACTCCACACACATCTTCAAACAATCAATAACATTCATTAATTTTTTACCAGGAGTTTTAAAATCTCTTGATTATTTAGTCATATTATATTTCTGAAAAGGAACAAATTGTGATTAAAACGCGTAGAAAAATATTATTTTTAACTCTAACAGTAGTCTTACTAGTTTAAAAAAATCAAAACCTTTCCGTTTATTTCCACTATACTTTATTAAACTTACTGAAGTTGTCGGGAATTTCATATAATTTAAAGTCCTCGTCAAGTTTCACTCAATGTCACTTACTTCAACTTTTACCAGTGAAAGAATGTATGCTGCAGTGGTACAGATTCAGAAAAATTTCAAGATGATAGTGGTAAGTTTAACTATCTTTTTTAACAGGATTCGTAGAACTTTTCTTGAGATACTAGCCTTCGTTTGTTTACATATTAATATTGAACTCAGGTTCAACTTGATCATTCTCTATATTGAACAAATGCAACGGTGTAGATTGGCTACGTAAAACAACAGCACCGGCCTATGAAAGCTTCAATGTGATCCAAGCTTTTGGGTTCTATTTAACCCTTTGAAGCGCAACCCTTTCCCAATGCTGAAAAAAGGGCAGCCGTTGCCATCGCTCGACTTAACTACCAGCAAGATGGCGGACGATCGAAACGGTCATCGCGTGCCACAGATCTAGAGACCCTTTATTGACGTGGTACAGCAAGCTGTGCGTCAAAAAAGGGTCTCTAGATCTGTGGCACGCGATGAACGTTTAGATCGTCCGCCATCTTGCTGGTAGTTAAGTTGAGCGAAGGCAACGGCTGCCCTTTTTTCAGCATTGGGCAATCTATCCAGCAGTTCTTGCATTCTTCCATTTTTCAGCAGATGTCAGAGTGCTGTTAAAAATAAACGTGACAATTTTTTTACGGGAAGTCATGTGCTAAAAAGTAAAGGATTCTCGTGGAGCCATGTCACCCCCAACTATTTTTATAGAAATCAAATCTATTCTTCGTGACTGGCAACAGTCAAAACGTCAGAGTTTGGTGTTCCCAGAGCGGGAACACTGCGCGCTAAAATGTTAAGCCATTTTCTGAACCTGTAGCAATACGGATATATATATAGAGAGAGAGAGATTCTGAGATTATTAATTATTTAAAAATAAATCAATTTCTTCTTTTTTTCCTCAATTTTGTGCAATTATTTAATCATTTATACCAGTGTTTATTACTAAAGGTGTACCGTATCGTTAAAAAGGTAGATCGGCTACGAAAGCGGATAAGTTGTTCTTGTTTCCGCGGATACGTATATAAATCCGGATGTTTTGTTTTTTCCAAATATCTGTGATTAGGGATATGGATACGGATTTTCTTAAGCCCTATTGCCCCTCCCTGTCTTAGATCCACAACTGGTAGCATGTTCTTTCAATTGCGACTGCTTTATCACTTTTCATTAAATCCTTTTTAAAAATCCCGTGGTTTGCAGTGTCTCCAAAAAATGTTCACCTCAACTGCTGCTAAACAGGAATAAAAATATTCCATCTAAAACACATGCAGAAGCTTAAGGATTACACCGCTTCGAACATTCTCAAGTACAATGCTAAGAACTTGTAAACACATTAATGTTGTGTGATAAAATATGCTTTTTAGTTTCCTGGAACTTAAAAATATCAATAAATAATGTATGGGAAAAGTAAGTATCGACCTTTGATATTTAATAAAACCGCAGAAAAATAATTCTGAACCTTCTCCAACGCAACAGTTTCTAATGTGACACAAATGAAATCTAATCAAACGATTCTTCATGCTATTTAATAACGAACCTTATTATCATTTTTTGTATAGCTGATGCAGTGAAGGATATCTGTCTTTCTCTTATTAGAATTTCATAACGAATTTTACCAAATCTGCCTATTAATTTACCCAGAGTCACTTATTACTCTTACACTAAGGAAAATGGCGTTAATGACAGTGTTGATTTACGTTTTTGTTTCCTTGAATTTTTAGATTGTTTGGAGTACAACAAGGTCGTAAATTTTAAGCTTTAAGCAAGTACTTTTAATGATCAAATTTTAATTAAATCTAAAACATGCTTATATTTGAGTTACTTTTTAATTTTAGCGATTCAGGTTTCGTTGAAATACAGAGGGTGTTTACACATTTTTAGAACGATTTCGGGGCCGTTTAATTAATGTTTAAAATGTAAATACTATTTTTTAATGTTCGATTTGATAGCCTTTTTTCTGGACTATAAGTCTGCATCGTGATTTCCATGATAGAAGAGCTTTTCATAAAATTTCCAGGGGTATTGCTTTCCATTCCTCTTCCACTACTTTCCAGAGTCCATCTATCGTGGTGGGTTTGCGTTTAGAAAGAGCTCTTTTTAACAGACCAAAGGCACAATAGTCCATAGGTGAAATGTCAGGAGACTTCGCAGGAATATTTTGAAAAGGTATATATGCAATACCTGTATCAGTCTTCATTTTTTGAAGGAATGAAGTGATAGTTTTCGAAGTAGGGCTTGATTGAGCCACATGTCTCGGCAAAAGCTGGTGAACATTATGTTTTCTAGTTTTTCTAAGTTGTAAATCTTGGTTTATTATTTTATTTATTGCTGCTGCAGATGTATCTAAAGACTTTGCAATTGATCTTTGTGTTGGCGGATTTTCTCTTGTTACCAGCGATTTCACTTTAGAAACATTTGAAACAGTACATACCTTTTTCGGATACGCACGCACGAAACGCATTAGAACGAAACGCAAATTCGATAAATCGAATTAGCGATTATCCAGTTTATCGAATATCGAATCGAATGCATAACATGCATAACCGAATGCATTTTTAACATTTTAAGTTACATTAAATAAAAAATTTTGAATATTTATGATGAAATGGAGTAATTAATCAGAAATTTTACTCTTGAGAGATAATTTCAGTAGATATGATGATAACATAACAGGAAGTTTTGGGGCCCCTAAAAATCGGGGGCCCAGGGCACGTGCCCCGAATGCCCCCGCCGTAAATCAGTCCCTGGTGTAAGAAATTAAAGAGAATTTGCAGACTTGGTCGACTATCTCTAGAACTACTCTACCGATTTGAACGAAATTTGATAAGTACACGCTTAAACCCAAAGAGCGAAAAAACGATACATTGCAGAGCGATCCGTTTCCATGGAAACCTACTGGTATTTCCGCGAAAATGCTCTTTAAGTAGTCTTTTTTCTGAGAATTTCCGTCCTCGCTTCCTTTTTTTTTCGGAGAAATCTCCTCCTCGCTTATCGTTATATTTCGCTCCGCTCTTGTTATCGAAAAACTGCCCTAAAGGAAAAGCTCACTTTTGAAAACTGGCCCAAAAATCGCTCCGACTGATCGAATTTCGCTCGTTTGGTTTAATCGTGTACATACATTGATACAATAATAAATAACCATTCAATAATTGTAATACACACGCATGATCGCGCGTAACACACTTTAGAGTCGGAGAGTATGAAACAGTGGTTTAAGAATAAACCCAAAAAAAAATGGTTTAAAAGGGGGTATGGTCCCCTCTTAGAGATATACGGGTCTCGCAGCGTGATTTCACGCTTGAAATAAGGCAGTTTATCATTTCCTGTGGCAATTGGTCCCACTCGTTCAGCAGCGCTGTTTCATTCCCTGAATGGTGCTCGGAGGGGGGTTGCGAATTGCAATTGCCCTCCCCAGAGCACCAGACATGCTCCACAGGGTTAAGGTCTGGAGATCTGGCTGGCCAATCCATCCGTCGAATATCCTCACTCTCTAGAAATTCGTCGACCAGAAGAGCTCTATGTGGCCTCGCGTAATCGTCCATTAAAATGAACTCAGGGCCAACTGCACCCCTGAAAAGGCAAACATGACCTCATCCCTATACCTCACACCAGCCACAGTGCCTCGTTCAAAGACATGGAGAGGTGTGCGGCCATCCAACATGATGCCTGCCCAGACCATTAAACCGCCTCTGCCATAATGGTGATTTCGCGGACATTGGAGGGTAGGTAGCGGGGTCCTTGGTGCTCTCCATATGAACGTACGGCGAGAATCGGTGTTCAGGCTGAACCGGGACTCATCAGTGAAGAGAACGGTCGCATATTGATCCATACTCCAATCTCTGTGCTCTCTGCACCATGGTAAACGGATTCTGCTGTTCGTAGAAGTGAGCGGGACGCAAACAGCGGGTTTTCTTGCAAACAGCCCACTCTCGTGAAGTCTTTTAAAAACAGTCACCCTTGACACACGGGTTCCTGTGGCTGCATACAAGTCACGAGAGAGCTGAGAAACTGTAGCACTCCTGTTGCGCCTCGCTATAATGGACAAACTCTCCGATCTTCTCTGGACAACGTGGCTCTCGGACGACTTTTCTCAAGCTTTCTCTCGGTGGATCCGGTATTCTGGAACCGTTACCATAAGTTACACACGACGCTGGGCTTTTATCTATTGTCTTATCTACTGTTATCTACTGAAGCAGTGGTTTTACATTCAGTTCAGTTCTTTTCATGAAGTTCGATAAAATATGCAAATTCTCTTAATTTGTTTCACCAGTGTAAAATAAATAATTTTAAATTGTATATCACTTCCATGGTGCAATTAAAAAAAAAAAAAAAACTCATTTTTAAAATAACTGAGGAATTTTAACTAGCACTTTAACATCTGTTTTGATGTTGTTGTTGTGAGATTCAGGCTAAGGGCGAGATTCAAGTGCAACGCGCGCGCTTCACAAGATTCAAGTGAAAGGTGCTCGAGTTCGAATCGAACGTTTTTCAGTCCCCAGTTCCCAGTTCAGTCCCCAGAATGCTTCCAATGAACAAACCTATCGCGCTTTCACGTGATCAAAACACGATTGTTTTGTTTCAGTTGAATAAGAAACATTGATATATTTCGAAGTTTCCCCTGTTCGACGCGGAAAACGTTCGAATTGTGTTTCACTTGAATCTCGCCCTAATTATCTGCATTAGGGATCTAGGCCGAGAAATGAAGTGCCCTCCGTGGATGTCTTTCTAAGGGGCTCCAACCCGTATTTACGCTACGTTTCGGGGGGAAACCACGGAAAACTCCGAACGGTTAAGTCGGCGGTCGCGAACAGGTTTTGAACCAGGCACCTTCCGTCTCCCAACTTCAAAGCACGATGCGCTAGGCCACTGGTCAGGCCATCTGTTTTGAAAACGGATGTACTATGTAAACAGTGTTTTCATACATATCGAAGTGTTTTGATCTGCTGTATATCTTAACCCTTAAATGCATAGCGATGCATATATGCATCGTATTTTTCAGTGCCGGATTAGAGTAGAAGCCAAATTTCTTACGTCAGTTTCATATATAAAATATAGTTTTTTTTAATAATAAATGATTCATATGGATTCATTCATATGGAATGATTTATATGATTCATATCGTGAGTAATAAAAGGTTCACATAATTCTTTCAAACTGTTTTTCCTTGCAGAAATGAATTAGTTATTCATAAAACTGATATAAGAAATTTAACTTATACTCGTGGCTATCGTGCGGACGAGAAAAAAATTCATGCATTTAAGGGTTAAAGTTTGTATCTCTATTTATAGAAAAACCTGTGCAATGCTCTGAATTAGCTGTTTCGTCACTATTAACCGTTGGAGCAGCTAATCTATTACAGTCTTAAAATTACGAAATATCTTTTCAGTATTAATTCAATTAATTCTAAATATTTTTTCAATATGCATTCTGTTTTTTCTTAGATGTAAAAAATTTTATAAGATATAATGTTTTCAGAGATCGCTGCGTTTTTAATCTAACAAAAGGAAAAAGTTCTCCGAGCAGTACTCAAAACTTAAGGATGAATGAATATGCTTCTTACAATTTAAATACATATGTTAAAATTTGTATGCACCTGATTGCTTCTCGATTAAAAAAAAGTTGCAGGGGAATATCACAAAAATTAAAAGTAAAATAAAATGAATAAAATATGGGAAAGGTCACTTTTGACCTCAGAAAAACAATGTCAAAAGGAACATGTTCTGAATAATCATTTTCCTATATGTAATAAAGCTGAAATCAGTAATCAAATGTCCCTTCGTACGCTTCGTGAACATGTTCCAACAGCGGAGAAAGTGAAGGATAACCTTGGAGCTCGTTAGAATCTAATGTCGATTTTATCAAATCAACAATTAACTTTTCAAGTCATTTATTAAGTCTGTGTATAGGATAAAATTTTTGACGCTAATAGCAGTGTTATTTTTAGTTTACTTTCCTCGGGTTTTTAGATAATTATTTTTTTATATGGAGTATGCTAGAATGTAAACTTTATGTATCAATGTAAACGAAATATTCGTTTAGAAATTTGCTATGATTGTTTGGGATATTTTAATGTGTCGCCTAGTTGCAGAACCGGCCATCTCCAAAAAACAAAATTTTCCGTAAGTGCTGATTTTCTGCCACACTTCGCCAAAGTGAGATAGGAACCAAAACTCATCGTTTTAGAGACATTAGGGTAGTCTGTTTTAAAGCACAATATAAGGTGATAGCGGCACGTGAATGGAGGGAGTTATTCAAGTTTCTTTTTTTGGATTTGGTCGGTTTTGCAACTGGCTTTGGAGTAGGCCGGTTTTGCTAAACTCAAACCTTAAAATTTCATACATTTAGTGTAAATACTGGGTTTTTAGAATTGGAAATAGACAAAAATGTTTAATTCAACTAAATTTTATTTAACAGAAATCAAAATCGGAATTTAAGATAGCTATGCTTTAAATTACCTTAATATTTAAAAGGCTAGGACTCCAAGAAAATGAACAATGGAAAATGACTTTTTAAATCACAACGCTTCAAAACTCACTTGAAAATCACCGCATTCATAATACCGAGTGAATTGAATTATAAATTATACAATTATAGAAAGAAAATAAAAAACATAATGGGCGAAATTTAGATTCTTGTGGCGATTTCTTCTTCTGGAGTCTTACGCATTTCATCATGATGGCTCATCCAAGTTTTCTTCTCCATCATCTTTGCTTCCTACTGGAGCAGCTGATAATAAGATATTTTTTTTTTAAATTAGCCGATCGTCAGGATACCATTTCGGTCCGAAATATTCTGTTAGTAAGTGTGACGAAGTTCACATATTTTTCGCATCTAAAATAATGTTCCTATGTTTCGTCTTTCAAGATTTCATATTCCGTATTAATCTCTCTCTCCACTTTGTTTTTTGGCTCGATAAAATGTTCTTTCTTTTACGCGACGGTATGTCTGGGATTTTCGGGGTTCCCCTTCTAAATTAATTTCGCTTTAGCATATGCTGTGTAAGTTCTTGGTGCCTCCCGGTCGTCCGTCTTTGCTTTCTCGCGGGGATTGTAGGCTTTTGTTTCGGCGTCGCCAAATTCTGGCACTGCTACCTTGGCGATTTGCTGTTGTTCCGTTAATTTCAAATTTTTACGCCTACCGGATGGTGGTTGCCACGTGAGGCTGTGGCTTATGAGTGCTCATATTTTCTCGCCAACCTGTAAAGAGCTGGCAGTTTTGTAAGAAGTTTTCAGGACACTTCTCGATTGCTCTCCGTCACAGGAGATTGTGTTCCTTTTTTATGGGACTCCGGCACGCCGGTGGCCGGAACGATTAAATATGTTCCTGGTGTTATTTTTATTGAAGCAATGTACTGTACGTAATTGAAGTTGTTTCCTTTTAGACTGTTTAGCTGATATCTCCAATAAACGTAGCTTTTCAGAATTCGAGTCGTCTCCTGTTTTCTAGGTCTTCAGCGTAACACAAGGATTTTATTAACAAACTATACGTTATATAAAACGGCCAAGGGAAGATTTCGTGATCGACCTCCGACAACTCCCTCATAGTAAGTTTTCGACATCTGGAAGTTTTAGAGGCTTCACCACAGTAACAGGAACCACTACCTCAAGTTTGCTGCTCATAATATTTCTCCTACTCTTCACAACCAACTTTCTGACACCTTCCTAAGATCTATAGAAAATTACATTTTCAAGTTATACTCAAAACACGAGGCTAAACCATAGGAAAGCATGGTAAGTAAACAAATTACAAGGTACTCACCTGACAAATTTTGCTCTCTTCCTTTTCCATAACGAAGGATCACTTTTCCTATTCTTGTTTGACTAGGAGACACTTCTACAAGCTTCTCCATAGCAAAAAAAAATAATCTATCTATCTATACAAATATTATATATATACATACATATATATATATATATATATATATACAAGGTGAATCTATATATATATATACAGGGTGAATCTAAACTCTTGGGCAAAACTTTAAGGGGTGATAGGGCACTTAATAAGGAATCAGAATCACATAGCAATATGGTATCGGCAACGTCGTCTTCGTGTAGCTGTTAATAATCACTCCGGAAAAATGTGCCGAAACAACAGTGCGCTTTCCGACCATTGTTTCGTCAGAAACAAATGTATTTTTCTCCGAAAACAGAAGACTAAAATGGATAGTTTAAAAATTCTATTTTATTTCATGGATGAAATTTTTGGAGACGAGCCTATTGTTTATGAAACTGGGTTAAAAAGACTAAAATGGATAGTTTAAAAATTCAAAAGACTAAACTAACTCAAAGACCTTAGTTACAACCTGTAAAGAGCTGGCAGTTTTGTAAGAAGTTTTCAGGGTCGGTAAGTTTACAGGTCGGTAAACTAATACAGTAGACTAAAATGGATAGTTCAAAATTCTATTTTATTTCATGGATGAAATTTTTAGAGACGACCCTATTGTTTATGAAACTAGGTTAAGAAATTAGACGGACACTTCATTGCTTTTCCAAAAGTGATTATTACCGGGTAAGTTAAAACTACGTTTTTCACCCCAGATTGCTATGTGATTACGATTCCCCATTGTGTGCCCTATCACCCCTTAAAGTTTTGCCGAAGAGTTTGGATTCACCCTGTATATATACAAAATTCAATTTGAAACTTTGTGTATTACATATCCACAGGGGAAGACACGATAACGATAATCAAAAAGTTCGACTAAGCAGCCACCGTGAGCGTCGATTCTTAGCTGGAAGAACAGCGTCATCTGGCGGATGTGGAGATGGCCAATTTTGAAACTCACCGGTTGAAGGAATTGGTCGGTTTTGCAGCAAACCGTGATTTTCGAACGCATATGAAATGCTGTTTCGACCGGATTAGCCATGGCTTCTTGTTTCCAGTTGGTGGAAAAGTTTACTTAGAACTTAAAAAACTGAAAAAACAGATTTTCAAAATTTGAGGAGATGGCCGGTTTTGCAACTAGGCGACACAATTATGCTTTCACTAGATATTGTGCAATATTGTGCAAATACTATTCTTTGCTTCGAATGAATCAGCTCACAAAGAGTATTTTCGGCCGTTCTATTGAAGATTCAGGGTGATTGGCTTCAAAAGTGCAGAGAAAATAGTAGATGAATGTTCTAAATCTCTTCACTGTATAATTTAGTATTGGTTCACGTAAACGCTTGAAAATAAAATGTATAGATTCCGTTTTTCTTTTCTTTTTGACTTGTCTAAAAGTTTAAGAGCCGAGCAGGGCCAAAAGTATCTAAAACATCCCTACCCATGCCAACAATCTTCAAAGAATGTAGGCACTGCTAATCTGGCGGGGGACTAAATCAATGATGAAGAGTTTGACTAGTGTGGCAGGACAACTAAATATGTGAATTAGAGAAAGTTGAACACCAGGACAGTGAAGATAGCTATTGTAACAATGCTGATCAAGGATATTTAGTGCAGATTCTCTTAAGCCTTAATTAAATCAGCTCTTTAAAGAATGCATGCAGCTTTTTAACAGCTTTTTAAAGAAGCAATTACAGAATCGAAAAAGTTTTAAAAAGGTTCTTCTCAAGCTGTAACTCGGCTCATTTTTAAAAGCAAAAATTTGTTCTTAAAAAATTTTTTTCTCTGAAATTTCAAGGGACATATAGGTTTACTTTTAATAAGAGAGCATTGCAACTATTTGTGAAGAGGTAAAATGCAGTTTTTTTCGAGGGTGTGTAAGATCATTGGTTTATTTTTAAAGCTGCTCAAAAGTCCTGTGGCGTATATAGGTTACCAAAAGGAAGTGCCCTATGAAGTGTGTTTTTAGAAATTCGATTTATAAGGGAAAACGGAAGATTTTGAAGATATACGGATTTACCGTAAATTAAAAAAGCAATTTTTATTAGAAGACTGCAATTCGATATGGCGTTTCTTGTTTTGACGTTATTAAGATGCGAGTTTTTCGAAAATTGACTCCCTGTGAAACAAGGTGTCGTTGTTACTATTGTTATTGCCCACAGGAAACGCCGAACCATTACGGTTTTACGGTTACATACCCTACTGGGCAAGGTCCCACAAATTAAAGCATCACCAGAAAGGGAGGAGGGGGGGGTCAAAATCCCCATTTCTGTCCCACCTGCCAGTCTACCCAATGAAAGGACATACAGTTCAAAAATTTAATGTACATGTTCGCCGCATGTAAGCGGTGGTTTCTGATCAGTCGGAATACGAATCTAGGTTCTTTAGCCCAGAGTTCGGTCCTCTGCCAACCGTGCTACCACGGCCTCACAAGTGTTCAGGACTCGACGTATCTTCACTTTATGTACGATTATGTTCACCTCAGTAACGAAACTGAGCACGAGAGCACAACTTAGGTTTCTATTAAGATATATAGAATTTTGTTATAATTTAGCACCACACACCAAAGTATTAAAAGGGGACCTTGAAAATTTTGTGGGAATTTCGTCATGCAAGTCCACGACAGTTTAAACTTAAGCAAACGTTTTACAAAACAACCTCTTTCATGTTCTAAAGAAGCCCAAAAAAAAATTGCAATTCAACTCCTAACAAGTAGAGGAAGGCTAGGAATAAGGAATAATTTCGTCAAATTTCGGAAATTATAATCGAAGGTGATATTTAAAGAAAATTTGCTGAGTCCATAAATAAGGGTTAGAAAGTAGTTCTAAAATTCTGAATAGTAAAGCAGTGAACATAGTCAGATAATGTATACGCAAGCCGCGCGCGGATACATTAGAAGGTCTTGCAGATAGTTTTGCGGTTATTCTGAGGTTTTATGCAGATTTTTTTTATGTTTTTTTTTTTTTTTTTTTTTTGTAAAGATGTATGGATATCTAGAAGAAATATTTTTAAGTCACTATAGCGTAAGCGCGTTGGAAATACGTGTTATATAAGCTCTATATAATACGTTTTCGCACTACATATGCATACTTATACACGAGTTCATACACGCAAAATGTATTCTGTTGTCACGAGCTATTATGAGTTTGCAGATACTTTTGAATTATGTACTTAATTTTTTTTAATCTGACTACGACAGTGAGCTTGGAGGGCTATTGATAAATAAGATGTAATTTTGCTGTGTTCCAGAAGGTATTGAAGAAAAGGTTATATTCTTGTTAATACAGATTAAAAAATGGAAACTTGAAGTTCTTACTCCTAAGCACGCAAAATAAAATCTTCAGAACTGCCACTCATTTGGCCTTAAGAACTATAGCATGATAGTAGTAAACAAGACTTCCATACAATTGATTAAATAATAAGGTGTGTTTAAATAAATCATTGTTTTTCCAATACATTTTCAGTATGCTTTATATGCAAAACAAACCTACCTAGACTACAAGGATGCGTGTTAGCTACTTAATAAATTACTAATGAAAAATTCTGCTTGCTACCCTGAAAACGTCGATTGAATGTCAATGATTCTGAAAATGTAATATAAGAAGTAAACCATTTTTTTTAAAATATATTAAAAGAATACTTCCTAATATCAGTGTAGTTTGTATGAAATTTTTTTTTAATGGCTGGCACGTACAGTCTAGGAGCATTGCCAAAACAAATCAAAAGAATGTTATGTAAAATATATTGAAATGTTCGTCGGAGGACGAATTTGATGAACAGATAACTTCTGATTCAAAGCTAATAATAGCATACTCAATTATAATATCTTTCTTAAAAAAGAATTCTACCAAAACATTTTCAAATGCAACACAAGGAAAGTGGGTACAGTTTATTCATTCAATATTCACTTAAATCATAACTGAAGGTTGAAAAATGAAATACTCGCGAGCACGTGACACGTTAATTTAACTAGTTAACTAATATTCTGGAAGCGTAACGATTTTTGGTTACATTTACAACTACCTTATGCTATAACTACGATCACCATTTGGCTTAATATAGGATAAAAACAAAAGAAGGATACTTGAGACAGATTAATTTGATTTTTAAGCTAATATTTCCTTCAGATAGTTATCTCTGTTATATAACATTCTTTTGGCATTGAACTTTGAACTACTCAGGTTTGGAAAAAGTAAAAATGAGCAACGCGACTTCTTTTAAAATTTAATAGGCAATCAATCATATTAACAGCACACAGTTTATGCGAATATATTTCTGTAGCAGACAGATCATAAGCTTATAAAATGAAGAAAAATTGCGTTTAACGTGCGTACATAATGGGAAACTTTCCAACACATTTCTCTCACTGGTGTAGTTTCCATCCCGAAATTTAAAAAAAAATTAATAATAAAATTACCTAATTCTAAATGCTGTAAGAAAAGGGGATTTATATTCTATAAGTATGGGATTTTTTTTTACTTTTTAATATAAATTTTAGCATTTTGAGGAGAGCTCTGTATTTTGAAATTTTGAAATTCACAAATTAAACGATTCTCTTTTATTTTCATAATCAAATTTTTGAATTCAGTTTCGCAAGATATTAAATTTCATCATTCCATCATGGAAACTGAGTAAGCTAGTGATTGAGGATTGTACCAATATTTAACTATCTACGTAAAAAAACACTCAAAATACTGGTGTTAAATGATAAAATAAATGAAAACTTTGTGAAAAAACACACATAAAATGTTACTTATAACACGTTACGATCGTTTCGACAAAGAAAACTTCTTTCGGTCTTCATCAGACAAAGCCCTTCGTCTCACTAAGCAGAGGGAACTGAAAAGTGTGCTGTTCTTTTTGAGTTCCCTCTGCTTAGTTAGACGACAGGCTTCGTCTGATGAAGACCGAAAGAGTTTTTCGGTCGAAGTGATCGTAATGTGTTATAAGAACATAAAATTTTAGTTGTGTTTTTTCACAAAGTTTTTATTTATTTTATTTAACTATCTGTTCAGAAGATGAATGTGACGATGCGAAGAATGGAAGAATCAAATATATTAAATAAAAACTACAACGAGAAGGAAATTACATATTCTAAAAATGGGTTTTGTCGTTGTCTTTGAACTTTATGTTTTTCTACTGTAAAAATATAATTAAATCCATCTAATATTTTTGAAGTTATGACTTAAAGTTTGAAACTTCTCTTTATCATCTGAGGGAATGGAGGGTGATCATTTTTAGGATTTTTGTAACTCATTGATCATTTGTTAGATATGAATGAAAATGTATATTTCGGCTTTGTTTCGCTTGCCAAATTAAAATATGAACTCAAAATTATCAGCATTTGAGACGCTGAAACATAAAATTCATTTCACTGACCTCTAGTTTTCACTGCAACACACCTGCATATTTAATAAAAAAAAAATCATCTTATCATAGATTGTTTTTCATTTTTCATTAGGGTCATTCTACGTGAAATGAAACAATGCAGTTCACCACACCAACTTAGAATTTCCTAAAAATCTATACACACTGCTCAAAACAAGCATATTGAGGTTATGGGTGGATCTTGCGGATGGTCAATTGTTTTGATGATTGATATATAATCAACAAAAGTGGTAGTCTATACGAGAAAAAAAAATCACATGCTTAGCCGAAAATAATGCTTTTTACTGAGCATTTAGATACAAAAGGGAAAAAAACACAATTTGTGCATGTGAAAAAAAACGAATAAAAAATGATTTTTCCTTGAAAGGAGTTGTATTTAATAGGGGGTATGATTTCCCCGAACTTCCAAGAACGTTGAGCACCATTGAGCCATGGAGCCAATGAGGCTATTAATGAGTATCTTGGGTATTCTGTCCCACTCCACCCGAAGAGCTATTTCCATCTCTCGGAGAGTATGTGGGAGTGGCAGGCGGTGAGCATCTCGTGTCCATAGATTGTCCCGAACATGTCCTATTGGGGTTATGTCCGGAGAATACGCTGGCCATTCCATTCGCACGATTCCTTCCTCGAAAAGGACATCTAGCAAGCGTGCACGATGTGACCTGCAGTTGTCATTCATTAGCATGAAGTTATCTCCAAATGCTGCAACGTAAGGGACTGCAAAAGGTCTGAGAATCTTATCCCTATATCGACGACCGTTCAGAGCTCCATTCCGAATGATGTGGAGATCGGTGCGCCCATCAATGGAGATACAAGCATAGACTATCACTAAACCCCACCGCCAAATCTGACATTTTCCAGCACGAACGCAGGGGTGTTTCTAGTGCCACGTTCCCTCCAGATGAAAGTACGCCTATTATCAGGATAAACAGAAAAGCGGGACTCGTCAGAGAAAAGAATATTACGCCATTCGTTTCTCGTCCAGTTGACATGCGCTGTTGCCCACTCCTTGCGGGTCCTACGATGCTTTGCTGCTAACCAAGCCCATACCATTGGTCGGCGAGCATACAAATCTGTATCGTGGAGTCAGTTTCGGACAGTTTGAAGTAAATTTCTTGTTCCAGTAGCCGAATGAAGTTGTTGTTGAAGAAGAGTGGCATTCATATTTCGGTGTCTCCGTACTATCAGCGTTAAATATCGATCTTCATTGGGCGTGGTTGCAAATCTACGACCTTGCCCTGGTCTTCGTCTTGCATTTCCAGTTTCTATGAAACGGTTCCAGATACTTGATATCACACTTTGTGCGGCTCCAATGGCGTCTGCTACTTCGACTTGTGTTTGGCCCATTTTTAACCGACCAACAATTCTACAAGCTTCCCATTCAGTTAAAATCCTTCGTTAAGACATCGCACTCATCAAAATAGAGCACTTGCAGAATGTCGATCATTCTTTTCCCTTTTATCTTTTATTAAGTAGAAGGCCAAATTTCATTCGCTGCCATTAAAGCGTCGTTTTTGACGTCAAACTAAAAATTTGCATACTCGAAAGTTTGAAAATCTGAAAATTTTGCTTTTTTGACTGTTTTCTTCCATTTTCTGTAAAATAAAAAATTCTCTTATACCGTTGTTTATAGCGACTCTCTTATACTGATTTATACCGAATATACTGATTTTCTCTTATGCCGTCTTACAATATCCTCTAATTGTTTTGAACAGTGTAGATGATTTATAGGCTAAGATAACCAAAAATCTCAATTTTGCAGGTTCTACGATGAATAATTACGGAGAAAAATAATTATGCAATTTTTTAAGTTTTCTGCAAGATACGCCATTTTGTCTCACTTTCTTAAATAACTCCTTGCCTGTAGAAGTTACTAAAGTGAAAATTTGTTTTTATGCGTCTCTTTAAGCTGTTTCAAAAAATGCAATCAAAATTTGGGTATCTTCTATAGTTTATGCATGCGCATTGCACATGCTAAAAAACATCCTGAATTTTTTCGGCATGTTTGATAAGAAGCACATGTTTTAAATTTTTATGCATGGTTAAGATGGTATACCACTACATCCCAAAAAATTTCATCTTGGCTTTCTGCTGAGAAGCTGAGAAAAAAAAATTTAAATTTTCATGTGACTTTTCGTATATCGGGTCAAGTAATATGTTTTAAAGAGCGTGTCAGAGAAATTAATATGCAATAATGCGTTTATCCGTCAAAGTAATCTCGATTGTTTTCCAGCACCCACCGCCTACGTTCAGGTAGTGCACGAATGTCGGCAGCAAAGAAGGATTCATCTTTCGAAGTGATGAAGTCAGCAATAGATTTTCGTACTTCGTGCAGCGTGGGGAAGTGTACAGAAGACAAGGTATTGTTCATTGACCAAAATGAATGATAGTCCGAAGGGGCTATATTACTGCTATTCGCCGGGTGCTCTAAAACTTCTCAGCCAAACTTTACTAACGTGTCCTTGACCAGTTTTGCAACATGAGGCCTTCCATTGTGGAAAGGCCTCATATGATAGATGTACTGTATTACAAACTATTGGAGCCCGATGAAAGTGTAACTGCTGAACGTTATAAACAACAATTGCTGCGACTGAAGCAGGAAATCGATAGTAAATGTCGATTTACTGGCAAAGATTTGTAGCCCGTCAATTTGCTCCATGACAATGCAAGGTCACATGTTGTGAAAACCGGGCAATGACGCGTTAGTAAAGTTTGGCTGGAAGTTTTGGAACATCCGGCGTATAGACCTGACATGGTACCTTCGGACTATCATCTACTTCGGTCCATAAACAATGCCTTGTCTTCTGTACATCTCCCCACAATGGAAATCTATTGATCATTGCATCAAAAGTACGAAAGTAGATTGATGACTTAATCGCAGCCAAAGATGAATCCTTCTATGCTGCTGGCATCTATGCGCTACCTGACCGCTGGCGGTGAATGCTGGGAAATAATGGAGATTGACAAATAAAGTTATTATTACAAATTAGTTTCTTTGACACGCTGTTTAAAACGTACTATTCGTAAACATATTCATATTCGTACATAAACATATTCGTATTACTAGATTCTAAATACGAAAAGTTAGATGAAAATTTAATGATTTTTTTTTTTTTTGGCTCAGCTTTTGTACAGAAAGCCAAGATTAAATTTTTTGGGTATGTAGTGGCATACCATCTTAACAACATATAAAAATTTGAAACATGTGCATCCGATCAAACACGCCGAAAAAAATGTATGATGCTTTTTAGCAAATGCAATGTTCATGCATAAACTGTGGAAGATACGCAAATTTTGATAAAATTTTTGAAATAAGCTTTAAAAGTTACCCTTGAAACAAATTTGTCACTTCAGTAAGCTTTACAGATAAGGAAATACTTAAGATATTCAGAGGGAAAATGGCGCATTTTGCAGAAATCTTCAGAATTTGCATAATTAATTTCTCGGTAATTAATATTCGGAGAACCTTCAAAATTAAGATTTGGGGTTATCCTATTCTATAAATCATTTAGACAAAATTTATACACAATAATATATAAGAAGCTGTAAAGCTGGGTTCCATTGCATCATTAAAAGACTCTTTGATCTGAAGCAGCATTGAACTTAGAAAATCTTTACCATTGCGTCTTTGAAGAATGAAATGGACCGGTTAAATATTGATTCAGTAGGAGTTATCTCCTTTTCATACGTACATAACTGTTTGAACTTGTTAAAGAAAGAAAGTAACTTTTTTTTTTCAATTTTCAAAGTCTCTCAGAATGATAAATATAATCATATGTAACAAATATATGAAGTAATATATGCATGTTGCATTGTGTGAAACCAAAAAAATAAAATATTTCTTGGAAGTGCAATTTTTTTACAATTTTTCAGTTGCACACTTTTCAGTCAGACACTTCCATAATTTTAACCTTAAGGCAATGCAACACCGTTTAACCTTTCATCAGTAAACATAGAGATTTTCAAGAATTAGAAAAAACTGTTGTGCATTTCATCGAAACAGGTAACTAAAGTTAATTGCACAATTTTTTTTTCTCACAACAAATAAAAAACTTTGGTAAAAATTTCTGTTTTCAAAAACATTTTTTTTTTTAAAGCATGGACTCCATTAGATGGAAAAGCGTACACAGATGAACAAATTTTAGATTCAAAATATTTCAGTGAAGAATTTCATTTCAATAAACAGAAAAACTTCTATAAATAAAGAACATCAGTGCGTATTTTTCGTTATTTAGTGATTCATTTCGCGATTCGCATAAAGCGGTTCTGAAGATAAAACGTTCATTGGAAATTGAAAAAGCTATTCGACAAAATTTTGATTTATCTGATTTTTTTTTTTTTAAGTAGTTTACAGTGTTGGCTGAAAAGTTGTTCCAGAAATGGGTTTCCGTTTCCGCATTGAACAAATATTTGGCAAAGACAATCTGTATGTCTGTATCGTAATCTGAATGTTTCTTTCCATACTTTTCCAATTTCAACTAACTTCCCTTTTATACAGATTTCATTGGAGGTAGTATGAGAAAGATGTATGTGTGTGTTGTGTTATGGCAGAGCTACTCAAGTAGAATCTGCCAAGAATGGGGGATGACTTGGTTGAAGGACATTTTAAGGGTTTTTACAGTGTATTCACGCTACATCTAGAGAAAACGACAAAAACTCCATACCGTTCAATAGGACTGGACGATATTGGAATTTGAAATATCGATATTGATACCATCTTATATCGCGATATCACGATATATCGATATTTTTCACACTTAATTTTAGTATTTTTGAAATGTAAGCAATCAAATAAACAAACCGTAAAACCACTTTCTGCCCGAAATGAAAATACAGAGAAGCTTCGTATGACCCCCGGGCCTGTAAGATTAAAAGGTTAAGTTTGGTGTCAAAGCATTCGAAATTTTATGTAACGATAGGGGTTCCTAAGTAGGGGGTCGAGAATCAATAAAAACGCGCTCCGGTGGATAGTTTCCGAGAAATACGTTAATTAATTATGGTAATTAGACTAATTAACCATGATTGAGGCTTAAAAGGACTGCAGATATGTAGAAATTGGCTCTGGGACGATTTCCACGCTCTGGAGATGCCGCCGGAGGCGGCTAGCGTTTAAAATGCCCAAATTGGAAATACAGGGGAGCTTCGTATGACCCCCTGGGCCTGTAAGATTAAAAGGTTAAGTTTGGTGTCAAAGCATTCGAAATTTTATGTATCGATGGGGTTTGGGTAGAGTCAAGGGGGGGGGTCGAGAATCAATAAAAACGCGCTCCCATGGATAGTTTCTCGAGATATATGTTAATTAATTATGGTAATTAGGCTAATAAACCCTACATATAGATTTGATGCCGAAGGCTGGCAGCTTGGATGACTATGATCTTCCTTTAAGCTATGAGAGACCTACAGAGGTATCGTTCATGGGGGACTTAGGAGCCACGACAGATTTTACGTGCACCAGCTCCCGTTAATGTACACGGTAGCGCACTTAGATTAAATTATTATTTCCAATAAAACATTTGCTCTATCAGATATTATCGATCCAACCAAATGTCAGCAGCTCTGTTGTCTGTTGAAATAGCCGTTCGCGCATCATAATATCTTTCACTCAAAATCATCGTTAAATAATAACTACTATTGCGCCAAGATATCTTCCGCGAGCAGAACAACACACTATACGCTACATCCCCTTCGAAATTAACGTTCCCTGCTTTCTTTCTGCGGAGCTCCGAGGGAGGAAAAAAACTATTCTCTACGATAACAAACACGCAGCAGCGATTCCCGTAGTGAAGCAGCTGTTTTTCTCCGCGATCCGGTATCGCCATCAACGGAGAGAAAGCAATAGCAAAAGCATCACAAGCTGGTATCGATCTCGGGATTTTCTTTTCGCCGTCCTGTATTTTTGAGCTTTATCGAATTAGAGATTTTACTGAAAAGAAAATGAGAATATCGGATATCTGATGTTGAAATAAAACCGATATGTCGGTATTTATCGATTTTTGTGTCAGCCCTACCGTTCAATCGACTGCCGCGCAATAAGCAGGCCAGATCAGAACCCTGGACCTTCACACTTCAGCCGTCTGTCATTTTGGGGATCTTATCCACTTGACCATGGTGGAGCCCATAAATATTTATGAACATTTTAAAAATAAAATTCCCTTGAAAATCTAGACAAAGATAAATTTAAATCATATATTTATTCTATTATTCTATATTTGCAAAGGAACTACATTTAGAATAATATAGGAGAAGCATAGATATTCGGGGAACCATATTCATATCTATCATAGAATAAAATATAAAAATTTTCAAAAACCAAGTATTATGATATTTGTACGATAAATAATTTTTCCTCACTTTGAATTCAGTGTTTTTAAATTCATTTTTTTTCTTCATTTAATTTTCCTAATTCTTAATTATTTTCACTGTCATAAATATCATGACCATACTCTAAATAGAGATGCTTTTAGCGATTTCTGAGATCAATATTTCAGTAGTTATAGGAAAATTTTTTCTTTGTGGAATAATCAGTCGTCGCCGCACAATTCTCGGCGGCCATTATTTTCCGTAAAGGCAGGTAGTTACATGTAACGACCATTTACACACAAGGAAGAAGACGCCGCTAATTCTTGTCGAGAATTAAGTATCAAACGTATTATTCTTTTTTGCTTCTTTTTGTGGTTATAAAACAGTGATAATTTTTTTTTCTTCTGTTCTGGTAAACAAACTGTGATTTTTTTTACGGCCGCTACTGTACCCCCCCCCCCCTCCAGTCACTTAGGTATGTTCAAGGCATACCGGTTTACAAGACTTTCTATTTACGTGTCTTAACATTTCAGGGCCCTTTCGCGAGCGGTGTGTCGCTGTCCCGAAGGTCAAGCCGACTTTACACCGAATGATCCCGAACCTCGCTTCTTCTTCTCCCATCATTGATCCGCTGATCCGCAAAAGATGCGGAAGATTGGAATTTTGTGTTTCGCTTGCCAGGCGCTCCTGGCCGCCGTGCTGGCCGGGCCTACGGGACCGGACCAGAGGCCCCTGGGCCGCCAGGGCGGTTACGCGAGGATAAACGCCGTGCAGTCGATAGCCGAGACCGAGAAGTGGGTTAAGAAACTGGTGAATTCGGGGGTGAAGATGGCCCTCCCCTACGTCATGAGCACGGTGACGGAAGTCAACCTGAACCCCAGCTGCATGGGCGGCCTTCTGAAGCTGATGAGGGGAGTCATGGATATTAGAGACTGGGCGGTCAGAAGTAAGTGGTTTTGGTTATTGTAGTATGTGCGTGAAAAAAAAATAATATTCATTACTACCAAAAGAGAATTTTTTTTCAACCAATTTCATAGAAAATTCGCTTTTTTTTTAATATTTAATACTTTTCGAGACAACGTTTAACCAGCGTATTAAAATATTATTTAAGAATGAGTCTTCAGTGTAGAATAAAATTTTAAAGAAAGATACATTTTCATGTTACAGAACACTTTAAACAAAAGGAGATTTTTTTAATTAAAAATTACAAATTTTTTGTTAAATCTAAAATTCTCTTAATGGAAACATTAAGTCTTAAAAGAAAAGGTTGTCATTTCTTTAAAAGCATCTAAGTTCTTTCCAAAAGAAAATTTCAGCGAACTTTTAAGTGATATCTATTCCTTTTCTATAAGAAAGTTTCGACACAACTTTCAATTGACATATTCAAATATTATTTAAGAATGCGCCATTAATTTTAAAATAAAGATTTTAAAGCTAAAATTATTCTGTTACATATATATATTTACGGTGAGTACAAAAGACAGAAAAAACAGTCCATGGACCCATTCGGTTCTTTGCCACCCAATAACGTTCTCTCAAACTTGCTGAAGAGAGCAAGCAATGGCATCGCTTGCGGTAGGTATAGTCCATGAACTCCCAAAGGTCACAGAGCGAAAAGCATGAATTTTCGAATAAATTTTCCAAATTTTTCTGTTAAATAATACTATTTAATTTTTTATTCAGTTAAAATTTTTGGACAATCTAAAATTTTTCGAATGGAAACATTAAATTGTAAAAGATAAGATTATTCATTGAAAGACAGTTACAACAGTACATTTCGTTAAGAAAGGAGATCACTTAAGGGTGTATGTCGAAAAAAAAGAACTCTGATTTTAGTCTTGGTGCACAAATTGAAATAAACCAATAGCACGATGGTCTCTAAAAAATTCCAGATGGTTTTTCATAAGCTGCTTTACACACTGCAATAAGCGAAAACGCTGTGGCTTTTTTGAAATTTTCAGAAAAAATTCTTAAACATGGATCTGGTTATAAGATTTTTCGAAGAGTGACACGCTTTGCGAAAATTTCCGATTTTTAAGAATTTTTTCTAAAAGTTTTGAAACTGATACAGATTGATCGTTTATTACAGTATGTAGTATAGCTTTTAAAGAGACAGTTTCAAAATTTTTGAAGTGCCTGGCATAATTAGTTTATTTGAACTTATGTATCAAAATCACATGATTTTTTCGAACAACACCGTTAACTTTTGTCCCCGCTGAGGCAGTACTATTAAGAAGAAAGGGTTCCTTGTTAGATTCAAAACATCTTTTTATTATTGTTGTTGTTAAGTTCTGTTTGTGGATTTTAAAGTGCTTTTTAAATTTCTCTATTTTCGTGAAAATTTCAGTCTTATTTTACTCAATTTTTATTCAGAATGGGGTTTATTAATTTATAGTAAAAGTACTTTTTTTTTTAAGTATGCATGCAAATTTAAAGTTGTTTTGCAAAGCAGAAGTATTTCGTTTAAGGTCAATGTTTTTTTGCATACTTACACTTTTTCTTTCTTTTTTCATTAATCTTATAAATGATCATGCTAAAGAGTGTTATTCCCCATTCAAAAAAAAAAAAAAATTCAAAATAAAAGTTCAGTTTCGAAGTTTTCTCGACATTATACTATTCGATTTGAAATAAAAAAATTTTAAGTTCGTTTGTATGAAATATTTCCTTTTAAAGTTTTTCTGTTCCCGTTTCTGTATCTTTTATCGTAAAACTTTGAAAACTGTAATAAATTTCTAATAAAGAAAAGTACTTTAAAAGCAAATTGTAAAAAAGTTCATTCCTTATATATGAGAAATCTACAATAAGGCATTTTTTATGATTTTTTAACTGAAAGAAATTAATCTTTTTGAAATTACGCAAAAATTGTATGGAGAAATCCTTAAATTTAGAATGAAATTTTTGGAAAGAGACGTGGCTTTTCTTGAATAAGATAATTTTGAGTTATTCTTTCCGAACAGTTTATTTTCGTTTTTGTTTTTTCATAAAAGGTATACCTTGAAAACTGAAGAACATTCAACAATATTTTTACTTTAAAATATACTTAATTGGACATAGATGAAATTGTAAAATGAGCACTGTGTAGTTAGCCCTTTCGGAACCTGCGTCCGCAGTTGCGACACAAAAATTACCTGTACGACGTTCTGGATGGATATCCTAATTATTGTATTTAAAGAAATATCAATTTTTCTCGAAAATATAATCATAATTTTATAATTTAGCTCTTTTAATTATAAACTGAATGCCTATTGCTAAAAAAATTATTCAATTCGATGTTTTTTTAGTAATAGGCATTTAATAATATTTTTAGTAATAGGCATGTTTAAATGTAAAAAAATTATTGAATTCAATTTCCTTAAAAGGAAAATTATTTATTTACTTTATGAAAAGGTTGAATAATAGAGAAACTCGGATTTTTTTCTCATTTACTAGACAGAGAGACGTAAAAATTTTAGTAATTTACACTAATACGTGGATATAAAGAATATTTATTTTTGTTTAAATTATGTTTTCCCAAAAATGGCGCTACACTGAAGCACATAAAATATGTTTCAGTTGTTTTGTTTAAAAAAAAATCAGTTGGTTTTTAGAGGGGAAAATTTGAGAAAGTTAGAGCAATATTTTTTTATAGTAAAAACAATTCACGCATAGGATGTTTTTATTTGAATTATTAACTTTCGTCACAGGCCACAAGTACGAACGTATTAAATCTGTGTGAAAAAGTTTTGTTCTCTAAATCAACTAAACATTTTAATCAAACTAGAGCACATAAATGGTTCTTTTTTAAATAAATGAACTATTCTATATACAGTTAGTAATAAAATGTTAAATATATTACTCTGTATGGTTTACTGTTAATTTTTTCTCGGGTTACTAAACCTGAATCTAAAAATTTGTTCGTTAGGTACTTTCTTCGTTTAGTTACTTTTATAAATTTCGTTATTTAGTTTGCTTCGTTTAGTTACTTTTATAAATTTCTTTGTGTTACAAATTTAATATGCTAGTGTGATTCTTGCAAATTAATAGCATTCTTATTTTTAAAGTCGGTTAGTTATAGGAACTGTCATTTTCAAACAATCTATACAGTAAAACACAGCATTTGGACAATTAGTGTCATGTAGATATTATCTCTTTCTAAATTATGCAACAATTTATTCTGTACTTCAGAAGTAAAAAACGAAGATAATGTTATAAAGCTAATTTTAGAAGAAAACTATAGAATAATTTAAACTATGTGTTTTCTAAAATCTATTCTTAAGCAAAATTTTGTAAATTTCAACGTACTTTTGGTCAGGAGAGGTATCACATGACAACGCACCAATCTAAAATTGCATTTTTTTTTCTGTTCACAGAGTATACTGCTCATAGAGTTTTGTGCTCTTTATGAGAAAAATCAATATAATTTCTGTAAGCTACACTTCACGGAAGGCAATCTTTTAGTTTGAAATACATTAATATCGTTAAAATGCACTTTAAGCAGTGACTGCGCATAGACTATAACGCATTGAAATTCTTTCTTGAGTATCGCAGAGTTGCCAAGTGCTCCGGAATATAATTAACCACTTTTTGTAAACAGTGATTCTTTTTAAGTATTTTTTCGAAATGGTAATCCCATGGCCCACACTCTGAAATGTTGCTATAGTTTAAGCCAAACATTATTGTTAAAAAAAAAAGTTATTAATTATATACCCGAGCAGTTGGCAACTCTGCATCGTAAAAGAATTATAATTTTTACGCGAATTGTTTTCGCTAGAGTATATGCTATAACATTTATCAATAACCCATGTAAATTCTGAGGTTCTTTATTCATATTGGTGCAGTTTAAACTCCGCCGGACATATTAACAGAAATTATGACCATTTTCATCCTTATTGGAAAATGTTAAAAATAAAGCTGTAATTTATCTACTTCAATGAACTCTAACAAAGAGTTTTTTTTTTAAGTTTGTAGACATCATAAAGCCCACACTGTTAACTTACGAAATATAAAAGATTCTCACCTTGACCACTTTGACGTTAAAAACTATCGCATGCGGTGAATGAACGAGCTGAGCAAGGACGCCGTTTACTTTTTCGCCATTTCGAATATCTAAGCAAACGAAAGCAGCCCTAATGTTGTAATTACGAAGGGGTGTATAGGAGGAGATGGGTCGTAAAAAGTCCACTTTCTTATGAAACTGAGTTGACGGAAGCATTTCTTGATTCCTGAAGAGTAACTTCCGATGATATATGAGAGGAACCGGAAGTAACGGCATTTTGGAGTACGCCAATCTTTCGCATGCAGCCTAAACTACAGAAGCATATAATGCGAAATTCGGCATGCATATAAGGTTTGTAAAGCAGTTTTTTGATAAGGCGGGACTTTCCAAAATTGGTAACCCGCCGGAGTTAGAAGACCAAAGCGCTCTTTTCACTCATTTCCTCTTATCTCAAATAAATAAAGAAGTATCTAAAAAATTCTTGCTTTGAAATACAACACGTACGAATATCTAAAAGTCAATAGCAACAAAAAACACTCAAAAGAAACTGGTGTTTAAAATATGAAATAATTAAAGCTTTGTAAATAAAGCACATAAAGCGTATTTATCAACACGTAACTGATTGATAGGTATCCGATTGTTATTTTACAAAATTTTAATTATTTCCCCTAAAAGTCAATTTCAAAACATCTTTAATTCGCTCTTCAAGGAGGAAGACCGGCTACCTTTAGCTTTTCTTTTTACATAAATTTCTTGAAAGAAAGGAAAAACCGTTCTTCTTTCATATACTTCTTTTTTCAAACATTTGACAGGCCCACTTTATTGTTGTTTCATGGAGGTTTGATGGCATCTTTTACTCAATAGTTTATTTTGCTTTTGCTATACAAACCAGATATTCAAAAATTGAAAGACCCTATTTTAAAGTTGCCCCTGTTTTAAAGTTGCCAAAAAAGGGTCTCTAGATCTGTGGCAAGCAATGAACGTTTCGATCGTCCGCCATCTTTCTGGTAATTAAGTCGGGCGATGGCAACGGCTGGCCTTTTTTCAGAAATGGGAAAGGGTTGCACCTCAAATGGTTAAAGTCGCTTCCAAACACGCGTGATAAAAATTCCTCTGAGAAGGGGACACAATCAATGCTTCAGTTTTCTTCAGGTTTACCTAAAACCGAAGCTCAGTGGACTTCGATTCTTTTCATGGATTGTTGGCGTCTCCACATATGAGGTTTCGAATGCGTATACACTAGCCTAGATTTTTTCTGAATCTTTGAGCACGAATTAAAAAGAAAATACTTTAGTGGGTTTCTTTTTTCTTAAACCTGCTGTGGTTCGGCGTATACACAATGGTTAGGTTAAAAGTCGTGCCGGGTAGCAACGACGGACCAGAAAACGGATTTCTGCTATCATGTGTTTTCGATAAAGTTAAATAATAGGTTAACTCGTTAAATGTATGCCCGTATTAGATTGTCTTGGAAATTGCTTCATAATCGATGCTTCTGGCCTCATTTACCTCTCTTGCTTCAAGTGTATTAATCTTAATATATGTATATATATAGTGAAATGTAAAATGGTGTAACCCCACCCCCTAGCATTGGAGGGGGACAAGGAGTCATGTTAATACAAAAACACAAAAATTGCAAAGTAGAATAAAAATATAATAAAAATAAGAAACGTTGCAAAGAATTTCAAAATATACTCCTGACTGTTTCCCTGTACTCCTGAAAGTTTCTGACTCACACCCTAAGGTTTTGCCGAAATTTTTTAATTCATTGCATAACACAGAACAAATCAATGGCAAATAAAGCTGTTGTAATTTAAGAAACCCCAGTGATGAGATTCTCCCTAAATAGAAATAAGCAACGTCTCTGCAGAGGAAGAATTGCAAAATGTACTCCATTGTTTTTGCGTGTTACACCATTTTACATTACACTATAATGGTTCTTTCAAGTTGCATTTTGTAAGCGCTATAGAGCTTATGTATTAATTTATTGCGTTATCTGTAATTACAACTTTAAATAAATAAATATATGTAGGGGGGTGATAGAACGCATCTACAAGAACAAATTTTGTCGCAGAAAGTATCGGTGGAACGCAAAGGCGAGCCGCTACTGGGGATGAACATGGAAATTTGAACGCCGGAAGGTGGCGTTATAAATGGTACAAAAGGGTCGGTCCTCGCATCTAAAGGCATTTTCTTTCATGGATCTCCGAAAGGATGGCTGGTTATACAGCCACGAAATGGCTGAGGATCACTCAATTAAAATATTTTTTTTTTCTAAAGGCGGACACATGGCCATTAGTTATTTGCTACTACTAAGGCCAGAAACACTGGTCACTGTATCAGGGAGGCACCTGATAGATTTACCAGCATTTCCTCCTATGAAGGGACGGACGGAATGACACCCAAGCCCATGCCGGGCTTCGACCCGGACCCGTGGCGTGGTAGAAAGGTTCTCTAGCGACTACGCAACCCGGGCGGCCGAATGTTGTTGTGTTGGAACATGTATTCGGATTTGTGTGCATGTCAAGAGGAACCGCTTATACACCGACGTCAAAGAAAGGACAAACACAAGGGGGAGGCAAATGCCTTGGGGGAGGTTTTTTCTGGGTATCTAGCGCGTATTCACGTTACATCTGGAGAAAATTGCCCAAAACCCCAGACCGCTAGACCGAGAGGACAGAACCCTGTTCCTCCACTTGAGAAACATAGTTCTGTCCTCTCGCGGGACCGTCTGGCGGCATAATGAAATAATTTTAATGAAAAAACAAACATAAAATCCAATGGAGTCCTTGGTGTAGTGCAAAATCTCTTTTGGCGGCATCGGAGATCGTTAAATTGCTCCAAGAATTCAGGATTAGAGTGCAAAATATATTATAAATTGCAATTATGTGTCAGTTTGCATCTTTAAAATGAACACTAAACTGAGAAAACTATCAAAAAAACAGAACAAGATAAGTAAACGTAGAAATGCCCTTCAGAAAAAAATCATTCACTTATTACTGAGCATTCTCAAGTTGATGAGGTTGTGTAGTCATTAATGGGTTCGTTCAAAATTTAATACACAATAAGAAATCAAACAATTTATCATAGGATTAACCTCTAGATCTTTGCTTTTGTATTAAGTTTTTTTTGTCAAACAATTAATTTAGCTTAAAGTAATAATTTTAGATCACTAAACTATCAATGAGAGTTAAATCCTGAGTGAAGAGTTACCCAAATTACTTGAGAGTAGAATGGAGACGAAAGCCACATAATTGACTAAAAAATAGAATGCATTTAAAGATCTATCGTAAATATTTGATCCACAGGGTTTGGGGAACACAATCTAGCTTGAGTCTACGCTTATGGATCAAATCGATCGTAATATGTGGCATGAGAGACTACATGGTGAATCGTTGGAAAGCAATTGCTTAACTTTCTGTTATTACTTAAATCAAAAAAGATCATAAACAAAAAAAGACAAACTAACTAATGATTCCAGTTTTAAAGTAACTTTTATTTCAAGAACATTAATTTATTATATTATATAATTACGTTTGTAAAAGATCTGTTCAATTTGAAGTACAAAATTACTATTGTAACAAAAACATATCCTCCCCAAAGAAAAGGTATCTATTGCAGCTCATAGTTAAAAATCGAACAATTCATTTAGCATGAATCCTCTTCGATAGATTTTCTTTCAAACTTTATCGTCCTCCAACCCTAAGTTAGAAAATGATGAAACTTTCTGCCAAAAGAACTTCCCTATAAGTACCAGGCATTAATAATTCAAATCACTATGTTACACAAGCTTATAACATCGTAAAACGTTAGTTTTTATTTTCTTTATAATGGCACTCGATCAAACAGCAACCTTGGACAAAAATTATTCCATATTTTGGCAGTGGTGCACCGTGTTAAGTCAAATTAAACTTGTCTCGCATGCTTCTAGCAACGTGAGGATCTTCATTTGCATACTAATCTCATTTAGTCCCATGTAAAACCGTCTGCTCTGCAATTATGTAACTCGATGGGAACGCTATATAATTAATTGAAAATAGAAAACACACTATACTAGAAAGGTAGAGGAGAGGGGCTTTTATATACGCATGTATGCGAATGAGTTTCCAACGTGCCTGTTGTTAGTTTAGCATTTCTACAGTCTATCTCGTGAATTATGCAAATTGTGTAACATGTTATGCAATTGTGTTAACTTCTCTCTGTTTTTGTTTTTGTTTTCGATCATCATGATTTTTCAATGTGTTCAACAATTTTTACAGGATAAAAGCAGTTGTCATTATTGGAAAATTTTGATTTCTTTTTTCACTGTAGCGGTAACTGTGAGAGCTCCCTTGTTTAATCACAATAAACACAATTGTTGTGCGCATACCTTCAAACAAGAATATCTAAAAATTTCTAATCTAAAGACCCTTTTATCTAATATCTAATTAAGAATATCTAAAGACCCTTTTTTGACGCAGCGGGCTGTGCGCACAGCCCGCTGCGTCAAAAAAGATCTCTAGATCTGTGGCACGCGATGAACGTTTCGATCGTCCGCCATCTTGCTGCTAGTTACGTCGAGCGATGGCAAAGGCTGCCCTTCTTTCAGCATTGGGCAATCTATCCAGATGTTCTCGCATTCTTCCATTTTTCAGCAGATGTCAGTGATGTTAAAAATAATCGTGACCATTTTTTTTACGGGAAATGACGTGCTGAAAAAGTAAAGTATTCTTGTGGAGCTATGTCACCCGCGACTATTTTTATAGAAATCAAATCTATTCTTCGTGACTGGCAACAGTCAAAACGTCAGAGTTTGGTGTTCCCAGAGGGGGAACACTGCGCGTTTAAGGGTTAAAAAACGCAGCAGCATCTTTTCCTGTGACCATATGGAGTGATATTCCGGTGATTAAGTACTTGCTATAACATTAGACTATATATATATACGGGATTACTTAACTACATGCATTTCAACTTCTAAAATGAAATCTCGTGGCCTGCTTACTGTGCCGAAGTCTACATTCTGTGATGTCTAAATTTGAAGAGGTCTAGATCATAGGTTCCCAACGTGGGCGATAGCGCCCCCTTGTGGGCGTTTGAGGCTTTCAGGGGGGCGGTAAAAGAGCCAGAGAAAATTAGGAAGCGTTGATATGGCATGGAGGGGCGTGGGAAGATTAACCAAATATAGTCTAAAAAAGACTTAAAAATCACTCTGATAATTCATTTCTATCACGTATGCGAAAATTCACATATTTCGATATGAGACTTCGCTGTTGAGAGGAAGAGATACCTCTCTAAAACTTTTATTCCTCTTTTTTAACTGAAGAAGAAATTCAGTCGAGTTTCAATTCCAGCAATATTCTATGTATTAGTAATTCTTTTTAAAAATTAATTCTTGTTTTCACCATGCATTATGTACGCTCTTATTTCTCTGGAGTGGGAAGGGGGGGGCGATATTCAAATATTCACTAGAAAAGAGGCACCAGTTCAAAAAAGGTTGGGAACCTATGGTCTAGATCGAAGTGAGTGGCAAGAAGCAAGAGGGGAGATGGCGCACTACATCTTTGACTGACGGAACGAAAGTCGTCCATGTGAATGAAAAAACTGCCACTGAATGAAAAAACAATTTCCTCACTCATTTTTAGTTCCCGACATAGATATTTGAAAGTCCAGCTATGGCCCAGCATCTTTCATGCTAGAGCAATACACTGTGACACAGCAGAAGCATAGCCAGAGGCTGATGGGTGAGATTTCTTTTTTTTTTTCCCCTGCTCGTCGGCGAGACGTATCACCCACAAAGGGTTAAACAAACTATAAATTAAGCAATAATAAATAAGTGGTCTTTAAAATTTTTAAAGCAGCTTCAATCCAAGGAAAGAAACATTTATTGTTGAGAGGACAAAATCTTCATCAACCTTAGTTAATAGAGGATGTAAAAAGGAAGGCTTAAATGGTTAATTAACCTCATTTTCATTTCAAACTTTAATTAGGTTTAGTAGTCTGTATATGTTTTAAGAAATAAATTCAGTAAAATGTTGGAAAAGTTACGAGCTATTTTCTAATTGGTGTAAAAACACATGGTGCAGGTGTGTTTATGTAAAAATCAGTCCATATGTGCAATCAATAGGGGAAATTTAACAATCGATGTATAATTCCATGTAAAGACGTTAGAAATTCTAACTTTTGTCCTATCTCAACCTGATAAATTTCATTTAAAGATGTTTAAAAACCAATGCTAACCTTTACAATGCATAGAAATGTTACTCGACATTAACAGAAACTAATATTGCATTGTAATTTGCAAATCCTTGAAGCGCGCGCGCGTGTTGGAGCTGTTTAGTAATCTTGTGTGATTCTTACCTTAAAAATTATGAAACGTTTTGAGTTATGTTTCTATTATTTGTCAATTTCAGGTCACAGCATCCCTGAAAATAATTTAACATTGCTCTTTAATAAACAATTTCAATGCCGGGCGTAGAGGACGTTTAAACGTTTCCTTAATTAAATGCGAAATCAGATAGTTTTATATTAATTATATACAGCTGTTAAAGCATTTTTCATTGTTGTTCTTTTAAATTATTAGCAGTTCTTCTGCCTTCATAGATACTGGATAATTTTTTGTGAAACTTTCAATGTCACGAGACTACGGTATTAACCCACTTTTTCAACGACCTCAACCCGAGGCATCCGTAAGTCAATGTTCTTTGGCTTTGAGGCAAACACTTTTACTCTCACGGGTCAAGTAACTCTGGACTCAAAAATCTCCTATTGAATATTCTCTGCACGTTTCGACTTGTATTTTTTTTTACATTTTAATACTCCTTAAGTTGCGTAAAACGCATTGAAGTTACACTTTTGGGTAGCTTTAGATTAATTCTGATTATTATTGTAATTTTTATTTGTCTTTCTTCACTTTTGAATGTGAGGATGAAAATTTTCTTCGTTCACGAGCAAATGAAAACCCTTAATAGAAACAAGACCAGTTGTAAGGCTTTTAATAATAATTTTTATATATTTTTATACACCGATAAAAAGTGTAAAAGTAAAATCAGGTGTTAGTAAATTAAAAAAATACACGAAAAAGTTATTTTTAAGTGACACTTTACTTATTTATTAATACTATATTCAATTTAAAAAAATAAACATAAAAAAAAGTTTTTTCCACTTTGAATTATTACTTTGGTATCAAGCCATCCATTACTGCAGAGGATTGATACACTTGCAAGAGTGGCTTACTACACTTCTGTCTAAATTTTCAAAAATTCAGACGAATTAGTTTTTTCTTCGTGCATCTTTCAAACGTAAATGTGCCAAAAATTTTAAATATTTTTCTTACAAAGATCGCTTTGACATATTTTCGTTTAAATAATTTTTACTGCAAAAACAAATTAATAGTCCAAACCCCCACATGTCCCCTTGATATCTGCCTCCATCATTTTAGGATTAGATTTCAGTCTGACACTCACCTCAACCCTTTTGTAAAAAATTGGCATCTGAAATAAAAATGTAACTTTTTTAATTAAAAGTTAAGTTAAATACTAGGCTAAATTGGTATAATTGTTTTAAAAGAATGGTTACACGAATGAAAATACATACAATAGGCATTTTTGGTACAATTTTTCTTAAAGCATTATGTAATTTTATAAGATTAAAAATTTCAAACTAATTAAAAAATAAACCAGGCTCGAGTTCTAATGAATACTTATGAATCTCTGCAGTTAAGATTTAGAATTTTAAATTTATTTCTTATGAATTTCTTTACTTGATTTCAATTGAAAAATTAAATAAAATGCTTTTTAAGTATCAGTATCCTTTACTGTACAAAAAATATCTCAGTTAGCATCTTTAAAAAATGAATTTTGAAATACATACAGTTTTATCATTTCTCAATATATCTTTATTTCTTTCAATTGTCAGTAAAAATGGAAAACTTTTTCCTATTAAAATGACCCTAAGAATGTGCTTTGGTAATCTTGAAAGTTTAAGATTCTATCTTCACAATAGTAAAAGTTACAAATATGAAAAATAAACAATTGTAAAATCTTGCCTTGATATGCAAACAACAATCTTCCAAAAAAATATTTAAAAAATGAAAAAAAGACAAATACATAAATAAAGTAAAGTTGTAATTTCATTACTGTTAAGTTTTCCTAATAAGATATTCTGTAAATAAGAAAAAGCTCTCTCGTGCATTTGATGGGCTATCAGTGTCACCCGTTATAAATCAGTCAAAGTATCAATCTTCCCGATGTATGAAACTTTTCCAGTATCCTACTCTACACACAAGTAAGTTACACACAAAGTGCTATCAAAATTTGCTTTTCTCGTATAATAAAAAAACTTTCTTTACCTACGCAAAGATTCATGTTCACGCTAACTAGCAAAATTGAAAAGTTTTTAGGACTTTGGTTTTTTTCTTCGTCTGTTCTTTAACTGCCTTAAATATGCACACACCAAATCATTCTTATGCACTTACTATACCATGTCAGTATTAACCCTTTAACGCGCAGTGATCCCGCTCTGGGAACACCAAACTCTGACGTTTTGACTGTTGCCGATCACGAAGAATAGATTGGATTTCTATTAAAAAATAGTTGCCTGTGACATAGCTCCATCGAGAATCCTTTACTTTTTATAGCACGTCATTTCCCGTAAACAAGATTGTCACGATTATTTTCAACAGCACTGCCATCTGCTGAAAAATGGAAGAATGCGAGAACGGCTGGATAATTGCCGAATGCTGAAAAAATATCTAGAGACCCTTTTTTGACGACAGCTGGCTGTGCTAGCGCACAGCCAGCTGTCGTCAAAAAAGGGTCTCTAGATCTGTGGCACGCGATGAACGTTTCGATCGTCCGCCATCTTGCTGGTAGTTAAATCGAGCGATGGCAACGGCTGCCCTTTTTTCAGCATCGTTAAAGGGTTGCGTCTCAATGGGTTAAAGTTGTATGAAACATTTGCACTTCTTTTGCAGAAACACACGAGAGAATTTCTATATTCTACTATACCTATGGATAGTCATTGCTTCAAGTTAATTTTAGAGAAGTCACGCTCGAAAATTCACTGTGTGCACAGATTTGTTTTTATTTATTTATTTATTGTGAAATTAGGAGAAATACACACACTTTTCTGGAATCAAACAGATAAGAAAATCCTTACTTTTTCAATCTAAAAATCAAATTTAAAAAAAAATTGGTACAGTTTCAGAACACATCATGTCCACAGCATGTAATAGTTCCGTGGTCCATTCTGTTCATCATAAAGTAACTCTCACAGATTGAGTCTCATCATTCCACTTCCAGTGACTGGCAGGAATACTTTGGTAAAGCTGTTTTATTTGCTTTTGCTTGTTCCCATGATTACAAAGAAACAAAGAGGGTGATTCCCCTTTAGTACCCAGAGTTGAGGTCATGATAAATTATTTTCTGTTTTTGCTTCTTTGTAACAGTAGACGTGAACAGTCTGATGAGTCGCCTCTTAACAAATAAGAAAAATGGATTATAAAATGTTTCTTGATGGACATGTTTTCTTTGATTTACCTATCTTGTTTATTCTTTAATTTTTTCAAAGGTCTGGTAGGAAAAAAAGGCTATGAAATAATTTGACTTTTTAAAAATTAAAATTTGCCTCTAAGAGCGTTATTTTTTCAAAAGAACTACAGCTTTCAATTGAGAAAATATAAGATTTTTTTGTGTGTGTTTGTTGCAAAGGAGAATATAATAAATTTGCATTACTCAACAGGAAGTTGCTACCAACTAAAGAGAGAAACAAGAAATGTTTGAACATTGGTGACATTACTTAATACTGATTGGCTTAAACTATAATTAGTATAATTTGTATAAAGTTACAGAGAAAGAAAAGCTGTCCATAAAGTTGTTTTCCTTAATTACATTTTAAATGCTGCAGTGTTACACACAAGGAAGTGACTTGAACACATTATCATGGAACAAGCGCATAATGAAGGTTTTTATTGTTTCCAGCATTTCTAGCTGTAAATTTGTTAGGTCTCTCATCTCTTTGAAAGTAGCTGCCTTTGATTCCAGAAGTGCCCACGCAGTTAGCTGAAATGTATTCAATGCTTCGGTAAACAATAACACGTGAGCTTTCTCGTGGCCGTCTCTTACTGCACGTGTGACTACAAGCTACCATCCAAAACTCCCGTGGGGTTAAAATAAGCATCTTACGCTGAAGACCAAGGATCACTGTTTAGTGAAAACAACAAGTTAAAAACCCTCCAGCTAGCTAAACGGTCTTCACTTCTTTTACCATTCATTCAAGGTCAAAAAATCTGTTAATTGATCTCCGTTAACCTTCCTCGTACGTGATGCGGCTTTAAGCGGTTTTGGAAGATTTCAAAAACTATAAGTACAATCTCTGCTGCTACGATCAAATCTTTATTGGAGAGAAATTAATTTAATGTTTGACTCTCTTCACGTTTTACTCCTTTTTCGAAGATGCTTCTAGAAGGATTTTTCTCAGTGCACGTCAAAGGTATGACGTCAAAGAATTGATGAAAATGTGATAGGAATGTGGAAGGGATTAAGATTGATGAAGACGAAGATGACCGGATGGAGAGAGTTCAGTGTGGAAAGAGATACGGTTATGAGTCACCACTAATATTTTGGCAATTGATTTTCGAGCTCTGTAAGCCCCGCCATGGCTGAGTGGATATGCAACCGAACATGGTAGATGGCCGAAATTTGAAGGTTCCGGGTTCGGGACTATTGCATGGCATTTGATGCAACGGTCTGAAGTTTGGGCGGTTTTCCCTAGATGTAACGTAAAGACTCATTACTGCCCCTTAGAAAGTCCTCCCCCCAGCCCCCTAAGCAGATGCCCCTCGTGTAGGCTTGTCATAACACAAAAATACTCGAGCTCTATAAATCATTATTACCACCACAACTTACTGCAAATGCTTCTTAAATAGTCTTTTTTTTTCGTAAAACGATGTAAATATCATTATTTATCTAGAATAGTATTAAATAGTATTTTTCCTGGTTACGTGGTATATTTGCAGCATTTTCATAATTTCTCAATGCAGTGAGTATGCCAGTTTATGTAAGAGATGCGATATAGCATTCAATGCAAAACCGTATTGCTATTTTTCTTTGTCATAATAATAATCTTATTAAGTTCAATAAAGAGCGTAAATTTTGGTTATACCTTAAAAGCATATTTTCATCTTTACGATAATTTGATTTAATGTTCTGGCGAAGTTCTGCAAGAACAAAACTCATAACATTTGCACTGGAAAATAATATGTACGTTCAGTTGGCTTGGCAGCATAAATTTCCCATACGTTTAGCAAGAATGCACTAGTTACATGTTGAAATTTTGTTCACTTAAATAGCGATTATTTTCAGTCCCATAACAAATTTTTAAATAGTTACAGATTAATTTAATTTTTAAAAAATGAATCTTTAATTAACTTACCTTTAAGCAAAAAAAGTATTAAATCACTTTTAAATAAGCTATTATTGAGCAGTGAAATTTACTTTCAGCCTTTAAATTATCAATTTTAAAAGTTTTATTTATATATATAGTTTCATATAGTTTCGAAAAACTGAAAACTGTTTAATTTAAGAAGTTATGCTAAATGAATGTTGTAAACATATTTGAGAGAAGATGCTAACGAAGTTTAAAATCTCAGAAAAAAATCATCAATGCCCTATGTGTTAAAATAGCTCATTTTTCTGCAATAATAAATACCTATTTCTGTGTTTTCATGTACGTCTACAGAATACACTTACAGATGATACGTATACAATTTTCTAAATATTATCAAAATTGAAGCTTTATAATTTAAAAAGTTTTTATTATTTATATTTCCTTTGAGCGGATGCTTTGTTGCACAGTTGTATTTTTTATGTAACAGTAAATTTTAGTAGCAACTCTTTTGGTGGCTCAAATAAAAGTTTTAATATTTGAATTTTTAGTAGCATTAATTATTAAGAGTACTTTTTTCTATTTTAGCTGTAATATATCATCAAATTTTCTTTTGTTAAGCAACAACTTTATATTATGTCAAATTTACTATGACTTATATATAATAATAATGTTATATTTAAAATGTATACTTATGAAAATTCTCTAAATGTTTTACAAAAGGATTCTGCCTTTTTTTAAGCGTTAGCATAGTTACGTTCATATTCGTCGGAAAACTACAGGATAAGGCCCTGAATTTCAGATCTAAATTTAAAAATAGTAGAATCATATGATTAGAAATAAATATTGAAATCGTGAGCGGATTCGAATGGTTTATCTTCAATAAAGTTACAATAGCAATAAAAAACAGTACAACATGCACGTACGTCATTTCACACGAAGTTTCAGTTTATTGAAGTGATTAGAATTCAAATTTTGCAATAAATTTATTATATTAATATTAATAAATTATATATGTTGAAAATCTGTATTTGACTGGGGAAGAATCATGACATTGATTTTTGAACTGCTCGATTCCTTTATATGTGTGTTTAATCTCTATAAAATTTAGAAATATTCGAACAACTACGGATTTGTTCATTGCGTAGGTAGGATTATAATTTTATCACTTAAGACTATATTTTTTCTCTTAAACTGTTTTAATATTTGTTTTATAAGAAAGTTGAAGGACATATTTTTCGATTTTTAAACAATTTTTTTCATGCTTTTATGTTTAAAGCATCTAAGGAGTAAATTTTTTTGCTTTTGTAATAAAATTAATTTTATAAACTGGTTTTTATACAATATATATATATATATATATATATAAATATGATTAGGCGCAATAAGTTATTATTTCCATCCGTATGATTTTTACCGTGTGTAGTCGAAGGTGGAACAAAGCTTAATGACGGAATTTTGTGAAATTTGTTCACTAACGCTTACGAGATCGTTTAAATGTGCCAAATGTCCATGGCACAGTGACAACGGTCATGACGTAGACAGTGCTGAAGAGAGATGACAGTGATCGGTCATGTCATTGAGGAATAATCACAAAACGCTTTTTTTTTTTCAAAAACTTAGCATTGTTCTGTTGTCTTGCATTGTTGAGACCTCATACGCACTTTTTCTTCTGTTTTTCTGCTACAATAATTCTTGATTTATCTAAAGCAAGGTTTCTGAAGCTGTGCTCCTCGCGTACGTAGCAAGTGTTCGGCGAAAAAATATCTCCACGAAATTTCAAAACCCTAGTCTGAAAAATGCACGAAGTGCTCCGGCAAAATTCAAAGACCCTCAATATGCTCCGCAAAAATTCAAAGACTCTCAATGTGCTCTACTAAAATTCAAAGACCCTCTTAATGTATTCAGCTAAAATTTAAAGCTCCTCAGAGTGGTCCTCCGAGTAAAATTCATAGACCCTCAGTGAATTCCGCCAAAATTCAAAGACCCTTAAAATGCTCTGCTAAAATTCAAAGATCCCCGAGTGCTCAGGCAAAATTCAAAGACCCTTAAAGAGCTCCGCCAAAATTTGTAAAACCGTAATCTAAAGTAACAAGCAAGCAATGTATAGCTATGCTCATCATTTCCTGATTCTGGCAGACGTTGAGTCACCCCGAGTACACATTTTTTTCCAGAAGTTGTATCCAAATGTTGCAAAATTGTCTGTCTGAGGAGAAGTGTGCATATGTTTATTTTAAACACCTTGAAAATTTGTCTTCTTCAAACAATAGATCTAAGTAACATAATTATTTACCTTCCTCTTTTCAGTCCATATCAGTTAACATCTTATACGTGTTCGGTTATCCAGTTAGTAATCAAATTGACGTCATATACCTATATGAACACATTCTGGTGATATAAAGGTTTCACAGAAAAAAAAGACAATACTTTTATGTTGGGTGTATTTGAATTATGGATATTTTTAATAAAAGGGGATAAAAAAACAATTTTTCAGCATCTTCGTGCGGTTGAATTCGATCTCACGTTTTGACTAAACTTTCGAGAAACAATTTCACTTTTTTTACATCAAGATATGGCGTTCACTAATCGATAATACATTGAATGATTGTTTTTAGTAATGTAGTGTAAATTCTTTCAAGAATGATGCCTGGGCTAGGAAATGAATGGTAGATCATGCTGAAAATTTAAGTTAAGAAAAAGATCTAAGGTGCATCATAAAATACTAGAAAGGTTAAATAATAATATGCTTTTTTTTCAACAAAACAGATTGAAGTTATGATTACTGTTATTATTATTACTTACATTTATTTTGCTTATTTATTTATTTTTGATTATGTAACAAATTGCTGGTATTTTCATATATTCTATCACATTTGTGTAAAGTTGTAGTAATTCTGTTTAAAATAAGTCAAGTTTAAAAAAATGATATTAAATAATCGAGATATTATAATATGTTAATACAACTGAGATAATGGTTTAAATGCAAGATACAAACAAACAATGTTTGATTAGTCTAAGGAAAATTAGTGCATATAATTTTTAAAAATTACTGATTAAAACAGAGAAATATATATCCTCTTACTTCGTAAATAGCTTTAAAATTATCTTATTTTCTTCATCAAAAGAGAGATAACGGTAAAATATATTCGTTTTTTTTTCTTTTTTCCTTTCATTTGATCTTAAATAGCATCATTTCCAGTTTATATTTGTATTCATCTCTGAGGCTTCAAGGTAATTGTTTTCGATCGAAACTCGTTCTGAAAATTCCTAAGTCATCATAAAATAAAAAAATAAAAAATAAATAATACTACACTACGCGCATTTAAATTAGTGATTTTTTTCCAGTACGAGAATAATTCTGATTAGTATCTTCATGTGTATGAGTTCAGTTTAATGTTTGGTCTGAATTTTCTAGAAGCAATTCACTTTTTTTACGTCACGACGTGACGCCAGAGAACGATTGAGAAATGTTCATTCATTCCAAGGAATGTGATAGGTCTGTTTTTAGAAAAAGTGGGAAGAAATTAATGACTTGTGTCATGTTGAATGGAATTAGGAAGATTCGTAAAAAACTGAAGGGATTAAACAACTAAATAGTCTTGGGCATTGCAAACAAAAACAAATTTCATTTGAGTACAGCGAGCAATATATCAGGGTGACAGGAAAGTATTTTCGTATATAACGTATGCCAATACGTTCGTATTAACCTTCTACTGAATGCATTTTTAATAGTTTTTGTTTGAAGTCTGTACGCACCTTTGTATCTCGCATAACTTAAAAATGGTACGCCTTAAAATGTTGAAATTTTGTATTTAAGACTGCTTTAACATTTATAGGATCACCCAAAATGTTCAACACGTTATACAGCCTATGGACAATCACTGCTTGAGCCATATCTAAAATCCCACCAACTGTCACCTAACTTAGTGACTTTTGGCGAAATATCGCCAAATTTGGCGCCGAAGACTAGATTTTCAAACCCAGCTTAGCGATATCTTCTATGTTTTAAGGTGCATACGTTTGTGTTATTGGAGTATCACTTCTTACTTTCAAATGCAAGGTTAAATGAAGTTTTTCGAAAATGTGTGTAATTTGGCAGAAGGGAAGTCATGGGGAGCCCACATCAATTTTTTTATTGTGTATTTTCATCAGTGTGGAATGTTTATTAACTGTTCAACTATTCGTGAAGGTGCTCACTTAATATGATCTTGACAGTTTTTCCCACGGTTATAGAGTTTAATCACTTTAAAGTTAAAAAAAGGCAAATTCTGTCATACACTGTTTATTTATTTATTAACTTTCCAATCATAGTAGTATAATATTTAGTATCCAAGCTTCTTTGTGAAACTATTCGGAAATGAGAAATAAACACCAATAGCGAGACGTATCGCCAGATTCGCCTGATCTTTAAAAATTGGTTATTATATTTCCCGGTTTGAGCTTGCAACCACAATGCCAATTCTGCTGTTTAACTACAATCGGTCCATAAGTATTCTGTCAGTGCAAATCCTGGAGTTTTGAAATTAGTAGTAGCTGTGGAACTAAAGGTTTTTGTCTAGAAGCTCATTGGACAGAAAATAAGACATCTTCTAGCTAGTGTGTTATTTTTATCTGCCATATGTTTTTGTACCGTATATATGCATATAGTTTAAATATTCCTCGGAGATTAAATGGTTTGCGTTCAGCCACCAAAGGTGGACAGTGGCAAAAAATAAAATGACTGCTAGAGTCTAATGCGCAAATAAATAATTGCATCTTTGTAACTGCGATCATCAGAAGAATAGACTCGGACATCAACATGTTTCATCTTATTGCATGGTGTTTCATCTGTAATGCTTGCCTTGATAATATCGCACCACACGTGTCTCTACATACGTCTCGTGATCAAAAATGAAGAAAAAAAACTGAGTTTTCCTCGTTGCTTTGTGAATTCTATGTAACGAAATAAAATGAGACTCAGTAATTAGAAAATAATAGTCTTCTGTTTCCTTCGGTTACAAACTCCTTGCCACTGATGTCGCATCACCATCCGTCCTAAAAGAAAGTTTAAAATTCCAAACACCTAGAAATGTCCGGAGTTTTTCTAGAAGTCATTGCCCGATTACCAAAGTCCATCTATGTTATCTAAAATACTTTGTATGAGCGGGTGCAGTTACATGTGCCTGGGGGGTTCTGCATTTTCCACACACGCACACTCACTCAGAACCAAGGACTCGAACCAGAACTGAACCGGAAAAAAATATCGGTTTATTTCGGTTCAGTATATCTTCAATTATTATGTTACTGTAACTAACTCATCAATATTTTCTAATTTTACGTCAACCATAAAATTAACATCATTACACGTACAGTGTGTTTTTGTTGCTCAGAGCCTTCCTAACATTTACGCATGCGTCAGGTCTGATTCGATTTCATCAAAAAAGGAGTGAACGGAAGTTCAGAAACGCTTTTTTATCTTTAAAACTCTGTTTACACTTGAACTATCAATAAGTAGAATAATTTCTGAAATTCCAAACAGAGATCAAACAAAGTGGAAAATATCATAAAAAGACAGGGAGCCAAAATAGAGCTTCAAAATTGCCCATCTCAACCTATTACACCTTTTTCGCATAAAATCGTCTTGTATGCAGTCGCTCTGCTTAAGCAAAACGGATGGTACATTGCTTCTCGATTTTCTGTTTCCTTTGTTCACTACTAATTTTCTTTCTCAGTTTCGCATGAAACTACTACTAGAAGGCAAATTTAATTCAGTTTATGACAGAATTATATTTTTAGTACAAATAAGAATGAACATAAAATAAAATTATTCAGAACTGAACCGAAAACCGTTATTTTTGGCGGAACGAAAACCGGAACTGAACCGATATATTTTCTTTTAGTTGAACCTGAACGAATAAAATTACGGTTCGAAGCCCTGCTCACAACTTGAACAAAAAGAAAAGTTATCTCCTCCAATTTTCTGTTTAGTAATTTGGAGTTTGGAGACCAATTTTCTGTTTAGTAATAACACTTTGACTTTAGCGATGTTTGAGAAGTAAACCTTACGTTTTACTCTAGTAAGTTTGAAAAGCTATGCTGTATAAAGAAGATATCTGAAAAATAATTTTTCGAGAAAACTTTCCTATCCGTTTTCTGTTGCTAATTTTAATTTATTTACTTCTTTGTAGCACATATTTTTAATGATGATGTTACTGGCACTTCAAATTCTCAAAACATTCTTAATGCTAAGACACAGCAGCGTTTTCCATTTGATAGTTTTTCATGATCATAAACTAAAATTTCAATTCATTTGGAATCCACTTCTCAACTTCCGCCATTGTACTCAAGAGGTAGTCATTTCATACAAGTTCGTTTCCAGTACAATGCGAGAAAGACCTACTAAAATGTGTTCTCTTTTACAACTCCGTTTTTCAATGAAAGGTGTGTCGGATGTCTGTGTGTCCGCGGATATTCGAAGAGAAGATAAAGATTGCTCAGATCATGAAGATAGAACAACTACCCAAGATTTAAAAAAAAAAAAAGAAATTTTACATTTTTTTAATGAAAGTGTTCAGTTGTAATTCTACATCAACATGTTAAGCAATTGCTTACCAACATTTAAATAGTTCGGACAGTTTGTATATTGAAGATACATCAAAAGATTTAATATGGGCTACTATTTTTTATTATTAATTAGTATTATTATTATTATTTAACTGTCAAGTTTCAATTCGAAGGCAAATCGAAAACCGAGAATTTTTAGTTAATAAAACCTATGATAATCTTCATCCTTAAGAAAGCTTACTGCCTGCATTGTAGATCTACTATATAAAATGAATGGTGTGTCGGATTTATTAACAGCGAGCCGCCTCCGGCAACCAGCTGGTCAGCCGACGGCCGCTTTGCGACCAAAATGTGCAACCTACGGCACATGGGGAGTTTCGAGAGCGACCTCTGTCATCTAAGGGCCACTCGCCTTCGGCGACCAGCATGGTCCGCCAACGGGCCGGCCGCTTCGCGACCGAAATGTGCACCTGCAGGCCATCCGCCTTCAGCAACCACCTGGTCCGCCAACGGGCCGCTTCGGGACAGAAATGTGCAACCTACGGGCCGTTTTTACAGGTTACGGTGATCGGATGCCTTCGGCGACCAGATGGTCCACCAACGGGCCTCCTTCGCGACCGGACCGTACAACCTACTTTGATCTTATGATTTCGCTAACTCACAGGTTTGCAAGAAAATGAAATTAACGAGACCTCACATGCGCACGGGAATGACAGTGTTGGTTCGAACTCACATTTGTGTAGGTTCGAAAAGCTAGGGATCTTAAAAAAAAATTCTTTTCAGACTTCGGCTAAGTTGTAACTTTTTTAATTGTGGCGTATTTTCTGAAGTCAAAAGCTTTAAAATGAAAACATATGATTGTTCTAAAATTTCGTCATTCATTCTACGCTAGAATTAAAACTTTAGGTCCCATGTGCCTTTAAGAGTTTATACTAGGCAAGGGAATAATTTGCAAAGTTGAACAACAGTAACATATTTTTACTGCTTTGTATTTCGATATGCTGATGGAGAGTATGAATGACCTTGACTGGCACATCATATTAGATGAAAAAGAGTTCTAAGCTTACCATTATTATTATAATCGTATTCCCCCTTGCTTAATAGAACATTTTGTTTTTATTAATATCAACTGTTGCGGCCTAAAACAGTTAATACAGCAAGACGAAAAGATAAAAAATAAAATAAACATGAACATCAATAAGGAAATAAAAACAATGCAAATAAAATAAATAAAGGTATTGTTTAGAAAATAAATCACTTTACTCATCCCAAAGTACTTCCTTGAACGTGATTTCCGTAGAGGTATGAAAGAATTAATTATAATTTCCTCCACATTTATCTTCATTAAAACTTTGTTTTTAAGTTTCATTTATTTTTGATTTTTCATATTTCCTTCCTTAAAAGCTTATTAAAAGCCATTTTATTGGAATTACCAAAGTACTGATTAGCCTAAATAAGTGATCGCCAAGTGCGCTTTAGTGAAACTTTCTATCACCGGAAAGAAAACAGTAACAAATTTTAGAATGAATACCTTGCAAATTGCTATATATTTACTGCATCTATGTGAAAAGCAGGAGCGTACCATAAGCCCCTGCATAACACACAGTGCGGGGACACCCATACTATTAATTTTTTTTTTTAAATAAAAGGAATTTTTTTCAGATTTGAACAGATTCACTTTCTTATTATTTTTTAATGGAACAGAATATAAGATATAAAGATTTCGTCTTGCGGAACCTTACAAAGGATTGGCAGACAAATACACTTATAGATGGAAAACATCGAAAAATTTACAGTGGTTTTCTCAGCGTTTATTCCTTTTCTCACTGAACTCCGGACAACCTCCTTACCTTAAATAACTCTAACAACATATTCTTTGATAAATCACTGATATGATATTTTAAATACTTATGTACGCCTAATCAATTAGTATTATCTGATGTATGAATTTGTACGTTTGTCTGTTTGATATACAAATACAAATCCACACCGTACGATGGGCTTGAGATTCTACACAAAAACGATATATAGAAAGTAATAGGTGACTTTATGATTCCGAAAATCTACCAGTTCTCTGATTTTTTTCAAATTTTCCCGATGCTCACGTCTAAAATATTATTCCAATACTCTATCGAATAGAAAGTGACTAGTATGAGATTTCTTTTGTGTAAAGCTAGCTATCGCAAAATCGCCCGGAATTTCTCATTCCCCCTAGGACTGTACAAACCCCTGTGAAGAGGTGACATTTACACAAGTTCCCACTCTTCATTCCGACTTAATTTTACCGTACCCACTTAATCGTTATGCTTTAGTTTTTTTTTAATGATACCAGCCGCTCCATACTTTATAGTTCTCTGCTTCACTGTTCGTTTACATTGACAAAAGTTCCCCACAGTGACTTTGTGCTACTGTTAGGTGTCTAAGCATATTAGCATATTAAAAAAAAAAATGATCCTAAAACTTCTTCATATACACCAGGTATGGGCAACCTTTGAAAAGTTGTGGGCCAAACTTTAAGATGTTAGTGAAGTCGCGGGCCAATCTTGCGGATTTTAGCAAAGTGGCGGGCCGTATAATTGGGATTTATATGAAATATTTAATGGTTGATACGGAGTTTTCAAATGTTCCGCGGGCCGGATCAAAAGCCCCGCGGGCCGGCGGTTGCCCATACCATATGTGATATACACAGTTGAATAGTTCAGACTTAGACGATGGCATCTATGGCTTTATAGTCATAGAGAATGCTAGTTGAATAGGGAACTGTTTGCATTTAAATGTAAAGGGCATTTCTCCATCTGATGGAATCAAATAAATTACACTACTCAACAGCCATTTTGCCTCTGGGACGTTATATATCAATTAGTATGTATTTTGGTGTGTACAATCTGAATCTACCTTTCAAAATGTTCTAGCACGTAAGATTTTTGAGATTTAAGGATTTTTTTCTTTTTATTTTCATTATTTCACTACTTTCTATTCTTTTATTTTGATGTTTAATTTTCAAGTTTTTATTTGGTACAAGAGTGCTATAAAATCAACTAATCTTCACTTGATGGTACATTTTACACTGGGAGGTGTTATTCATTAGATGAACAGATAATCAAATAGTGCGAAATGAACATTATGACTAGTGAATGTTGAAACACGCATGGTGCAATTACTATAGTATATATCTCAGCCTAAGAATGTATGTACTGTGTAAGAATGTGCGAGTTTTCTTAATAAGTGAGTGTGTTTCTATTGAAAGACATTTTTATTTTAAAATTTTTGTATTTATTTATTTATATATTCAAACTTTTATCTAAAAATGACATCTAGTAAACATCGTTGTTGTCTTAAGCACCCCGATAACTTTTGTTATGTCTGTGGGAAATTCACCCCAAAATTAAAAAAAAAATTACTAATTTGGTTTAGAAGGCCTATGATTTATATTTTGATTGTTTTGTTGGTGATCAAGATAAAATTCTGCGTCTCATATTGCCTGCATAACATGTACTACTACTTTAACCAAATGGTTAAAAGGAAAATACCGAGCTATGCAATTCGCTTTTCCTATGGTGTGGTGTTAGCTTAAAGACCATTTTTCAGACTATTACTGTCTCACTAATATTGCAGGGCATTCTTTACCAAAACTAGACATAATATAAAGTATCCAATTGTATCTTCCATGCATTTGCCTATGGCCGTTAATGAAAGGTTGCCTGTTCCTGGGTGTAACTTGCAAAGCATAGAATTTGAAACAGCGTCAGAAAGAGCTGAATGATTTGGTTCCCAATCTAAATCTTTCAAAACAAACTGCCAATACAAAAATTTCCTATTGTAAATCAAGAGGTACTTCATTTGCTCAATATTTCGACATGCAGCATTTCATGTATGTATATAGAGATGTCAGTAGCCTGCTAATGCAGTTAGGTGTACAAAATAACCCTCAGGAATAGAGACTATTTATTGACTGTAGTAAAACCAGATTGAAAGCAGTAATACTGCATAATGGCAATACTTTTCCATCCTTGCCTTTGGCTCATGCAGTAGACATGAGAGAAACTAGTGAAACTATGGCCAATATACAGTAAAGAAGTGGGCTTATAGAAAATTATATGTAACTGGAAAAGAAAATGTGGAAAATACTCCACTGGTAGAGCTCAATTAAATCATTTTGCCTCCTCTTCCTATCAGGTTAGGAATGTCAGGTTGTTGAAGAAGTTTGCTAAAGCTATGAATAAATGAAGTCAGACCTTCAATCATTTGAAAAAAAAAAGTTTCCCTAACTGAGTGAGGCAAAGTTAAAAGAAGGTATATGTATTGGACCATACATTAAAAAAAAAAAAAAAAATTGTTGAGCTATCCGTCCTTTGCTATCAAACTGACAAAAATCGAATTAGCGGCTTGGTCCTCATTCGAAGCAAGTATGAAGGGCTTTTTGGAGAACAAAAAAAGATGATAACTATGTTAGCATTGTGTTAGTGATGAGAGACTACCTCTAGGATCTTGTTACGGAGAGTAATGAAACGAATAAAACAAAAGAAGAACATCGCTCTCACATTTTCCAAAGAAAGAAGATTAAAGTTCAAAATATGCTTTAAAGTAACTCAGACCTTCCTTTTAGCATCATGCCTATATATATAAAATAATATTGAATTATGAAGTTCTTAATATGCATTTCTTGTGAGTTGTAATTATGTCAAATTTTGCCAGTATTGCTCCTGATTCTGCTGTGTCTCTAGGAAATGTGGCGTGATAGACATAAATTGATTTTACCAGTGAATTCAGCACCCCGAAATTATGTAAATCCACCCATTTACAAACCAGAGGCAGAAAAAATGTTTAAATTTGTTGACTAGTGTTATTGGTATGGGGAAAGTTTCATTGTCACCACTCTCAATCTTCTTTGTTCCTATGACGTTGCGCTGCAAACTGGTAACAATTAGAGGAGTCGTTTTACACATTTAGGAGGAACCAGATTTCTTAAAAGCATGACAATGGCTTCACACTCAACACTGACTTTATGAGGGGCATTCCTGTTGGAGTTAAACTATTTAAAAACTCTTCAGGCTATGTCAGCGTATCCTGCGGATCTTCACTTATCACTGTGTCTGCACTTTCATAAACATCCTCAGTATCTGGTAAACAATACAATACACGCTGATAATTTCCATGGATAATTCATTAGTAACAGTTAGAATAGCACGCATTTTAAGATGTTGAGGAGTCACAGTTGCAAAATCAGTATCATTATAAAGTTGCTTAGCTGGATCTTGAACAGGGGGAAAACATGTAGATGGCATTTTAACTTCCATTCCATTTTTAGCTTCTCCAACATCTAAAAACCAAGCTGAAAATTCTCTTTCAGTTTCCAGACTAAGCAGATTTTCGTTGAGGCTCATCACTTTAAACACAGACCAAAATGGGTGCTTTTTTAAGCAGCTACAAACTGCAAGAGATCTTGAACCTCTTAATAGAACCGGCAGTACTTGTCTAAAATCCCCACCAAGTAGAACAACTTTCCCCCCAAAAGATTCTCTGCACTTTGTAAGATTTCGAAGTAATCTGTCTACTGCTAGGAAGGCATAAATATGTGTCATTTACAGTAGCCATTGTTCTCGACCAATAGCATTTTCTCTTCACTCGATAGCAACGACTTCGGGCAAAATAAGTGGCACTTACCAGTCTGAAGAGTCGTGAATATTGATGTGCCATTCGAATGAATTCTATACCGATTACTATTACTCGAACAGAATCAATAGTCAATTGATCAAATAGTGAATTCTCATGATTTTTACTGTTCGATACCATTCGCAATTTCTATTCGAGTACTATTCGCGCTTTTATTGAAATTGATTCACAATTTCTTTTCAAATGCTGTTCGAAGTTTCTATTCGAATAGTAATCGCTATTCCTGATCGAATATTATTCGACTAGTATTAAGATTTCAAATGTCATGTGCTATTCGAATGCTATGTGCTGAGCGTTCGAATGAATTTAATAATCGATTAATCAAATAGTGAATACTCATGATTTTTACTGTTTAATACTATTAGCGATTTCTATTCGAGTACTATTCGAGCTTTTATTGAAATTGATTCACGATTTCCTTTCAAATACTTTCAAAGTTTCTATTCGAATAGTATTCGCGATTCCTCTTCGAATATTATTCGATTAGTATTCAAGATTTCAAATCTCATGTGCTATTCGAATTAGCTCGAATGGATTTAATAATCGATTAATACGAATAATTTCATTCATTCATGCCCATCACCAAGGATGAATAGTTAGTTTCCTTAATAACAGTTCTGCACCAAAAAAAGAAGAAAATATCGATGATTAATTTTGAAGGAAACTTTAAACTTTTTAAATTTTTATTTTTCATTTTCTTAAAATACTTGGAGCTAGTTTAAAGTTTTTATAATTGTCATGTCCATAGCATTGTAATTGTCAGCTGTTTTTACAATACTTTTCACAAATAATTGTTTTAATTTTAGTGGTGGATGCTCTCGGAAAACCATCGGCAGGCATACTCGAAGGAACTGCTACGGCTATGGGAGACTATGACGAATGTCTGGACATCGCTGTTCCAAAAAACATCCGGTCACCGCCTCCGCTTCCTTATTCAGAAGAAGAACTGGACTTCAGGGGTCAGTACTGTGTGATACAAATCCACTTCCCAGAAGGAATAATTAAAGCTGCCAAAGACTACCAGGCGGGAAACAGATCTAATTCGGCTCTTGCTAATTCGAAAACGGTAAGCTGAATTAGAATAATCCATACATGTTTGTGTAGCATGGAATCACTGGTAATAATGACTCAGAAAATGGGTAACAGGGCAATTGCTCGATCACTAATTACCAGGAAAACTAGATATTTTGGAATCTTTTAACATCCAAAAAATCTTAGCAGCATTCTAATAATTTAGATTTTGAGATTTCAGCAAGATTGGAAATTCGTTATAAGATTCACTTCTAACTTGCATTTGCGATTGGCTTTTCTTGCTGGCTTCCGGCCTTTTCTTTTCAATTTCGCTATCTACTCAGGTAAAACTTAAATTGCAATCAACCTTCCCTATGTTAATGTGAGAAAAAATGTTTTTTCCTGATTCTAGCATTCTATCGTACTGGGTAATTTATAAGACGATAATTTATAGAACTTCATCTAAGCCTGTCTCTGGATTGATAGTTAATGTTTTACGTACATTCTGTCAAAAAAGTTCCGGGAATTGGTCAATAAAACACAAAATGTTTATTGTTCATCCAAATTTAATATTATCGCCTTCAAGTAGGTCCCTTTCGAAATAATACACTTATGCCAACGAATAATCCAATCATCAAACATTTTTTTAAACGCATTTTCCGGAATCGACTTCACTTCTCTTTTATGTCTTCTATCGACTGAAAACGGGTGCCTCGAAGTAGTAATTTAAGTTGAGGAAAAAGAAAAAAGTCGACTGGAGCAATATCGGGTGAATATGGTGGTTATTCGATGGTATTTGTTAAGTTTGGTCAGAAATTCGTTCACAATGATATCCTTGTGAGATGGTGCGTTGTCGTGATGCAAAATCCAAGAGTTTTCTTTCCACAAATGCGGCCTTTTTCGACGAATTTTCTCTGTCAATCGCTGCATAACGCTCAGATAATATTCTTTATTTACCGTCTGACTTTCTGGCAAGAATTCCGAGTGCACAACACCGCGATAATCAAAGAAAACAGTCCACATTACCTTGACTTTTGATCGACTTTGACGAGGTTTTTTCGGTTTCGGTTCAGTTGGAAGGCACCATTCCGAAGCTTATTGATTGGTTTGCATGTCAAACTCGTAAACCCATATCTCATCACCAGTTACAATGCGTTTTATGAATGCAAAAATCGCACAACACACTTGAAATGAACTGACAAAATCGAGCACTGTAAACATACTAAATGACAGATAACGCTCAAACTCCGCGTCAGTATAGAGGACAGTTGTGCCAACTTGGCAATGGCGACAAAAAGAATTTTGACAATCTCTTTAGGCGGCCTTTTTAAATGACCAATTCCTGGGACTTTTTGATAGAATGTATAAACACCGTTTTTCTGCTGCTATTTGCTTTCATCTGATAGCAATGGTTATTAACAACAGCTCTAGTTTGGATTTTCCAGGAAAGTAAATCTTTTCTTAGCACCATTGTTTCAAGTTCAGCCCATTCACTTTGGGTCGTTTTCAAACATCCGTTTAGTGTACTTAGATGCTGCCTTCCTAAAGCTTGTTTTCAAGAAAATAAGGCACAAAACTCTGTTGCATGAGCGTCATGTTATTTCAAAGGTATTTCATTAAATGGGATATTTCTGCTTTACATCAGAATTTTCGGATTTTTAAATTGCCTTTAATCCTTACAATCAAACAACAAAATCCTGAATAAATCTTTTGGGGAACTTCTCTCTTCGTTGACGAAACCATTTTTACGGTTATTTTTGTCAATTGAGCAATAGAATACATAATTATTTAAATAAAGAAATTATTTTTAATATATAACGTTTCTTTAACGGACTAACAGGTATAAAATAATTTCTCACAGAAAACCTTCCTTACAGATAAATAACCTCATACAGATTCATTACCCCCATAGAGATTGTCCTGCGAATTTGTGATCCTGATTTTTTTTTAAACTTGTAAGAAAAACTTGGAAGATTGAGAACGAAAAACGTGGGGTACATGCAATAAATAATTGATGCATGGATACTTCACCATAGTTCTAACAGTTTTATTGCAATGCAAATGGTGCGGACTATTGTGTGAGTTTTCTTAAGGACAGTCAATTTCTAAGCTCTTTACTATTATTATCAAATTTTTGCAGCCGAATACTTGTGTTTACTATAAAATCGTTTAAATAGGGTAACAGCATATCCCAACATTATCTCTTGTTAACAAAAATAAACATTAAATTTAAAAAAAAAAAACATTGCAACAGTGGAAGATTTTCATTGTGGAGCCCTCAAAAGCATAAAATAAATTTTTCAGCAAGAACTTGGACTTTAAAAAAGCAAACAAATCCGAAAATAAATGTTTCATATATAACAACAGCAACAAAAGAGGGAAAGATACTCAGACTGTGTTCGAATACTAAAGAAAAAATTGCTAAAAAGAAACATTTGGGGGGAAATTACGTTCTGAGTTAATTATTGCGGATATAATAAAAATATTTCGGTCGCATTCCAGTGAAGTTATAATCACGTCAAGTCTAAGATGTCACTTTCAACAAGAATGCAATTGAAATCGTGATTTTCTAACATCCTCTCCCTCATGCATAAGAAAAGTTGCATGCTAGGAACAATCGAAGATGTCAGTCATCAAGACAATTAAAGAGCACGACCACGTGCTATAAAGTTATAACGAGCATTCATTGCACGTGTCCGGCAAACGGCAGAATACTATCTATTTCATTGAAGTATCGTGTTACCAAGACGATACGTTGACAAATTTATTTAATAAGATTTTCGCATTTGACGTCCGCAGTACGTCAAATATTTAATAAGAAAAATAATTCCTGTCGATTATTTGTAGTTAGATACTGTTGCATACTTGCACAACAGTTACGTGCTGTAAGGTCATTATTCGACTTGAGAAAAATGGGGAAGGAAGAACACAATGGGCTAACCTTGATATTTTAAGTCGGTCATTGACTGGGGAAGTTCTGCATTTAAAAGCGCAAAGGAAGGAAGCATAGTATTTGTTAATTACGGTAACAAATTACTTTAAAGCATTTTTTAAGACTTGGGATTCTTAAACTGTGGAATACGTACCAAGTCAAGAATTGTGAGCGATTTTGAGGTGTGTACGCTATTGGTTTTGACTCGAAAATTTGGAAGGGGAAAAAAAATTTACTTTTTGGTACAAGATTTTTCAACGCGTATAGATTAGTTTCAATCATGAATTATTTTATCAAATAGTAAATGATGAAAAATGGCAAAAACTAATTTTAAGGGACTTTCAATTACCTTTAAGCCTAGTGTTATTAATTAATTTAATTAATTAATACATTTGAATTCTAACTAAAAAACCAATCGGACGAAAATTTTGGTGTGTGGACCCCTCTCTCGTTGAGTCCACAGGGCGGCAAGCAGTCCGGTTGCCCTTCCTTAAATCCGCCCTGCGGACATCGATAGTAATCTGGGGAGTGGGCCAAGTGGAGGAGACATATGGTTATATGTGTTCCATACGTCTTATTAATGGGATTTTTCTCTACGTTCATGTATCATGCTGACTTCTTAAATTTGCGAGTCAGTGGTTTCGTTCGTGGTCCGTTGGTCCCTCCTACGGGCTCCTGGCTGAATTTTTCAGGTTCGTTTTCAGTAACGTTATAGAAAATAATGAAAACACTTGAAGGGTGTTCAGAAAAGGAATTCTTGATTTTAAAGTTAAATAACTCGAAAACAACGATCGATAGAAGAGTATGTTTATTTTGAAAGCTTGAAATATATTTCATGAATAAATTTTAAAATTAATTACAAATGTAGTCGAAAGATGGTGCTGTGCAACATAATTCCAATGCGGAATCCTAATAAATCGGCCTATGGCGATCATTCTGCAGTCAGTTAAATTATTTTTTGAATCCAAGGAGCCGCTAACTTCCTTTGACTTTTTATGATAAAACCATTTGAGCTTGAGAGCAGTTTTTATTGCTACTGGAACTATGCACCGTCAATTGTTGACAACAGTTGTAAGTAGGGGTTTTTTTTAATTAGGTTTTTACAGCCTTTGAAAATTTCCACGGGACGTATACGTCCGGCTGGCAACGAAGAGGCCAAAATTTTCCCCTAACGAATGCTTAGACTGCTGCAGCACTCTTTTTCCCTATCTCGTTTACACCATTTTCAATAGAGTCAATGGTACATAGGAATAACATCTGTACATTTCACAGTAACCGATGCATTATTATGGCAGCTGGAGAACAGATGGACAGATAGACAAACCGAACTTAAAAACATTTTTCAACTTTGTTGGAGGAAGCCTGACGACTGCACTTGTGTGCGCACTTGTTGCTACCGGCGACTTTGCGAACGGTAGCTTGATCTCGGATTCGAACTCCGTAAGCCCATGGATGTGTGTGTATCTGTCCAAAATTTTGTAATGTAAAATTGTTTGAAATGAAGATGATTTTGTACTTAAGAACAACTGAGATGAAGGATAAAAAAAAGAACCATAGATCTCGATAAACTCTCTTTCGCAAATCACAAATTTTGTTGGAAAGTGTTGAAAATTAAAAAGAAAAAAACGAAAATATTGTTATGCCTTTCACCTTTCCTCGATTGAAAAGAAGGCCTACTCCTATAGCTCTCTCTTACTTAATAAAAAACTGATAATTTTGAAGTGCATTTCGAAAATTTCCATTTGAAATGAACCCGGAAAATAATTGCCAAGCACAAAAACGGCACGTGATTTCGAGTTACTTTAAATTTAAAAAAAATTAATAAACTGAGTGTAGAAATTAGCTCTATTTATTTTCCAGTGTACACGTAAACCGTCAAGCAAACGAATTGAGACCCTCTCCATTGGGTCTTTAGCAGTCACGTATCCAAAAAGAAAACTTGGACAGGAAAAGGTAGATTTTGTCACAAAAAGGATTATTAACATCCAGTTAGCATAATCCGAATTTCGGGAGGGGTCCAGGGCGCTTAGGCCCACCCTCGAGCTATGTCTCTGGTCTTTAGTATATTACAAAAACAACTTCGCTTTCTGAACTCACTGATAATGTAATTCAAAGTCGTTATTTGCGGTAGAAATATCCATACCTACAAAGTCATTGAATTTTTTAAAAATTATTTGTTAAATAATCTAAAAACGCGCATGTTTGCTTTTTAGTTGTAGTTTACAAGGTAACCCAAAAATCTTTAAATTAAAAAATAAAAATCACCAGGCCTCAATTAAAATGCCGTTCGAAAATTTCTGTGGTTAGACTATTACGCTTATATACTCTGGTAAACGTACCTATGCATATGCATACATGGACGATGTAAATTTATATTCAATTCATTGTTCAAATTCATTATTTGTTTCCTTTTTATAAGAATCACAGAGATGTGTCAACTATCAATAATTCGTAAACTATTAAAGTGAGATTAAAGTAACGCTGTTTTTAGCGACGAAGAAAAAAAAAAAACATCGTCTCCTCATTTGATCTGTCTAATGTTACTGACCGAAAGCTTTCTCAGGTTATTAAACATGGTTGATCTCTAAACTGCAATTAGAGAATATTGGCTCTAAATAATATTTTAAAAATTTTAAGTTGAAAAAGACTTGAGTGTGATATATAATTATTTTAGTTCACACCGCAAAAAAAAAGAGTGATATATAATTATTTTAGTTCACACCGCAAAAAAAGGTCTGTCAAATTTACAGAAAAAACTGTCAGCCAGGAAGCCAGTTTATTTCCATTCTTTTTTACAGAAGTCTTCCATAAACTTTACAGATTCTCAGTTTAGTTTACAGAAATTTTCCGTATATCGAAAAAAATACGGAATACTTCTGTAAAACATACGGAAATAAACTGAAGTCCTGGCTGACAGTTTTTTTCTGTCAGTTTAGCAGATTTTTTTTTTTCAGTGCACAAAAACGTATGACCATGTTGCAATAAAAACTGTATCATAAATATTATGTTTTAACCGTTCAGAGGATTAAAGCAAGTTTATGACATGTATCAATTCTACTCAAGTCTAAAATTAAAACATATAAAACTATATAACATTTTTTTGTCTTATGACTAGCCTACAGGAGGGGCATCTGCCTACGGGAGATGGCTTGATCATATAACCTACATAAAGTTAAACATAAAACCATGAATTCAAAAAATTTCTATTGGAAAAAAAAATAATATTTTAATTAAATTAATTGTTTCCTATGCATGTCACACCTTCATAAAAGCGAAAATGATATTTTTATATTGGTCCGCCACAACGATCTTTCTAGTCTATATCACAGCATTTGAAATAAGTTTTTAGTTCTATTTTCCGGTGGGAAATCATTGTATTGTTCTCATTGTTTATTTTCCAAACCAGAATCCTGAGCATGTGCGCATGATTTCCATATAAATGATCTAATATCCGCAAAACATGCATAATGCTATCAGATTTGAGAAATATTTAAAATTATACCCCTACGCAGTTTCTTGTATTGTAGTTGTTATTACTAACAATAGACTTTCCCAGATGTAAAAGTGAGACAGCAAAACAGAGAAAACCTGTAATAATCAGGATAATGATATTAGAATGATATACAGAAATGTCTAAAAATTAGGTTTCCAGAAATTATGATGGATTTAATCTGCGCATTAAGAACACGTGCGGATGCTAGAGAATAATGGTTGTTTAGCGTGTTTTTGTGGCTTCTCCCCCATTATATTCATACCAATTGTTGGGAAATAACAGAGTTACATCTTTCCTCAATACAACGGGGCATTGTGACAATCCTTTTTGGCAATTCTGTTAAATTCTTCATTAAAAATAATAATTTTTTCCCGTCAATTGATCATACACTGTAAAATTTTGCTTCAGATAAGATATATAAGAATTCCAAAACTTTCTGCTATAATACCTATGTCACACGTGAAGTAGACAAAAATTCAAGCACTTAATTGTACTTATTTTTTTTTGCTGCAATGTATGATTTACGCATGTGACAAACATCTAATAAAGCAATTTAGCTAAAGAAAATTCAAAAATGAACTTTTTTGGCGAATTTCAATTTAAAACCACTAATTGAGGTATCGCACATAAATTAAACTTTGGTTTTTTTTGTGTGTATTTTTCTTTTTATAATCATCAGGCTGTTTTTATAACTATTTACTTAATTTATTTTAGTTCTTATTCACTCATTTATTTAATTTTTTAACTCATACAGCCCATAATCATACATATATTTAAAAACCTACGCGAATAGAATCATATATTAATGAAATCCTACAAAACGCTAACCGTATACTTACACCGGTGTTATTTTCATTATAGAAAAGTAATGCTAGTAAAACTTGCTTAAAATCTTACTCTTTCAATGAAACTATAAAAATTGAAACTAAGACAAAAATTTCCATCCAGTTGCTCATTTTTTTAATGCAAACAATACAGTGTTGACATTCAAATTATAATACGGCACTGATCCTCGCTGGTTTTTCCGTATAATCCTGAATAGCGGAAATATCTTTCACTTTGTACTTAAATTTTATACTATTTTCGTAATCTAATAATTGTTGCATAGTCATTGAAATAACAGTGGGTTCGAATGCTTGGTTCGAATAATTTAGTAAATATTATATATAGGCAATTTTTTTTGTAAGTGACTTTCTATAAGTCGGTCTTCATTTTTATAACTGAACTTTTTCGCATACAAGGTCACTCTAAATAGTTATTTATATACATACTTTTTTTAACATACAGCCCCTCATAAAATTTATGACGTAAAAAGTAGGGATAGACGCGAGACGAAAAATAGGCGTCTCGCAAAACAGCCTAAAAGCTTTGTCTCGTCTCGCAAACTCCCTGTATCGTAATGTTAAAAATGTTTGTCTCATCTCGCGAAAAAGCTGTAAATCTCTGTCTCGTCTCGCATCCATCCCTAGTAAAAATTAACTGTATATGTCAATAGAAAACTCTTTCTAAGCAGAAGTCATGTACTAAATTCAACAGTTTAAAAATGCCACATGGATCAAACAGCTTGAAACATGCCGTAAGTACTTTAGCCGTATTGTACTTTAAGTCAAGATAGCCTATATATAAGGTATTTATTATGGTGCATTGAATTCATATGTAAGATGTGAAGAACATTGGATGGTGTTTTGGACTTCTCACATTAGTACTCGTAAAATAAATGGCACAGTTAATAAAAAGAAAAGAAACGTCAAAGTTTACATTTGATATCTACCGAGGATTTTTTATAGTATAAAATCGCATCTGATTTTTAAAATAAACTCTAATCCGAAATTAATCCGAAAGAATTGGTACGAAATCTTCAAACATCTCTATAAGAACTGTAAACAAAATTACAAAATATGATTAGAAGATAATCAAAAGAACAATGGATATAAGTTCACCGCCTAGTGTCAAAACGTGTTTCTTAGCTTAAGATTATGTGTAGATGGCCGTTTAAAAATTATTTAGCAGGTGAAAAAGGGAAATATGGAATTACAGCTCATGAAGCTTGAATATATTTACCTGATTGAAATTGAAAAATATCGATTTACACACTAAAAAAATTTTCTTTCAACGATGGACCATTTCACGGAGCCATTAAAGCAAGTGTATCAACAAATAGTTCATTTGATTTTTCAAATCTACCGTAAATGGGGGTAGTCCATTATTCTTTAACTTTTCACCACCACGGGGAAGAATTTTGCAGCTAATTACACCAAAGACTGGAGCAATGGCATCAATGGCGGAACTGAAAAAACATTTCCACGATCTTATGGGCAGCAGCAACCTTTTGGCCTAGAGCAGGGATGGGCAAACTTTTTTGGTCGCGGGCCAAAAATCGAAAAAAAAGAAAGTTTGGCGGGCCAATATAAATTTTTCTAAAATTTTAAAAACAATGAAATTGCGATTTCATTTTTAAAAGTTCCTTATATTGAAGTTCGAAGTGAGATGTACTGGTTTTAAGGAATGAGGCTAAATGCTCATCTCTCAGTCTACTTCTGAAAGAATTCTTTCCATGGTTCATAGTTGAAAACACTTGTTCGCATATACAAGATGAAGTAAACATAGCACTGATTTTCTGGGCGTGAGATATTAAATTTGGGAAACTTATTTTCGATAAAGATTTGTAAAATTCTAACTTTGGCATATTTAGAAACAACTGCTTGATATGATTGTTAGATTGCAACTCAATTAATTCAAGCTGCAAATCTGACTTCACAATTTACGTTGAAAAGGATGGTAAAAATATCCAATCCTGTTTGAATGGCCTTGAAATCTGCGGTCGAACTCAAAATGCAGTTTTTTCAAGCCATCTTCATAATTCTTAACATGAATATAAAATATATAAGTATATATTTTCTTTTAATTTCGTTCGGACCGGCAAATTAAAATTCTATCCGCGGGCCGGATAAAACCTCCCAGCGGGCCGGATTTGGCCCGCGGGCCGTAGTTTGCCCGTCCCTGGCCTAGAGACTAACATACGGGGTGTTCCCATAGTAGTTCCGAGATCCCCACTGTTACCACACACACATTTAGCAGTTAGCTCAAAAGGTAATTAGGGTAAATTCCTATTATCGGAAAGTGACACCTACAAGATCGCCATTTAAAGTTTCAATACTTTACAGATGTATTGTTAGATGTTTTCTATTTGATGATTCAATTTTTTTCACTTCATGGTTGGACGTGAACTATGAAGTGAAGTTTTGATTATCTTTAAATATATTAGAGATAAGTGGGCAATGTAAATTAATTTTTAATTTTTTTTTCAAAATATGGTTGGGAATAAGACCTCGTTTAGAAAAACTTCCTCTCGTTCATTTTCAAAAAGTTACACTCTTTAAATTTGTATACGACCCTCGTATAAAACAATTTCAAATTAGTAAAATGTGTCCATATACCAATGCGGTGACGTACAACATTTGAGAATTATACCTCAAAAAGTGGCCAAAGATATGGAGATAAATACAACGCTGACTTAAACCACTTTCCAATGGCTCTCGAAGGGGAAAAAAACACGTTGAATGATCGCATTTCAGGGGTACAGAAATTACGAAAGAAAATGTTTTTTTTTTTTTTTTTTTTTTTTTTTGACTTGAGCAATAAACGTTTACATTCAAAATCATGTATAGCCACTTATCTTTAAAGATCTCTCTGCGAAGTTACATAATAAAAGGCTCAAATTTGGTGCATCCCCTCATTAGTGTATGGGGCACATTTTACTAATTAGGAATGTTTTTGCACGGGGGTTGTATAAAAATTAAAAAGTGTAACTTTTTGTAAATGAGCGAGAGAAATTTTTTCTTAGCGATGACTTATTTCCTACCTTATTTTGAACATTTTTTTAGTTTACTCTGCCCACTTATCTCTAATAGATAAAGAATTAAAGCCCGTTATACCAGCTTTCAGGAACACCCTGTATAATGTACATACTGGGATATTGATTTACATACATTTTCATATTGAATATCTTATCATATCAATTCGCAACATTGAATTGATTAATGCATTAAGATACAACGGGCTCTCTGCATTACCTCCTTCAAGAACGAAAGTAAGCATTAAGTCATTCATAATCATTAAAAGCTGGCAGGGAACAGAGCGAAAATAAAAGGTTAATATCTTGTTTTTCTACTCCGTTCGACTGCATCTCACCATCTATCAAGGGCTATTTTCTCTCTACTTTTTTTTTTTCTGGACATTTCAAAATGGGTGAAGGAAATTCGTTTAACTTACAGCACCATTAAATGAAACGTTAAATGTTTAGATGCAATATTCAGTGCGTTCCTTGGAATATCAGTTGCAATTCGCCTTTCAAGCGACGAATGTTACCGGCATAAGTTACAGCATGTGACATTGCGAAATTCTAGTACCTAAAAAAAATACAACAGACTACTAAAATAGTGTTTAATACTTTTATATTGTAAACACATGATTTAATTTATTCTTCAGGTTGCCCATCGTGCAACAGCAATCATTGTCATTAGGGGAACTTTTGGTAATACTCAGAAAAAAAAATAGTAGTTTGAAAAAAAATAATTTAATAGATAGAAATTGTTTGTTTTGAAATAATTTTGAAAAAAATTCCAAATTTGACATTTGAATGTTAATCTACGAGCTTAGACAATATGAGTGGCGAATTTTTGCTCTTTAATGAATGGTTTAAGCTATTATATTAACCTGGCCTACATTTTGCCTGATGCTGATATTCATAGTATGCCTAAGTGTATCGAAAGCATTTACAGTGATTCTTTAAATAAAATGGTAACTGTAAAATTAATGTAGTACATAATTCCAAGAGAAAATCTCATTAGAAATACGCTGTCAGAAAACTCTTCTTTCACTGTATTGTTTTATAAAAAAATATATACTTTTTTGAATCTTTGGTTTAGCAAAGTAAGTTTAAATTGAGTGATATAATGAAAAAAATAAAATAATGATAATGCAATTGATAATGGTAAAATGAAAACTTAACCCCTTAACCGTCGTATTATTTTCAAGAAAACGGTCATAAAAGTGCTTATTTCTTTTATTCCAGAAAATTGTATAAAACAAGTGCATATATAGTATATTTGTTCGTTTTAAGGTTTTGGACATTTTAAGCACTAGAGAAAAAAAATAATTTTTAGGAAAAGCCAACATTCAGGGTCATTGTGACTGAATGTGTGTTTTGTAGTAAGCAGGGAATCATTAAAAATATATGTTTTAAACACTAGAAAATTTTATTAAACTTACTACGTAAAATAAGTAAACATTTCTAAAATTTTCTTTGAACATAAATAAAAAAAAAGTAAGCTAAGATTGCATAATGCATATCACAAATACACGTGTGTTTGAGTACTGCTACCATGTATTTAAAAATAAACTATCTCCGAATTAAGTTAAAAATACTCTGGTATTGTCATCTGTTATGTAAAATTATATATTACAAAAAAATCCGTGCATGAGAATTGGAACGCTCTTATCTTTCTGGCGAATTTTTTTGAACAGTATTGCCCGGAAATTTGACGGGCACGAGAAATAGAGGGAGAAAGCTTAGCCCGTGATTTTGACGGGAGCGAAGATTAAGGGGTTAAAGTTTCGAAGCCTGGATATTTAAATATGACCGCTTTAGTAAACACTTTTAATTGTTCTGGAAGAGAAATAATGACGTTAAAATATGGAAACGAACACAGTTACTCTTCATTTTCATTCAGAGTACATATCTATAAGGGATGAACATTTTAACCCGTGTAATAGTTAGAAGCACCTAAGTTTTTCACGCGTTCTCATAAAGTCTACAATGGAAATCGACATGAAAATAAATTGCAGTGTACGGGAAGATTCAATTATGTGTAGTACAGATAAACTTAATAAGGAAGGCATCAAAAGAGGTGTAAAACATTGAATTCTATGGTTGCATCCTATTAAAAATTTGACACTAATTTCAAAAATCATATAAAGCAAATATTTTAATTTTAAAAAAGCGAGATTACTAGATGAAATTAAAATGACTATTTACATTTACTACTTAATGCATTTGTTCGCCATAAAAATTCAAAACCCAACGACAGTGCTTCAAACGAGTTAAAAGGTATCTTATGTATACAGCCCATTTTCACATTTGCATTTCATTAATTTGTTAATGTATGTGTCTTACCACACCGAACAAAATCGGACACAAAATTGATAGTTCAAATTTTGTAAACTACATAATTATATATTCATTAACAAAGGTTACACTGGTTATTTAACAGAGTATCATATTTCTCAAAAATTTCTCACCAATCTTTTCCTTTTTTCTCCAGTTTCTGCGAAACTTTGTGAAAATTGCTCCCCGGGCAGACATAGCAGATTACAGATTTGGAATTTGCATACCATCTACATGCAATATGACTGACCTTCAAGCTGTAGTGGACGAAAGTAAGCTTTTACTCAATGATTTAATATAACCTTGTAAGATAACACTTCAAGAAACATTTCATTAGACTTGTTTTATTATGTATGCGTGGTATTAAAATATACGGAATTATTATTTTAAGTTATCGTTAAAATATTTAAATTTTTTATGCTTTCTTAAAATTCCCTTTGGACTATCAGATTAAATTTGAAAATTTTTATAAGAAAATCTAATTAGAATATTAATTATTTCCAGACATATATAATCAGACATTTTGCATAAAAGCTATAAAATGTTTTCGTAAAATTTATTGATGAAATATTAGGCAGGATTTTAAATGTACTACATATATTTTTTTCCCACATAAAAATATGAACATTGCTAAAATTTGGGTTCATTGCTAATCATCTGGAATTGGCTCAAAATTAGGGACCAACAAGCAGAGGTCCGATTCCCTCGGAGGTAGTGCACTCGCTTATTCATGGACACAAGAAACACAACAACTAGCTCAAAAGATTGCTTTTATTCAAAGCTCTGCTTCTTAAAATATATATAATCTCATGTAAAATTTTAATATTCATTAGACAGACGATTATCTGACGTATTATGAATGAAAATGTTTCAGATTTTATACCCGTATATTTTACACTCATTTTTTAATAATGTGTCATTTTATTTAATTTTTAGGAATTGCGAGTTTTTCACATTGAAGTAAATTACTAGTTAAATAATTGTTCAGATCATTTGCAGTTTTTGAACATTTATGATACAAAGTGTAACTTTTTTAATATACATACAAACTGTCATTCCAAAATAAAACTTTAAAGTTGTCTTTACCTTTGTAATGAGTGTTAGTTTAATTGTCTCTTCAGCACATTTAAATACCCATTTCTGGTCTTGTTCATTATAAATAGCCATAGTTTTTTTTTATCTGCATGACTTTAAAAAAATAAATCTCCTATTGGTCAAAACTTATTTGATCGTCATCAAAAACCATCAGTTAAGAAAGAATTTCTGTGAGTTATACTGACCGAATACTAAAAATTTTAAATAATGACCACTTTAAACACTAAACTGCGTGCAAGTTAAAGTAAAGACAAAACTAAATGAAATAAAAAGTTTTTAAAAAAATCCATGAATCCTATTGTTATGGTTCACAAATATGTTTATGCTCGGAAAGAGATCTAAAAGTTTGTGGCTTACTCTCTAACTAGACAAAATTCTTGACGCAAAAAAAAAGAAAAAGAAAGAAAAGAAAAGAAATCAAATTTGAAAATTTTTTGTAAATCATTTTTTTATTTTTAAAGCTCATGAGAATGCAGAAGCTACCTCATTAGATATTTAACCTTGAATAAAAATGTCCATTCAGAATATTTTTTTAATTTCCTAAGCTTTGAAAAATCGCAGATGTTAATAAACGTTACTCCTTGGTGTCCTCTGTAAATTGTTAAATACTTGTGGATTACTCTTTAACTATAAGAAAATTCTTAATAGAATAACAAAATTGAAAAATGCTTGTCAAGCACTCTGTCTTTCTCCCAGAGATCGTGTAAGAATTCAGACGCTACCTTAGTCGAATATTTAGCCTTTATTAAGCATACGCATTCTGAATAATTTTTCACAAATTTCCTATGCTTTGAAGAGTCGCAGAGTTGCCCTCTATAAAATCTTGAAATAATCTAAATGTCTGTGGCTTACCTTGAAAAAACAAACATTTCCGTTAAAAATTAGAACTAAGAAATGCTCTTTGGGTCTATTTTTAAATGAAAAATGCATACGAGAATGCTGAAGCTACTTTGTTGAACATGTAACCTTTGTCAAACAATTTACGAGTAACTGGTCAAGGACAGTATCGTTATCAGGTGCTACTACCTTGAGTATGCGTATAGCCTCATACTGAAAATTAATTTATTCACACCGAATCGGTATCGTAACGCATTTCAAGGTTAATTTTGCTTTCCGTGAAACTTCCTTACGACCGAGCTCTACATTTTCCTATCATGCTAAGACAGAAATGGTAACTGCTAGAACTTTATATTTCTACTTTTAAAAATACTCGTGAAAGTTAAGCTGTAGTAAAGGAGTACAAATATACCAGACTTTTAAGAAACAACTGTAGTCCAGATTAAATTAGTGATAAAGTTTACCGCATAATTACTAACCATTACTCTTTTGGGGCAGTAGAAGCACAGTAAATTGGTTACCCATTTGGCTTACGGTCCTATTGAAATTCCGTAACAAAATGAACTTTTATAAAGTATAACAATTATAAATCTTTATTTTTAATACAACGTGCCTCTAATACACATGCGTACAGTGGCGTAACCAGAAATTTTTCATGGGGTGGGGGGGGATGGGGTTACGACTCTACTGCAACTCACATATACGTATACGTGTGTGTGATAAGGGAGTGAGAATATACATTTTGTATGGCAAAAAATTCCTCATGGGGGAAGGGGTGACCCCCCTTGGCTACGCCACTGACCTGGAATGTTATAGATGGGTTTGGGTTGCCAAGGAAATTAAATATTATTATTATTATTATTATTCTAATGACGTACATTTTAATGTCTCTGAACTATTATGGATGTATTCTATTTAACAAATGTAATGTACATTATCATATATGTATGAAAAGTAAAAGAATTTCATTGATTATCCCTTTGGAAAGAGAAAAAGAAGTCTAATTTCAACTTATGTACTGCCTTCAAGTCTTCTGTGATTGATAATAAGGGTGTGGGAAGACGACTCACAAAATAAAGCAGAGTATCAAACATTTACCATTATATACCAGCTAATATAAACCTAAAAGTAGAATTTACGATATTAATGAAATTTTACTCTAGCATCATTGAATAATTAATCCCTTTACAAAACTTCCTCCTCTGGAATTGTTAGCTATAAATCTTGTACTTTTTCGAAAGATGCAATTTTGAAATAAACAGATTACTTATAAAAACTAAAATTCACCTTTATTTTCATCCTTATCTAAACAGAAAAGACATTTTAAAGTATAAAATACAGGTTTACTGTTATCCAACATTCGTGTCATCCATTAAGTGTAAAAGCCAATTCTCAGAATTTGCTTGTAACACTTTTCCGAAAAGTAGAAAAGTATCTAGGATTTATTTTTGTCTGTCTGATAACTCATTTTTCTGAGCATCTGCCGTTCTCCGAAAACCGTAATTATTATTTTGTTGCAACGAAATTTATGTAGCCAAGTTCCCTACTGAAAATTGTTTGGGGTCCCACCATGGCCGAGTGGATAAGACGCTGAACACCGGTAAACGTCTGATGTTTAAAGTTCAGCGTCCTGACCTATCGCGTGGCTGTCGATCTAACAGTCTGGAGTTTGGGTCGATTTTCTCTGGATGTAACGTGAATACGGGCTAGAACCCCTAAGGAAGTCCTCCGACCAAGGCACCTTCAACCTCGGCAGACAGCCCTTGCGTAGCTTTGCCACAACAACACAAACAGACAAAATTGTTCGTGTTGTGCAGTTTACGGCTCTTTTATGGTGCTCACAGCATTTTAATAACAATATATTGGTAGAAACTGTTTCTATCGCACTTTGAAGTCGTTTCACTTGGAACAATGCAAAATTAGTTATGCGCGATTCAGGCTTTTACATAGCACTCTTTCCATCCCAAATTGCGAGAGTAGCATTGATAGCTACGGAACAGTGTTCAAAAAAATGTAATTCAGATTAACGATTAAAAACTAATGATCACGACTAACGATATCATTAATCCAGTAAACAGACAAAATATTTTCAGTCGTTGATCATTATAGTTCAGATTAAATATTAATCGTTATTTTTCAATAGATATTCGTGATATTTTTTTCTAGATAGATACCAATTTGCATGCATCTACGTTTTATACAAATAGATTCACATAACTCTTCCTGATTGCATAGAGATTTGTCGGTTAACAATAACAAAGAAGTGTACTAAGTATTTATAGGTACAATCAATCAGAGTATTTCGGTAGAGTCAGAGGTAGAGTCATTCGGTAGAGTTCGGTTTATCAGAGTATTAACCTAATATAACTGCCATAAAGCAATTCCATTATGATACTGATTGTTGACTGGATTAACGCCCTTTCATACCTATAGCAGTAACCAGAGTTGGCAGTATCGCAAATGCATGTATTTGAAATATACTTTCAAAATATATTTGTATCTTGTACTTTGTATTTTCACTAGTAAAAAGCAAAGTATTTTGATAAAGTATTTTAAAATACATATTCAATGTATCTTATATTTTCAAAATACTGAAAATACATTTTGTATTTTGAGGTTAAATTAATTATAACACCATGAATTGGGATGTTTGAATGAAAATCTTAAAATTGCTGATATTCACTTTTCCATTCTCTTGATATAATTTATGAGTTTAACTAATCAAGTATTACACATAACTAAAGAAATGTTAGGGTACTTGTGACCTTTAAGTTCAATTAAAAAGGAAAGGAAACAAAAAAGTTTTCATGCTTCTGGTTAGAACAGTATAGTGATGTTTGGTTTAGGAATTTTCTACATTGCTAGTAACTTATTTACATGTATAAATTTAGCCCAAAGAAGTCAAAACATGTTTGCGTAGTAGTTATTGGAATTTTCTGGAGAATTAAAACTGGGAAATTGCAAATGTGGTCTATTCTCAATTAAAATACTTTAAAATTTTTACACGTATTTTGTATTTTATGTGCACATAGAAAATACATGTAGTTTGTATTTTGAATTTTTCAATTCAGAAAGTATTTTGCATTTTGTATTTTAATGCATTTAAATCAACGTATCTTGTACTTTGTATTGAAAATGCATTTTTAATTTATTTTGTCCACCTCTGGTAGTATTGTATTTACTCGCATAATAGTCGCATTTTTTTTTTTTTGCCAACTTATCACAGTGGAAGTCTAGGTGCGACAATTATGCGGGAAAATTTTACTACATAATATTGTAACTCTAAAGCTATTTTTTCTGCTTCAGAACGGTGGTGCGACTATTACGAGAGGGCGAAAGTTACGCGAGTAAACACGGTAATGAATTTAAAAATGAATTTTTAAAAATATTAATTTAAATATGAAAATATGAATTTAAATATGAAAATATGAATTTAAAAAATTCACGGCACTAAATAAAAAGTTTACTTTTTTAATGTGACAAAAAGGTTAAGACTACAAGGCTAATAGACGACGCCGATTGGAGGTTTCATTGGAGGACCTATGGCTTGGAGGTTTATTGATCTTTAATAACAAGGAAATGTTTGTATAAAACGTCCCCCCACTCCAATATTTCTCCGCCAATTGAAAGATGCTGTTTTTGTGATAAAAAGAAACGATAGAGTAATCCATCGTCCTTTACACACTAATGTATTGAATACATTAATGATTATAAAGAATTCATTTATTTCATTAAATAAAGTAAACTGAGGAATCCTTTTGTGTTATGCAGATTTATGTGACATTGGTTTTTCGTAAAGCGACCATCAAGTACATTTTTCTCGTGTTTTCATGCATCTAACATTACGGTCCAGGAAAAGAAAGGTAAACGTGTGCTGCCTTAGGCATTCCAAACAGCCATTTAGATGTTCCGAAGGTTCCAGAAAAGTTATTGTCCTTCTAAATAAAATATACCGTATGCCTTTTGGCAAATGAGCCGCTAAAGTAGTCGGTTTTTAATGCTTTATAATACCATTAAATCAACTTCGTATTCAATCTATCACCTTCTACTGTTTACAAACAAAGCTGTTTACAGTCATGAATTTTAATGTTCAGTGTGAAAACATCGTTCGAATTCGGTGAAGTACTGACGTACAAATATGCTCTTTCCAAGTGAAAAATTGTACCTATTGCATTTGAAATAGTTAAAGGAATTTTGTCTCCTGAAAGAGGGAGAGAAAGAAAAGATCCTTGAAAGCAAATGCATTTCTAGCTTTTAGATATTTTGGTCAAAAACAAATTATATGAAAGTATCAATTTTTTTAATGCATCAAATTCAGTTATCTCTTAATTATGTTGATCAGAATAACAACTCCAGAAAATTTGAAAATAATCCTTATAATTACATAGAATTTGGTAGTATTTTTATATAGAAAGTAAGTTAGCTATTTTTTTTTTTTAAACTGCAAATGCTTTTGTTTGTACTGTTTGAATTTTCATTTGTTCGGGCTCGTCACTGCTTATAATTTTAGATAAACAAAGCGAAGTTCATAAAATTCAATGAAACTTTTGAAACATGTTTTTTTAAAATAAAGTATTCCAAATCTGATTAAATTTAAATTTTAAATTTGTCCAAATCTAAATTTTAAAAGAAAACTTCCAGTTTATGATTTCCATCAAGTACTGCATACCCCTGAAATAAATATGATTTATATGCAATTATGTAATATATCTTGTATGTAAATTAAATAAAACTGATTAAAATATTTGATCTATCAGTAATTATACGTTGTCAAGAGAGTAATTCCAGTTTTTAATGATATATGTTCAATATTTACTTCTAAACTACTCAACCAATCAGTTTGAAATTTTGTACAGATGTACAAATAAACACAGAAAGAACATAACCTACCATAAAAATTTGAAACTCTATCGTTTACCGATTTCTTGTTCCTCAATTGAACTAAAAAATTGAAATTGCTTTCTTGCCAACCCGATATAATTGTATTAATTTATTAGCAAATGACTGAAATGGTTTACTTTTCTGCTTTTAGTTTCTCGACTGATAATGTTCAAAGCTACTGCCATGAGATGCGAAACAAAGGAGAACAGAATTTTCAAAGTGGAGCATTACATCATTCTGTAAGCTTTTTTCACCTCATAAAAGCAAAATCAGTCTAAGTAGGGATCATGGGCTTAGCCAGAAATTTTTCATGGGGGGGGGGGGGGGGGGTTACGACTACTGCAACTCACATATATGCGTACATATGTGTGTGATGAGGGAGTGAAGAATATACACTTTGGCAAAAATTGGCAAAAAAGTCGTCATGGGGAGGGGGGTATGACCCCCTAACCCCCCCCTTTGGCTACGCCTTTGGTAGGGATGGGCGAGAGATCAAAGGCCTCTCGTAAAACAGTTGAAAAACTTTTTCTTATCTCGCAAAATCCCTATATTGAAATATTAAAAATGTTTGTCTCGTCCCGCATCCATCCCTAAGTCTAAGCGAAAGAATTGGGATTTCCCCCCCGTAATACTTGTATATAGCGGAATTCTAAATTTTAAAGACAATTCAAGGATTTTATAGGACATGAAAACATTTTGAAAGCAAAATGCATTAAAATATACAAAGAATTTGTAAAATACAGTAAAAACCTCTTTTACAACTTTTACGTATTATGCCGTTGACAGATAGGTTAATGATTTTGGCAATCAAAACTCTCACAGCTGTCGAGTTTTAAAATGGTGATGATTATTAAAGAAATAATCAGCTATCTAATATAATGAAATAGGATTTGCAAACACTAGTAATAAGAAAGAAGCTTGCTATTATTGCTTTCCGTTATTGGCTTAAATCGCATAGATTGGGACACAAAACAAAGTATTGACAAAAATGCTGGATGGTATAATACGTAAGTACAGAATAAATTTATAGTTTCTGCGAAGGTGAAATATTTTCTTTTTAAAAAGACTACTTGGATGACTATAAATCTTTTGATATTTCTTCATAAATGAGTTCTGCGTGCTTTTATATTTTTTCTCATGCCATTTTAAATATTTGTGTAGCGTAATAAGAGGTCAGACAGTAGCTTTTTCTGGATGCAACATGCTAAACTAATCACTACTGAATCAGTTTTACTTGCTAAAGATTTAGCCTCAAGAGGAGATAAAACTTTCTTTCTGAAATTACAAAATGCAACATAAATTTTATGAGTTCCAGCAGATTAATGTGTGTCGTTATTTTCCAGATCTTTGATTGGACTTATTTCACTCTTAGTGCTTATAGGCACACTAGTGGAAATGGTCATTCGCCTGAAGCAGCCACTTCCTATAACGGACATAATGTATGACAGAGGTGAGCTATTGTTGTATTATAACTAATTTCTCCAGCATATTAAAATAAAATTTCATCGCCCAATTTCAGTTTTACTTTATAAACCGATTTACGTGTACTATCACAACCACGCAACATTGCTTAGTGTAAAATAATCAAAGAAATCCAAAAAGAAATCTTGATATTTTCATTCTTAGATTTATTTACTTTGAATTTACCAAGCTTGTCCGATCTCTTCACTTAAGCGATATATCTGCAAAACGTGTATTATGTTTATGTAAAAGGATCTCATCATTGCGATTAAATATTAAATGAATAAATTTATTTTTAATTCATCCAATATTTAAAAGTGGTAGATTTTACAATGAGCGAATAAAATACTGTGAAACCGGCTTACTGGAATAGCCAATTTGCCACGAAAATTTATTCTAATAAGAAGGATATTATATTATCCGAGACCACATTGACAAATTATTACGGACTGGTACATTAAAAATTTACGACAGTAAGCGGGATATTCCTTTAACAGATATTCCATTAACTGGGTTCGACTGTAAATGGAAGAAAGACAGGACTCCTCTTGGCAGCTTAACTTAGAAGAATCATAAGTAGTCTTTGTCCTTAAATTAAGCAAAATAAAGGAAAATAAACAACTATTCCATTAATATTAGAAATACGGTGAAAATAGATGATGTTTGCTAATATAAAAAATCATACTTAAAAAATTTTCTCATAAACTGAACAAAATAGGCTTAATTTAATCTATACGGGAAAAAAAAGCCATATAGTCCCCTTTTCAAAGAAGACTCAGATGCTCTGTATCCACAGTATTCCCATGTGACTCGCCCTATCGTAAGCTAGGGTATCCAGGGGAGGAAGAAAAAAAAATCCGGATGAGTCCGAATCGTGGAAAAGGCAGAATTTAAAAAGAAAAAAAAAAGAATTCATCATTACCATTTTGTTAACAAAAAATCGATTTCTTAGAGGGGGAGCGTACCCCTTCGCTAGACCCCACTCCCCTTGGATAAGTCCGTGATAATGAGGTACGCTTTTAAAATGATTTTTGTCGTGGATGGGATAAATCTTAAATGTCAAGTTGAAAGAGAGAATTAAAAGTACTATTAGTGCTTCCATCTTTCGGCAATTAAATAAAGTTATAGCTTAATAATATAAGCGAGAGGAAAGTTTTGTTCTGTTAAATAGATGGCGCCACTAAATATAAAATATAGAATTTTCATCTTTTTTTTTTTTTTTTTTTTTTTTTCCTCAAGTCGTTTCAATTAAAATCTAAATTTAGTTCAAAAATAAAGAAATTAAAACTTTTATTTATTGTAGCGCAATATTTTTTTTGAGAAAAATGTTTAGACATTCTTGGAACCATTTAAGTTAGTATTATTGACAAAGGCAATAACAAATAACTCTTTCATCTTCACTTGGAACAATTAAATCACGACCATAAGGGATTTTCAGCTTGCAAAACGATGCAAAAACTTCAGGCGGCGGTAATTCCCTCAAAAACAAACATTTTCATCTGAAACTATATGAATTAAAATAAAATATTAACTCGCTAGAACAGTGACACTGGAAGATCCTCTTTTTTTTTTTTTATTGGTAAGTTTAAAAACTTGAATACCAATTTAGAATTGCATGAACAATGTCATCAGAAATCCCATTTTATCTAATAATAACTATATTTTTGGAGCAATTTACTAAAATCAAGGATACAAAAAGAAAATACAAAAGAACGTATACTTTTAATTACTATTTACAATGACTCAAAAGAACGAGCACCAAAGATGATGCAAAAAAATCAGCGGCGAAGGAGGGGAAAGCGACCGGTCTGAAATCTTTCCTTATAGAGCGAACTTCCGCAGCAGTAGCCGAAAATCCTGTGATTAGGTCCTCTTTGGAATCAAAAGGAGTCTCGTAATGTTAAAAATTTTTATCTCGTCTCGCTTCTCGCAAAATCCCTAAATCTTAATGTTAAAAATTTTTGTATCATATCCCAAAAAAGCTGTAAATCTCTGTATCGTCTCGTATCCATCCCTAAACACTATAAGATTGCCGTTTGTATCGGCATGTACTGTCTTCTGTCAAAGTTTTTTCATATTTTTTTCTCAATCACCCTGTATGTTATACTTTTAAATAGATTTTTATTTTCCCCAGCAGTAAATATTATAGCTTCAGAGTAGTCCTTTACTAAAGTTTGCAGATTTCGTCTGGGAAATAAAATTAGTGCTTACAGTCATGTACAATCGAACCAATGCACGAGCGGTATCTTTTTTTTTTTTTTTTCGCATAAAACAATCATTCTAATTATTATTTTAAATGGGAAAATTACTGCAAAATAATGAGAACAATTTTCTCGGTGTATTCAAACATTCACAAGGGAAATCTCATAAAATTAATAAATCTGATGAAAACCATATAATAATTTACCTTGTATCATAATATGAGTACATTTTATTTTACCCTCTAGGCATTGCCGTGCAGTCAGTACTGGCCTTTTCAGCAGCCAGTAACCTACAAAAGCTATTTTCCCTCCGTTCCAGCAATACAGACAAGATCACCTGCATTCGCGGCATTAAATTCATATCTGTATGCCTGTACGTGGTCGTGTGGACTTATGCCACGCCTCAAGATTTTCATTTCTTAAAATACAGTAAGTATAGGATCTGCATTTTTTAAAAGTATAATTTAGTTTAAAATTTATACATATTTAGGCACAAATTATTTTAATTGGATCCAGGGACAAAAAAAAATCAATAATTTGGAGTTTAAAATGTATAAAAAATACATATGTACACCCTCTTAAAAAAGTATTCGATTAACAGATAAACTTCCTACGTTGGTTCCGTCTATTAAAAATTGTTTATCATAGAATATGAATTAGGCTATGTATACAATAAAATCCCGATTATAAGCCCCCTCTTCTGCTGGAGAGGGGGAAGTTATAATCCGGAAGAAGGCCTTATAATGCCCCCCCCCCTCATCCACCTTCCAACGATGAGGTCATAGCTGCCGTACGTGGTGACCTCATAATTCGCAGCAGTGTCCGTCGCTGGGAACGCATTTTGTCCTCTTTTCAAACAAATGGGATGAGGGTAAAGGGGGCTTATAATCGGAATTTTACGGTAATTATAATTTTTCATATTTCTGTCAAGGTCTGCGTTTTTCAAAGGTTCAATAATTATTCGCACAGCTAAAATAGGAAATTTCGCTTATACTCGAATACATTTTTGAGACGGTGTAAAACTAATCTTATCTTATCTTATCTTATCTTATCTTATCTTATATATAATAAAATCCGAGAGTAAACATTGTATGTAGCTATGTAGGTAGGTTTGTGACCACCGATCTTCTTGCGCGCGTCTCTCGGTCGCATTGCGTCGAGACGGTTGGTCGCAGACCTACCGAATTTTGCATACGGCTTCACTAGGACAGATACTAACACGCCTCGGAGCTATTTTTTCGAAATTCGAATTAGAAAATGTTTTATTTTATGTTTTGTCCGATTTTTAGCGATTTTTCTCGCTTAATACGTAATAACGCCGGTAATTACACTCGCAAGAAAACGAAATTTACATCATCGGATAGAGGAGAAAATTTTCTTTTAAAAACTGTTTGTTCGGACTGTGTAGATTTTTGGGAATTTTTCAAATAAAATTAAATTTGACGCTGACTTTCGTAAAATATTTTTAAAACTGCTGCATCTTGAATTCTATCCGTCATAACTTTTTTATATTTAGTCAAATGACGGAGCATACATTTCGCCCTCTTTTAAAAGAAGAACGGAGGAAAAATATAAATAAGGAGTTTTTTTACGAATTTTTATGTAAAGAAGGATTTTGAATTCAATAAAAGCTGCTTCAAGATTTCGGTATGATATCTTCCGCTATGGTTGTCTGGGAAACAGTAACAATGCATAAAATTGCCATTTGTAAAACATAAATAAAATGACTTTAAAATAACTGAGTTTCCAAATGTGAAATCTACGTCATTTTGATCTAACGAGATTAAAACCTCTTTCGAAACTCAATCAAAATAACGGGCTCACAAACAAAACATGCGCCACGCACGAAATTATTCCCTATTTTATATTACGTTGCCAGAAAAAGAATTGAATGCTGTTTTTTCAACGATGAATTAATTATCCAGCATTATTTTCGATATAATTTTTAAACGGGACACGTTTTCGAATCGCAGGAAATATTTACATGCTAAATACGCCAATCTGACAAGAATTATGCATAAAAATGTATGGAGAGCTGTTTTAATGGCAGCCAGAAAGTGAAATGATTATCGTTTATACTAATGCGTAAATTGCAAAGAATCACCAAAGAATAAAAAACTACATTAGTGGCAAATATCTAAACCGTTTCTTTAAATTAAACATTAAAGATGGGAAAACGGAAATATATTGGTATCAGTAAAGGATACTATAAGTAATAGTTATTAGATATGCTAGGACAATATTGATCAAAGCACAATATACCGCGTTAATAAATATTTCGTGAAACTATTCGTTTCTTTTCATTTTTCAACAGCCATCTTACATCACAGCTAACTAAACATTAAATAATTCTACGTCGCGTTAATATATCCCGCTGTAATTTCAACAAAAAATTCTGTACCTGAACTTTTTTTTTTCCTTGGAGATTCTGTTTTGTCACAAATAGTTATGATCACATTTTAGGAAAATGTTCTCTTCTTCCCTTGCGAAGAGCGGGTACACAACTATTTAATTATAAAATAAAACGGTTCTTCACATCATGTAGTATCTAAGGTATTAATGGTATAACTTAATCTAAAAAAGAGTATGATGTAGAAATGAGACATTTTGAAAGTTAGAAATTTTTAGGAACTGTCACGCTTTTCTTTTTCTGATTGCCAATGACACCGACATAGTTTTTTGTTTCATAATATTAACAATGTTCTCAGATCAATATTTATACTAACTTTACCAATAACTAATGATAACTTTACGCCAAGAGTCAAATCATTTTGTTTATTTTTACATTCCACATTACTGGAATCAATTCAAATTATACATGTAAGAAAAAGTTTTGTTCCCTACCGTGCGGAGAACGGGTACGCAGCTAGTTATATATTAAAATCCAAGCGTAAGTTATTTTGGAAATAAACAAATGACGAATCGACGAGATTTGAAAATTGCGTAACTCCGGGCTCGCGCACGTTGGGGTAGCGGAAGACGAGGTATTACTGCATTCAAGTAACATGAATACGCGTTAAAACCGCTTAAAATGTTTTTCGACCAAGGCACCCCCACCCCACCCACCCATGGCAGTTAGCCCTTGAGTAGCTTTGCTACAACAACATACTGCATTATAGAATCAATATTTATTTTCGATGGTTTTAAAGTATACTGATTTTAATAAAAATAAAATTTATATAGTCCAATATTTATGATTTTTTTAAATATGATTTCATAATTATTAATTAATCTGAAAAAAAAACTGTAATGCATAAATAGTCGTTACCAATATTTTTGAGGCTTAATAATTATATTTTGTAAAACTTACATTATGAAAAATTATTTTCTATAATAAAATGTATGGAATACAGTCAATGTTTCAGGAGTTATGGAACATTTCAAAAGTCATTTTTCAGTGTTTTGTAACTCTCTTACTACACGCTGAAAATTTATGAAAATGTGTTTTCGAGTTTTCTCAACATGCTGAGTTCAAATATCTAGTGGAAAGATAGGATCGCTGTTGAACTTACAAAAACTTCTGAAATAAATAAAAATTTTGCGTAAAAATCACACATAAAAAGGTACTTATTGGTTGGGATGATCGTTTCTACCGAAAACATATTCGGTCTTCTTCAGCCGTCAACACTTCGTCTCACAGAAGAGATTCAATTTTGATTGATGAAAAGTTATATGATAAATTAAAAATTATTTATCACAGAATATGAATTACGCTATGTATAGTTATAATTTTTCATATATCTGTCGAGGTGTGCGTTTTTCAAAGACTCAATAATTATTCGCAAAGCTAAAGTAAGAAATTTCGCTTATACTCGAATACTTTTATTTGTTCCGTATACTTATCTATTCTGTGGGATGAAGTATTGACGCCTGAAGAAGACCGAATTTTTTTTTTAGTCGAAAAAATTGTCCCAACCAATAAGTACCTTTTTATGTGTGTGTTTTTTACACAAAGTGTTTATTTATTTCATCTTTTAACATCAATGTTTCGGGTGCCTTTTCTTTTTTTAGAAAACTTCTGTTTTTTTGTTTTGTTTTTTTTTAATATATATATATAGATGAACCCTTAAGACAAAAAGCTCTATATGCAATAGGGGTACATTTACAGATATATATATACAAACATTTTAGAGTTTTTATTTCAGGAATCAAAATTGGCTATTACATAGCAATCATATTTTATACGAATATTTATATCATTTAATTTTTTTTTATTTATGTCTTTTAAAAAAAAAGAATTTCTCTTCAAGAAGATCCCCGCTTAAAAAGTTTCCATCACTCGGACACTCAAAATGATAGACGGCTGAAGTGTGAAGGTCAAGCGTTCTAGCCTAGCCTATCGAGCGGCTGTCGATTTAGCGGTCTGGAGTTTCGCTTGGTTTTCTCCACATGTAACGTGACCTTCTTAAAAGTCCTCCGACCAAGGCACCCCCATCCGTGGCAGATAGCTCTTCCGTAGATTTTCCGTGACACAACACAACAATCACTCGGTCAATTGGGAAACATTATTTTAAACGGAATTTTCTCTTTTCTGTGCAGTTTTCTTTCTTTAATTCTCACTTTAAATCTTCTATTCTAGGAAGTGCATTTCACTTTTACAAGTTCATGGAAGAATGGTGGTTCACAGTTTTCGCCAATGCTTCGGCGGGAATAGACACACTCTTTCTGGTTGCGTAAGTATAACAGCGTACGCGATTTTTCACTACGCCTACGCTTATTCTGAATCACACATTTCCTTGAACATCTTCCCTCTTTGAGGCTAGATAAGTCGGAACAAACCTTGAAAGCGCTTTATGAAGTTCTGAAGAAGGCGCTATTGGATTTCTGCGAAGAAATATTAAATTTTAAAGAAATAAAACTCTGTTGAATTTTAAAGAACTAAAACGGCTGTTCGAGCCTCGTCAGGGGGAGACCCCCCCCCTGAACCCCCCCCTAATTTTTTAGTTTCATTATTGCCATATTAAAACGATATTAATTGACTATGTCATTTTATCTCTCATCTTTCGTGTATTTCGCCTTTTAATCCTATGTTGAAATTTTTATGATTGTTCCATTTATAGAAAAATACAGGTGATGCCTATTCTACAGCTTACGAAATATTGTAACAATAGATTGAAGCTGTAGTGAACTAATAGTATTTAAATATATGTAAAAAATACATGTGATGCAAATTCTACAGATTACGAAATATTCTAACAATAGATTAAAGCTGTTGTGAACTAATACTATTTAAATATAAATGCTTGCTGAGCTTGTAGAAATCGGTGGTTCACGTAACACATATTAACATTTTATTTATCTACACATTGTTGCCACATTCTCATTTAGCATTTACGAAACGGATGAAATTTTAAACAATCATTTTATCAAATAAATGCAACCTTACGGAGCTTATAGAAATCGGTGATTTACGTAACACATTCTAACATTTTCAGCGGACACTTATTCTTACTTTTATGTCGCAGTTTCGTAACGCATTTTCGTGTCTCATTTTTATGTCACATTTTCAATAAGAGGGTGAGAGATAAAATGCCATAGTCATTAAAACTTATTGAATGTTGAAGAAAAAATAATTTTTAAAAATAAATCATTCTTTCAGTACGAACGAAATTAAACTCCGCCAGAATTCAAAAGTGACTTTTAAGCCCGATGTTTAATATCCATGTATCCCGTTTTTTTAAGCAATGTTTTTCTCACTATTACCATCTCGAGAGTAAGATTTCTTATACGCACCTTGATATCGTCGTTATAAAATGTCCTTCTTTGGATGAAAACAATTATTAAAAGAATGTATCGATGAAGCGCTGTTTTAATATTTAGCGAAAAGCAAGGAAATCATCCTATTATATAGTTATGCTGATCCCTGACTCACACTCATTTAATTCTGCAGTAATTACGGAGGGTAACCACTCCAAGATGAAACTTTTGCCACCATCATTAATCCCAAAAGATTAAAAAGTTAAGCACAAAAAGCACAATAACATCAACACTGTTTGTACGATCCGCTTGAACTGTTTCATAATTATGCATAAAAATAATCTACGCTACTTTAAAACTTTGAAAATCCACCCATTCCCCGATTTTCAAGCGATTTTTTGCTAGTTTCAGCTCTATTTTACGTCCGATAGTAAGAAAAAGTTAAACATTTGCGAGACAAAATTAGATATCGAGAGTGATATTCGCATCATACTGAAATCCCGATTATCCGCCTTTCAAGGGAAAATTGCATTTTCAATTTGTTTAAAATAGTTTTTCAAATTATCCAGTTTTATTATTTTCACAGATAAAATGATTTCCTCTGCATGAAACATTTCTATAAGTGGAGATGTTCCAAGAGAAACGAAATCTTTCGAGTGCTAAAAGGATTCGCGCGTTTTTAGAAGAAAATATAATTCCGATTTCTGTATATAATAAAAATTGAGTATGAAGTTATTTATTTTAACTGGACAAAGCTTAAATATATTGAGTGAAGGCATATTTTTGTCGATTTTTTTTTTTTTTTCGGCGCTCGTTGTAATTGCCTCCACAACGGCTTTTGACTTCTGGTTTTAATTTTTTTTTAATTCCTGGAATAATTTTTAAGCGGGAAAGAAATGTTCCGGCGGAAAGATTAAAATATTTATACTACTAGCTGAAGTATCCATTCTTTGCAAGGCAATAGAGGTTAATAAAACAACTAGTACGCGAATAAAAAAAATAATTATATATTTATCTGCTTATCTTTTTTTTTCTCATAAATAAATTATATCTTCACATATGATTCCATATTTCTGGGAGGGTTGGTCTGTTTAATTCTGTACAATATACCCCCCAAAAAAATGAAGATTAACAATTTATTTCAATGTAACAATAACTGTGTGTGTGTGTGTGTGTGTGTGTGTGTATATATATATATATATATAAATATCTAATAACTATATATCTATATATTGCCTAGCCAGTATTTAGGTAACTGTTGGGTGACATACGCTTCCAAAACACACAAAAAAAATTATAAATGAAGTAAATATGGATGCGATGGTACCGCCCTGTCCTGTAGTCTAAGTTAAATTTTTCTATAAGTCACAAAATTTAACTTTCTCTTCCCTAAGTTCATTTGTGTTTTGGTAAATGTCTATGCTTAAAAAAAAAAAAAAAAAAAAAAAAAAAAAAAAAAGCTTTTTAAAATGTTTCATTTTTATAAGACAAAAATTGGCGAGTTCATGTATTTTAAAGTCTTGTTTATTTATTTATTTATTTATTCGACTTTTAGTTCGTTCTTATGGATAAGGTAGAAAAATAAATTCGAACAATTTTTTCTTCACACTATTTATCACTTGCCATTACTTTTCTACCATTGACAAAGAAGTAATCAATCTAGCATAGAGGATACCCCTCATTAAAACAAAATTTTTATTTCATTTACACTCAAATTTATGCATTTCTCCGGTTAATGTGTGCTCAGACAAACAATATTTCAGATTTTAGTTCACACTGATGAGTGTTTAACAAAATCGTGCAAAATGAAATTGATGTAATATTTCGTAGTTTTCAGGCTTGTTTTCTAATTCTACGTAATTTTAGGGGTTTGCAAGTATCTTATAGACTGTGGAAGAAAAGCAGTGGTGGGAAGGTAAAGATCAGCATACCCAAGTTCATCCTCAAGTGGTACACCAGGTAAGAATAAAAATTAGTTTTGTCTTCTATAGTTTTAAAATGTGATCTATGAATTCGTGTTCAACTCAGACACTCTGGGAAAATGGTTTGAAATATCTAAAAGAAAAGTTGTGCTTTTTCATTAAAGTTATGAAAGTGAAATCCTACGATAGGATTTCTATCGTAGGACATCTACGATAGATGTCCTAGAAATCCTACGATATCCCAAAAATTGTTCTAGATTTTGATCTAGTCAAACCATTGAGAAATGAATACTGAAGACGCATTCACTAGTTTTACTTCTAAATAAAAATTTCTGTCAATATAATGTTTTGTCCTTTTATTTATTTGATGGTAGCAAAAAATCATTCAAAGTATACTTAAATGGCAAGTAAAATACAAAAAAAACTAGACGTGTAATTCTTCTAGAAGGTAAACCTCTTGAAATTTTTGAATCCAGAGTTCAATTTCCCTAGTCTTAATTATTTGCCAAGTTCTTCAGACCACTAGCTGTCAATTAAATGCGGCTTTTATTGCTAGAGTTGAAACGGTTATTTCTTTATGAATGTTTAAGGAAACATCAAGTTTTATATTACAAAAAATATACTGAGTTGTCTGATAAAAAAAATAATTGAACTGGAGTAGAATCAAGATACTTTGCAATTTTTTAATATTTTGAATGAAAAAGAATAAATTCAGAGAATGAAGGAAAAAAATTTTTATTTAACTGTGAAACTTTAACGATTTTTTTCTAGCTTTGAAAAAATTATCATCCTGTAAACATTTCGATTTGTTTTCCATATCTTCGAATTTCTATGACAATAGATGGGCCAATGGTAGGTAAAATTTTAGACGTAGGGGGTCTTCAATCTGTGGTTTGTGGGACATGGAAATATTCACTAAATGGTGTGTAGAAAACAGTACGTGTGGTTACGTCTAAAATTTTACTTACCATTGATCAACAAAGGAGTCTGAACTAGCAACTTCCAAGGTAGTAAACTTAAGATAGTAAACTTAAATCTTGGCAAGAACAATACCAGTGACACTGAATACATGTAATGTAAATTTTTTCACAGGCTCACGTTGTCTCAGCTGATTGTGATATCGCTGTTCCTGTGCTTGCCGCTGGTCGGAACAGGTCCCATTTGGGCTGATGTGGTCACGCCTGTTATCACTAATTGCAGGGAGAGGTGGTGGCTGAATGTTCTGGCTCTGAACAATTTCTGGTCTTCCTCTCTTACAGTAAGTATATTTTAACTATGTTCTCCTGTTGGATGCAATCCTCTGACAAGATCTGAGGGTATTTGTATTGCAGTTTCCCAATTTTAATGCTATATTTCTTTATATATAAAAATGAGTGCCCTGTAAAAACAAGTAATATAAAAAAATTTGAGTCAATTTCTACTTTCCTAAAATTTTATTTTGATTACTTTTTATTAAATTTAATTAATTAATTAATGCAGGGCCGTTTGTGAAGCAAGGGTCGATACCGTTAATCCAGTTTGTTTAGTTTATTGTTTTCATTCATTTTTAATCCCTTGTAACAAGATCTTAAATTAATTTAATTTAATTAATGAATTTATATTTGAAAAAAACTGTATTAAATCAAGTGTCATCCACTACAAGTTTTAAAAAATGTATTTGAACTTGAGTGGTTGAATCAAAAGTATTTTATTAACGATTGAAAATTTGAACAAGATATATAAATATAGGGAGAGTGTGAACTAATAGTAGGAATTGAATAATTTTCAAAGTAACAGTACTTCAATGAAATATGTTTTTTGCGCACAATTTTTTTTTACACTTGATTCAGTTAAGGCAAAATGCAAAATAACTACATCTATTCTTCGGTATTCTTGAAATACTTTTCTCCCAACAAATGAGACAAAAAAAAGCACTGTTAAAATTTATTTTTAAGAAGGATTATATAGATAGTCTGATTGTTTTTATTAGAAATTGTCAGCCTTCAATCAGATGTAGTTGATACTGTGTTCAGTCAAATGTAGGTTGCTGTAATCAGTAAAGTGACACACCAGCCTTTCTTGAGCAATTTTGCAAATATACCGTTGTCCTGTTCTCCCAACACATGAGGTCAAAGAATACCCCTTATTAAAATTAATTTTAATTTTAGAGAAGGATTATTTTAATAGCCACATGTTTTTGATTTGAAATTATCAGCCTGCGGTCAGATGCAGTTGATACGGAATTCAGTCAAATGTAAGTTGGTGTAATCACTAAAGTGACAACTCAGTCTTTATTGGGCAATTATGCACACAATACCATTGTCCCTACTCATACAATTCTATGTTTTGAAATGCGATCTTACAATATAATTATTTGATCTAATGTTTAGACGAATAACTTATAGGAAACTTCTTTGTGGTTGTATATATTTTTCTCCCTTTTTCAGTGCCTCCCACATACTTGGTTCATATGTTCCTTGATGCACTTGTTGATAGTGGCTCCAGTTGTATTTCTTATTCTCAGCAAGTGAGTGAATGTTTCTATTTTGCTTTCTCAGACGTAACAGTAGACTAAAATTTTTCATAGAAAATACGGTGAAACTTTCAGAGGGAGTTCTCAAATGATAAGCGATCATAGTTTCTTAAGCGAGAAAACTTTATAGACAAATTATAAAATATCATGAGTTTATGTCTAGATTTTCACACAAACATAATCTAGGCATGGATATGTTAATATAATAACAATCAAAGTGACTCAAAATTTGAAGATGGAACAGTAGCATTGACTACGGATAGGAAGATAGCATACTAAATGCAAACGGATTGTATATATATATATATATATATATATATAATACGATATAGAAATCTGAAAGTAAGGTGAAAGTAATTCCTGCATTTCACCTTTAAAGCAGAATTGATTGAATGTAAATTAAACATATGTTTTGATGAATTGAATATCTGGTGACAAACAAAACTAAAAAAAAAGTTTATAATGAAAAATAAAAATAAAAATAAAAAATAAAAAAAATTAGCAAAATTATGTTTTAATAAAGCTGCTTAGCAAAGAAAATAACTTTTATGGAATGTAAAGGAATTTCGAATACATATATGAAGCATTTTATATGGATAAAGTCTTAAGAGATAATCTTTTATTCTGGGATTCATTTAATTTTCTAGCCATGAGTTCTTAAACTGTGGTCGGCGGAATCCTGGGAGGGGATAACCATTATCGGGGATCCGCGAAATTGTGGAAATGTTGCAACAGCTCCAAAAGACGATAAAACGTGGAGACAAAAAAATATTTTTAAAGCAATAAATAAAACATAAAAATACTATTATGCCTGGGACTCTTATATAATTTGTCATTTTTATGTTTTTTCAAATATTGTATTGCTTAAACGTTATTTAATATCGAAATTATTATTTAACTTATATCAGAAAACTTTTTTTTTTCATGTTTCTGTATTTCTACTGACAAGGTCGTAACACTGCTCCTAGCATTTTTACTAATAATTACTATAACATTGTTGTTAAGATTGTTAGTACACCATAAATAATTTTCATGAGCAACCTAAAATACATGAAGTTGGTGCGGGGTCCGGAGGAAAAAAATAATAATAAATCTTATTCAAGAGGGATATTTTCGGCCTAGGTAAATTTAAGAACACCTGATCTAGGCTGCTACTTTAGAAAGAAGATAAGAATGTATGCTGTTTGCAACACCTAAAACTTGTTATTTCTATTCACCTTCTTATAGATGGACTTCTGTTGGAATATTTGTAAATGTCGTCTTGATCCTAGGAAGTAGTCTGGCTATCGCAATGGTAACTTTGATGAATGAATTACCTCCAGCACCAGCATTTTATTTCTTGAGCTTCATGTGAGTATTTACTATGGTTTTTAAATATTAATTTATCGCTAGTATGCAAAATGTTTCTTCACTGTACAGTAGCCACTCGTTATATCGCGCTTGTCAGGAGACAAGAAAAATACGCGATATATCCGGGGGTAAGGAGTATATCGTAAAAAGTTTACTTTTATTAACATTATACACATAAAACAATAGATTATCAATGTTAAATACCGGAAATTTAAGCAAAGGGTAACAAACTTATAAAGACAGAGAAATTTTATCTCTTCTTAGTTTTATTTACATATACACTTGTGTATTCACTTTTCATTTTCTGATTAAAAATTATTGGGATACATAGAAAAAGCGCAATATATCCGAATGCGCGCTATATCGAGGAACGATATAACGAGGGGTTACTGTATTAACCCTTTGCAGTCACGCTTCTACTCTAGGTTGCCAATGCTTTTTTACCGTTCCATTCGTATGTCTATTCTTAGCCACCAAGCATTGATTTTATTGGTAGTGTATCTACTTTCAGCAAACAAAGCTTTTTACCATTCCAATGGTGTGTCTACTCTCTGCCACCAAAGCTTTTATACAATTACAGTCGCATTCCTACTCTCAGCAATCAAAGATTTTTATCATTCCAATCGTGCGTCTACTCTCTGCCACCACATAAACAACAAAATATTTTTTACTATTCCAGTCGTGTGTCTATTCTCAGCCATGTATGTCTACTGTATTGTATTACTGTTCATTCAGCTAAAACTAATTTCGACCAGCATGTAATACCTATGAAAACATTTTATATGACTGCAAAGGGTTAAATCATAATCCTGAATCCTAAACAAAACAGAAGCACGAGCACAATACAGAAAGCTAAATTTGTAAGCATGACCACTGGAAAACTCAAAGAAAGAGAAAAAAGGGATTTTCTTGAAAAAAATTCTGTTAAAACCTTTTTTCCCATTTAATTACCAAAAGCTTTTGTCGTACTCAAAAATAAATTAAATTATTTTTCTCAATTAACAAACAAAAAAAGAAAGTAAGAACGAAAAAAAAGAAAGAACAGAAGAAAAAAATCTAATTGCACTGATTTAACTAAAATGTTTACTAATTCAAACAAAATGTTTTATGGACACGGTATCAACAAAATATTTTTCAGTGAATGTATTCAAAGTCTAAATATATTCACATCCATTTCATTTAAACACAGATTTTTGTATCACAGTATAATGTAAATGTCAACCTATAGTACACAGGTTTCCGTCACTAATTTTTGCTTCTATATTGATCTGGAAACTTTAAAAAGAAAAGAAAACGGTGTACAATAAATGGATTTTGTCAATCCTTTGCACAAAAAGGAAGTTTGGGTGTAAATTATTTCTCTGAAGAGTCAAAAAAACATTTTAATGAGTCGGTACCATTTATTAGATAAAATATCAACCATCCTCCTCTGATCTCTGATATGCTGTGAAAACAAGCTCCTGGACCTTCACTATCATTAGACCATCTTTGTATAGCTCATGATGCAAAGGTGGACAAATTCCACCAAAACAAATAAATAAAAATGAGGAGAAAAAGGGTAATTTTTCAGTTTCTTATATGAGAGGTATGGTTACTCGGAGAATGATCTTAAAGATATATCCCAAACAGTCGGTTTCTTTTAAAAGGGTTTAATTTAAATAAAACTGGAGCCTCCCAGATTATTACTGGAAGACGCCATGGTGCAAAATAAATATGCTGGTTATCGCTTTGAAAATCATTAGTTTTTAATGTGGAAATAGGTGAGAACTCCAATTACATTAACAAACTGTCAATTCAATTGTTTTTCCTTCTATTGAATAATGCATAAAATGTCTGTTTTTACAGAAACATCAAAACAATCTGGGACAAGCTGTTCATTCAAGCCTATGATCATGTTGCCCCATTTTCTATCGGAATGCTGATGGGGTACTTTTTTAATCGCTTTGACAAAATTCATATGAAGAGGGTGAGTATTTATAACCTTTGCATCTAATAAATTGCATTAAAAACTAATTTTAGCTGCTTAATAACCACCTCTTTCGAAATACAGTTTACTTTTAACTTGATTTTTTGAGTGCCTGCCAACGGTGTATTTCGAAAAAATAGTGTTACTTTGGTGTATAAATATAAATAAACTCTTTATGTCAAGCACTTCAAAGTTTTTAGAATTTCTCTTTACAAACTGTATTATACACTGCAATAAGCGATAAACTTGCACCTGTTACGAAACTTTTAGAAAAAAAAAATCTTTAAAAATAGAAATTTTTGCAGAATGTGTCACTCTTCCAAAACTTTTGCTGCGCACAAGAATTTTATCTGAAAGTTTCATAAAAAGCACAAGTTTTTTTTATTTATTTCAGGGTGTAGCTTAAAAAGAATCAACCTTTTTTTTTTTTTTTTTTCTTTCTTTTTTTTTTTTTTTTTTTTTTTTTTGAGTCCTTGACACAACTAGTTTATTTTAATTTGTGTACTAAGCCCGTGAGGCAAATTTCTCTTCTTTGAATTACAAACTTAACAGAAGTTTCACTGTATAAATCACGAGGGTTAACATAAGGTGACCAAACATCTCCAATTTTTGGGGACACTTTCAAAATTCAGGATATTTTTCATTTTGTCCCCAAAATGCAAAACAGCAATTGCGGACAAAATTTTAATTACAATAATTATTTCTTCCCTATTAAAAATATATATAAATGATGTGGACACCACATGACTTCCTAGAACGTCTATTAAATCAAAAATATTTTCGGCGCATTTCATTTAAACTTATTTTGTTTGAGAGATAAAATGCTGCAATAATACTAAGGTTTAGCGATTTCGAGCCAAATATTTCCGATATCGCCAATCTCGGTTCAATTCGAAAGATTTCTTTTTGATACTTAATTTGGCGATATTTCGCCAAAATCCGACAAACTTGAGGTAGTTTGCGAGATTTGCGGAATAACCAAAGTAGTAATTTCCAACAATTTCAATGAATTGAATGTATCCATGCACCTTAATATATTTAAAGTCGTTTGGGTGACCCTGTAAATAAATTACCCAGTCGATTGCAATAAAAAAAATAGATGCACAGTTAGATGTTACAATAGTTCTAAATACAAAACTAAATTCAAAATTTCAACATTCTAGAATTAAAAGCTTTAGAGTTATAAGAAATACGAAATTATTTTTGGCGCCAAATTTGGCGATATTTGGGTAAAATTCGCCAAGGTCGATGACAAATGGAGATATTTTGGGCATGGACCAAGCAATGACTGATTACAGATGTAATATATTGAAGATGTCTATAGACATTATGTATTGAAATTCTTTTGGGTGGTCTGTAAATAAACTCTGAAGTAGATTAAAACGAAAAATCGATATGCACAACTAGATGTCACAACAATCCAGGGGCGTAGCCAAAGCGGGGGTTATGGGGGTCATAACCCCCCCATGAGGAATTATTTGCCATACAAAATGTATATTCTTCACTACATTATCACACGCACGTATACATATATATGAGTTTTAGTAGTCGTAACCCCCCCCCATCAAAAATTTCTGGCTACGCCCCTGCAACAATCTTATATATGAAATTTCAACATTCTACATCTACTAGTTTTTGAGATATGAGAGTTAAATACATACACACGTACACCAAAAGTCGCCAAGTTGGCGACTTTTGGTGTCATTTTCGAGGGAGGCCCATGATCGTGGTCGGACCATTACCTAACTTATATGGGAGGGCGGTATTGTGATTGAAATGGATGTATGTCTCTAAAACTGTCATTGACCGTAATGTGTTGAAAGGTTTTTGAGTGTTCCTGTAGAAGAACTAAAAGGGATAAAAACATTATTTTCGATGGAAGGATTCATTTTGTAACCCTCAACAACATATATCACTTCTGAGTTGTTTAAAATACCCTAATATCTCTGAAATAAGCTTTAATGAATGCCCATAGAACGTAATGTATTTAAAATCTTTTCGTTTGCCCTGTAAATTAACTATCCAGTCGATTGGGACCAAAAGGGGAGGTGCACAACTAGATGTTACAATAATCCTAAATATAAAGTTTCAACAATCTACGATCAATAGTTTTTGAGATATGCGAGTTACATACGTGCGTACGTACAGATGTCAGGAAAAAACTGGTTCAAATGGACTCGCGGTCAGCCAAAATGGTTACATGCATTTATATGAACATGTGTACATGCGTACAATGAGATGCATATCAAAAATTCTTAAAAGCAAATTTAAAGGTAGTCAAAATCGGTTTTTTCGTCAAAATCTGGCTACCGAAATTTTCCGCGATCACATTACTTCCTTAACTTCGTACAAGGAAGTAAAATTCAATCTTTATTTCCTTCATTTTGTGAATGTTAATGATGCTTTAGTTGAATAAACAGAGATTCTTTGAGAAGAAAACTGAATTTTCAAAGTTTTCCCAATTTTTGTTTCAGGATTGGGGACACCCAGCTGATTTGTCCTCAATTCTTTGTTCAAAAGTCTATTCAACTCAGTTCACCAGTCAAAACTTTAATAAACTCTTTTAAATACTTTTACAGACCACCGTTGTCTTTGGATGGTGCTGCGCCATAGCTTGCAACCTGGCCGTCATGTGCGGCTTGTACGGCTACCGACACGGAGAAACGATGGAACTGACGCTGTCTGCAGTGTACGCGTCTATACACAGGCTTGCTTGGTCCCTGGGAATAGCGTGGATGGTGTTCGCCTGTGCATATGGATACGGAGGTAAGACGAGAGATCGTACATATTATTTGGTACGGCTCTACTTTTGTGCCAAATTAAGTGTAAATTATATTTTTCGAAAACACCGAGCGGGGAAGTAGCGGAAGGAGGCAGTACTTCCCAATATTTGAAATAAATAGCACTATTGACCCTTTGCAGTTGTGTGTCCACTCTCAGCCACCAAAGCTTTTTTACCGTTCCAGATCTATCAGCCACCAAAGCTTTTTTTAACCGTTCCCTAGTAGCACAATTAGTGCAAAAGACGTTTAAAACACGTTTTTTAACGTCAGAAAACGTGTTTCCAACGTAATTTCAACTTTTTTGAACTATTTGTGCTACTAGGGATGTGGTAGTGTATCAAATCTCAAAAGCCAAAGCCTTTTTTACCGTTTAGGCGTGTGTCTACTCTCAGCCACAAAAATTTTTTTATCAATCCAATCGTATGACTAATCTCAGCAACCACAGTTTTTTTTTACCATTCCAGTCGTATATACTGTTGCGGAATTACTCTGCTACTCCTGGGGTTCGCCGTTCTAAAGTCCAGTTGGTGTAAAAAGTTCAAGTAAAAAGTCACTTGTCAGGATGGAACACAAACTTTATTTCTTCTAGAACTTTGTAGAACAATCAGCTGCTCACAATTCACAAGCACATTCTAGCAGTAACGTGCTTTTAACAATCCGCTTGGATCAGAAGCTCTCACAAATGCTGTATTTCTCACACAAAATAAGTCACTTTTACAGGCAAAAATTCCGTGGAAATATTCAAGGGATATAGTGCACTATCCCTTAAGACACAGCAATGAAGAATTTACACACAGCACTTTAAAAACAGCTTCACAAAGCAAGCTAAAACACAGCTTCTATAGCACTATCAGTTCACACAAAACAAGCGTACTCAGAACTCTTCACACATTGAATGTTCAACTCGCAACTGACTCTCGGGGCGACGCGCTCTTCTATAAATAGCCGGCGCAGGAGGTACAAGAGGTTTCCAGAAAAGTCAATTTCTCGAGGGTTCTACATAAAGCGTGAATTTTGATTACGTCATAGAAGAGAAATGTTAGGTTATTATGCGTTTTTAATGCAGGAAAAACAACTTCCAGGCCCCATTGGGAAAATCGCGCCAAATGACCAAAAAGTCGCCAAGCTTGGCGACTTTTGGCGAAATATCGCCAAATTTGGCGCCAAAAATAAGTCCTCAGAAGTGAAGAGATCTAAGCTCTAGGACTAATATTTCTCGAGATTTCTAGAAGCCCATAGAAAAACATATGGGAAAGCGAAACCTCCGTATCTCCGGTTCTAATTGGCCGATTTTGATGCAACAAAAAGCAAAATTTATCTATTTGAAGCGTAGAATACGAATTTTAAACCATTTTAAGCCCCAGAGCAGCGGGTTGCCCCGAAAATTCGTAACATTGCCCCCTTCCCAAGGACTGCACGTCCCGGGCAGTACAATCCCTAGTTAGGAGGTCACACAGGTACCTACACTGTATAACACTTAACAAGATCTTAACAACATAATTCAAGCAAGTAATCAATAGCACAATAAGCAAATACACATTAATAATCATCATAATAAACAACTACACTGTAATAAGTAATCAATGTAATAACAAATACACATTAATAAAATCCAATATATTACAAATATGTACACTAAACATGGCGTAAGTGGTGAGAGAAAGAGAGTTGAAGAAAGAGGAAGAGAAGGGAAAGACAGGAAAGAAATGAGAGTTGAAAGAAAAGAGGAATTACGCCATAGTGACCATGGTCTGAGCTAATTACAACCGCGGTAGATGGCAAGCCGATCGTAATGTACAACTCTTGGCTTCGAGTTTGGTGACTTACGAATCCGTACGATGACGTCATTCAGCCTGTTTAGGACTGTGTAAGGACCGTCCCACGGCGATTGCAGCTTGGGAGACAGGCCTTTCCGTCGAGTAGGATTCCATAGCCAAACTTTGTCACCTGCGTTGAACTCGTGTCCCGTAGCCTTCGTGTCGTAGCGATTCTTCATCTTTTCCGTGTTCAAGTTGATCCGCTCCCGAGCAAAATGATGTACATCTTCAAACCGTGCCCGAAGGTTTTCCACGTACTCCTCTGGCGATGAAGGCGCATCTGGAGGGCGGCCGAACACTAGATCGGCGGGAAGACGAAGATCTCTGCCGAACAGCATCTGGGAAGGTGTGAAGCTGGTAATATCGTGGACGGCACTCCTATAGGCCAGCAGAAAGAGCGGGAGTTTCTTGTCCCAGTCCTCTTGATTCCTAGATACCAGGAGCGAGAGTTTGTTCAAAATTCTGCGATTGAACCTCTCCACCATGCCGTCGGATTGTGGGTGTAAAGGCGTAGTCTGGGTTTTGTCCATTCCGAGAAGTTGGCATAGACCTTTAAAGACTGCAGAGGTAAAGTTCGTTCCTTGGTCGGAATGAAGTTGCAGAGGGGTTCCATATCTGGAAATCCATTCTTGCACCAGTACCTCTGCTACGGTCGTAGCTTCTTGATCGGGAATAGGAAACGCTTCGGGCCATTTAGAGAAGTAGTCAATGACAACTAGGATGTATTTGTTGCCATCCGAAGTTCGCGGAAGAGGTCCCAGGATGTCGAGTGCAATCCTCTCAAAAGGCGCTCCCACATTATAACGATGTAGTCTTCCACGGCTTCGTTTCTTCGGGCCTTTACGAGCGGCACAGGCGTCACAAGCTTGACACCACTTTTCGACGTCGCCTCGAGCCCTAACCCAGTAGAAGCGCTCGCGAACTTTCTGCAGGGTCTTCATTACGCCAAAATGGCCTCCAGTTAAGCAATTATGAAGTTCTTCTATAACCTTCGGAATCCTCGAACGAGGGAGTACTAACTGCCATCGGAGCATCTTGCCGTCGTCCGACTCCCATTTACGATACAGGACTCCATTCCTCAGGCGAAGCGAATCCCATAAAGCCCAGTACAGTTTTGTTGCCGGACTGTAAGATGATATTTCTTGCCAACTGAGCTTAGCGCTGGATTTTTCCATAAATTCTACAATAGGTTTGATGTCGCTGTCTGCTAATTGGTTCGCCCGAACATTTTCGTCACTCCAGGGATCTTGAGATGAAGCCGATGATGTAACTTGGCGAACAACGGGATGTTTCAGATGGTAATTTTTCTCTGCCCTGGAGCAATAGCGACAACTGTCTATACAGGGCCTTCTTGACAAAGCATCTGCATTTCCATGAGATGCCCCTTTCCGATGACGTATCTCGATGTCATATTCTTGTAATCGCTGTATCCACCTGGCTATTTGGCCCTCTGGATTCTTGAAATTTAGAAGCCAGGTTAAAGAGGCATGGTCCGTTCGGAGCAGGAACTTTCGGCCGTACAGGTAATGATGGAAGTGCTCCACGGCTTTAATGATAGCAAGAAGTTCCTTTCTCGTAACACAATAGTTACGTTCTGCCTTTGAAAGGCATTTGCTCCAGTAAGCAATGACGTGTTCTTGACCATCTATCTCCTGGGACAAAACTGCTCCGACACTCTCCTTACTTGCGTCTGTGTCCAGGATAAATGGCTTGTCAGGGTGAGGATACGACAAGATCGGCGAAGATGTTAAAGCCGTCTTCAGCTCGTTGAATGCGTCCTCACATTCCTCAGTCCATAGAAATTTCTGTCCAGTCTCGGTCAATTTGTGAAGAGGTCTTGCAATTTGAGAAAAGCCCTTCACGAATTTTCGATAGTAAGTACACAGACCGAGAAAACTTCTTAAGTCGTGGATATTCTCGGGACGACTCCAGTTCTGGACTGCGGACGTCTTTTCGGGATCGGTTCGGACTCCGTGGGCGGATATTATGTGCCCGAGGTAACGTACTTCCCGACGAAACAAATTGCACTTCGATGGACTCAGTTTCAAGTTCGCCTCCTTTAATTTCTGCAGCACCTTGCGGATGTTCTCTAGATGCTCTTCGAAAGTCCTTCCGACGATGATGATATCGTCCAAATAAACCAGACATGCTTCGTAGGAAAGTCCTCTCAACACTGTCTCCATTAGTCGCTCGAATGTAGCAGGTGCGTTGCAGAGTCCAAAAGGCATAACTTTGAACTGCCATAATCCTTGTCCCGTGGTGAACGCAGTCTTTTCACGGTCGTCGGGATGGATTTCTACTTTCCAGTAGCCACTCTTGAGATCCAGAGTGGAGAACCATTCGTTTCCCGATAAAGTGTCCAATGTGTCGTCTATCCTGGGAAGAGGGTAGCTGTCTTTCTTGGTAATGTCATTCAGACGTCTATAGTCAACGCAGAACCGGGTGGAACCATCTTTCTTTCGGACCAAAACAATCGGCGAGGCCCACGGACTAGTCGATGGCTCGATGACGTCATCACGCTGCATCTCCTCTAAAAGTCTGCTCACCTCTTCTTGCTTAGCAAACGGCAGCCGCCTAGGATGTTGCTTGATGGGAGAATGGCTGCCTGTATCTATCCTATGTTGAGTTAAGCTCGTACGGCCAAAGTCACCCGAAGTACGGGAGAAGAGGTCTTCAAATTCAGCTATTACTTTCTCCGCAGCGCTTCTTTGTTCTGCCGTTAACTCCACGTCTTGTATTAATTCCTTCGTCAGGCACTCGGAAGATTTAGCTGTCGTTTGGCTGATGTTCTTATTAATGCAGGTAACAGGAGTGCATGTCGCCAACACTTCATTTTTCTTTATCACCTTCGACTTGTCCGTCACATTTACTACTCTAACTGGAATTTCTGTTCTCGACAAGTCCACAAGTGTTGCTCCCACAAGTACTCCTCTGACGGAATCACTATTGTTTGGGTGTTCGATTAATCCAAAACGGAATTTATTGCTTTCTTTTACTGTTCCAGAAATTATTGAATCAGTTCTGGGAGGTAGAGTGATATCAGTCTGGGCTATTATTTGCTGAACAGGCAAAACAGTTTCATTTCTAATATCGAACGCAGCTATTTCTTCTGAGTCTGAACGAAGCTCATTATTCTTAAAGTCCAAGTTAAATTTGTGCGATTTTAAAAAGTCGAGTCCGAGAATAAAAGAGTCTGTAATATTGGCGACATATACCACATGGTCGTATCTGGCATTCCCAAACGTGATTTCTACTTGCGCTTTTCCGCCCACTTCGATCTTGTCACCTGTCACAGTCTGGAGGGTCAGCGAGGGCGGAGTCCAGATAATCTTCAAATTTAATTTCTTGTCCAGATCCGTCCTTATGATGGTTACGTTCGCTCCAGTATCAATCACCATGTGGCATGGGGAACCATTAACATATCCCAGTACGAAGAGTCCATTACTGCCACCATTCACTGATGAAATCTGCAAGACTTTTAGGTGGGGCTTTTGACTATATGGCAACCTCCGCCCCGCGAGATGGCCACCTCCTAGTTTCCCTCTTTCATCTTCTTAGATTTCTCTTGCTGGTCATAAGACTTTCGACCACAATGCTTTTGTACATGGCCTTCGACGCCACACTTCCAGCATTTCACTTTCTTTCGGCCATCTCTCGTTCTATCGGATCTTAATTTTCGCTCTATGAGATCTTCAATTCTCTTCAACCTGTTCTCGACGCCCTCTGTGTCTTTGTCAGCTTCCTCTTGGACCGTGACCGCTCTAAGAGCATGCCGATCTTTTCTCACAGCCCGCTGGGCTGCCTCTAGCTTCATTGCGAACACCAGAGCAGACTTCAAATCCTGATAATCTTCCAACATAAGTGACTTTTGGGTTTCTGGATCACGGATGGCTTCAATAAAATGACGCACCGCCAGTTCTTCTCGGACATTATCAAGGTGGTCCATGTAGGCTAGATGACACAGCCTATCTATGTCCGAAGCCAGCTCTTGAAGGGTCTCGCCAGATCTCTGCATCCTTGACTTAAGTTGGATTCTACTATATTCTTTCTGGCACTTCTCTCCGAATTTCATCTCCAAGGCACTGGCTAGGGCGTCAAAATCTCCTATCTTCGTCGCTCCGATAGTTTGCAATACATTAAATGCATCTCCGCTAAGGGAAGCGGCCAGTTGATTAGCTTTCTCGGACTCGCTCCAACCATTGGCTCTGGCGACGATCGAGAATTGGGTCTTGTAAGCTTCCCAGGGAGTCTTTCCGTCATAGGCAGTAAGTTTCACTGCTGGGCGGTGTGAAGATAACCTGATGTTTTCGGGTAACTTTCCCAGCTTTACGAGGAGTCCAATTTTTCTTCAATTTTAGCTTCACATTCTTCATGTATTTTCGAAACTATATTTTCTTTCCAGTCTAGTTTCTCCTCAATTTTATTCTTAAATTCTTCCCGCATTCTGCAAATATCTTGCTGCAATTCCTTAACATTTTCTTCTATTTTTCCTTCAATTCTTTGTTCATATTTCGTTTGAGTTTCTTCTATGAGCGACATTCTTTTCTCCATTATCTCTTGATTTTCCTGCACACTCTTTTCGAATTTCTCTAATTTTCCCAAAGCAGTCTCCATTTTCTCCAATCCCAATTTCATTCCTTCTTGTCCGGCTTCAATTTTCTTTTCTAAATCGGTCTGTCCTGCTTCAATTTTCTTCTCTAAATCCGCCTTCATCTGTTCTTGTCCAGCTTTCATCTCGTCTTGTCCGGCTTTCATCTGTTCTTGTGCGGCTTTCATCTCGTCTTGTCCGGCTTTCATCTCGTCTTGTCCGGCTTTCATTTCTTGCATCATATTCATGAGCTTTTGAAGTTGTTCTTCCATTTTCTGTCTAGTCAAAACCATAAACTGGAAAATTAAAGTCTTTCTTTAGAACCCCGATTCTGACACCAAATGTTGCGGAATTACTCTGCTACTCCTGGGGTTCGCCGTTCTAAAGTCCAGTTGGTGTAAAAAGTTCAAGTAAAAAGTCACTTGTCAGGATGGAACACAAACTTTATTTCTTCTAGAACTTCGTAGAACAATCAGCTGCTCACAATTCACAAGCACATTCTAGCAGTAACGTGCTTTTAACAATCCGCTTGGATCAGAAGCTCTCACAAATGCTGTATTTCTCACACAAAATAAGTCACTTTTACAGGCAAAAATTCCGTGGAAATATTCAAGGGATATAGTGCACTATCCCTTAAGACACAGCAATGAAGAATTTACACACAGCACTTTAAAAACAGCTTCACAAAGCAAGCTAAAACGCAGCTTCTATAGCACTATCAGTTCACACAAAACAAGCGTACTCAGAACTCTTCACACATTGAATGTTCAACTCGCAACTGACTCTCGGGGCGACGCGCTCTTCTATAAATAGCCGGCGCAGGAGGTACAAGAGGTTTCCAGAAAAGTCAATTTCTCGAGGGTTCTACTAAAGCGTGAATTTTGATTACGTCATAGAAGAGAAATGTTAGGTTATTATGCGTTTTTAATGCAGGAAAAACAACTTCCAGGCCCCATTGGGAAAATCGCGCCAAATGACCAAAAAGTCGCCAAGCTTGGCGACTTTTGGCGAAATATCGCCAAATTTGGCGCCAAAAATAAGTCCTCAGAAGTGAAGAGATCTAAGCTCTAGGACTAATATTTCTCGAGATTTCTAGAAGCCCATAGAAAAACATATGGGAAAGCGAAACCTCCGTATCTCCGGTTCTAATTGGCCGATTTTGATGCAACAAAAAGCAAAATTTATCTATTTGAAGCGTAGAATACGAATTTTAAACCATTTTAAGCCCCAGAGCAGCGGGTTGCCCCGAAAATTCGTAACAATACTCTCAACCATGTATGTCTACTGTATTACAGTTATTGTTCATTCAGAAAAAACTAATTTCGACCAACGTGATACCTATGTAAAACGATTGCAAAGGGTTAAATCATGTAGTCTTTAAGGTGTAAGACTGTGTTGTAAGTAAAAAACAACGCATTTTATATCGCTTGTGGATTTTTAATGTTTTCCAGACTGGTTTAACATTTCCCTTCTTTTTTTTTTTTTTTCTTTGCTTGTTTGTTAAACTTGAAATTTACGTAACTTTTGCAAGAACAGCATTAAAAGAAACGGATAAAGTCAACTAGTCAGTCAATATGACTGTTGCATCGTGTCGCCTTTCAAGCGAGTAACTGACTCCATAGTTCCAGGTTGCCATGGAGACAGACTAATTGTACTCTCTTCGGAGTGAGTGGCAACGGCGAAGGGAAGAAGGAACGTGAGAAAAAACAGAACAGTTTGCGGCAGTTATTGTTATGCCTTATATTTAGTTTTGATTCGTATATTTAGTTTTGATTCGTGTGTTTAGAATTTAGAAATGCGGTTTTACTTGTAAATAAATGTTATTTAGTGAAAAGAACTTCTTATTTGTCGCCATCAATTCGGCCGTCTCATTTATTTAGATTAAATGAGTAGTATTTTCTCCAGTCGCCGACAGATATATATTTTAGTCATCTTTGGATGTTGGTGACTATTAATGCGCCCCGGTGGCGCCTGATTGAAACGCATTAAGAGCAAGAAGGATATTATAGATTAATAGATTAATGAAGATTTATTACTGATTTACTGTTATTGAAGATTTATAGATTTAGTATTACTGATTTACTGTTATTGAACATTTATATTTAGTACTAGTAGAAAAGGATATTTTGAAAAGAAATAAAATGGCTCATTGAGCTTCATTTACTAAGGCATATAATAAATTAGAAAGTACATTAAATGAAGATAGCGTCGATTATGATGAAATAGAAATGTGTTTAGGCTTATTGAAACAGAAGGCAGAAACTTTAGAAATAACTCATAACAGTTATTTAGATAGTTTAAAGGATGAAAGGGAATTTGAAACAGAATTTACTACGGTTGAAGAGTATCGGGAAAAAGCTTTAAGAATTCAGATAAAAGCTAAACGTGTGTTGGATAACGTTAAAAAGATTCCGATTGAAAATAAGACTTCCGATAATAATTCTCAGTTACAAAATGACAGAACTCCGAAAACTTTGTGTACACGGCTCCCCGAAGTGGAACTTTATAAATTCGGTGGAGATTTAAAGGACTGGTTGACATTTTGGAACCAATTCAAAAATATACATGAAAATGTAAATTAACGAATGCAGATAAATATCATTATTTAATTCAGTCAACTAAAATTAGATCCGAGGCTAGAGAAATAGTGGAATCGTTCCCAGTGACAGAGGAAAACTATTCTTTAGCTCTAGAAAGCTTAAGAGAAAGATATGGAAGAGAAGATTTATAAATAGATTTTTATGTTAGGGAGCTGTTAAAGCTTGTTTTGAACAACGCGAATAGGAATAAAAGTGATTCTTTGAGTTGCTTATATAATAGATTATCTACTCAATTGAGAGCACTAAGCTCCTTAGGAGTTACATCTGAAATGTGTGGGGTAATATTATATCCTCTCGTTGAAAGTTCACTACCAGTGAATGTTTTACGTTCACTCGAACGACAAAGAAATATTATAGAAAGTGAACAAAAATTGTCGAGTCTTGATGCTATAGTTTATTTTTTGAAGAATGAGGTACAATCCGAGGAAAAAATAAAATTAAGTAGAACAGACATATTTCATCCCCATCAGAGAAAAAGACAGTGACGTCACCGAAAGATCACAAGAATTCGGCATCGGAATTAATTAGTCATAATTCGAATGATGATATATTGTGCATGTTTTGTTTAAAAAATCACGTGACTCGATTTTGTAAGAAAGCCTATTTTATTCCTTTGAATGAAAAACTATCTGTAGTTAAAAGAAAAGGTTTGTGCCACGTCTGTTTAACTAAAGGACATTTGGCTAAATCCTGTCCATCCAGTATAAAGTGTAATATCTGTTCTAAAAGACATTTGAAATTTATGTGCCCTATTTTAGAGTCTAATCAAACGGGTGAAGTACCAAAAGAAAATAATGAAAATAAAGAAAACAGCACAGACACGTTGTACTCACGCGCACAAGCAACGAATGAAGTGTTTTTACAAACTCTTCTAGTTATTATTAAAGGGGCAAAGGCACAGCGTAAGGCTAGAATTATTTTAGATACGGGTTCTCAAAGGTCTTATATTAAAAAATCTACCGCCGAAGAGTTAGGTTTTGATATTCAGAGAGAAGAAGAGTTTTCACACTCATTATTTGGAGGTGAGAAAACTAAGACACAACGGCATAATTGCTATAAAATTTATCTTGATAGCCTTGATGGTGAATATAGTTGTAGTTTAGATGCATTAGATCAGGATATAATCTGCAATGACATAGCTAGCGTTCAGTATGGACCTTGGATGCGTGAATTAAAACAAAAAAGAATATTCACAACAGATTTTCGAAATGATTTGAAGCCCATTGAAGTTCTTTTAGGATGTGACGTTGTTGGGAAACTTTTTTCGGGTAAACAAGAACAGCTGTCATCTGGTTTGGTTGCCATGAAGACAAAATTAGGTTGGACCCTGATGGGAAAAGTCCCTCAGTTTCACTATCAAAATGTGAATATGACTGTCGTTAGTATGCTGTCTCAGGAATTACCCGTTTCATTTTTGTGGGATTTAGAATTGCTAGGTATTAGTGATCCTGTTGAGGAAAATACTAAAGAAGATTTGCAGAAGTCAGTAATGATTCATTTCCAAGACACTGTTCGGCAAACCTCAGATGGAAGGTACGAAGTAAGCTTGCCATGGAAAGATGATCACGCCCTTCTACCGGATAACTATGACTTGTCTCTAAAGAGGTTAGCATCTACTTACAAGAAATTAGAAGAAACAGGATATAAGGAAAAGTATCAGCAAGAAGAGGGAGTGATTGAAGAAGTCCCTTTTGAAGAATTGTCATTGAACGAATCGCATTACTTTCCTCATCGTCCAGTCATTAAAGAAAAATCAGTGACCTCTTCTTTGAAAATCAGGCCCGTCTTTGACGCCTCAGCTAAGATTCCTAACTATCCATCACTAAATGATTGTTTAGAGACCGGAACTAATTTTATTGAGACAATTCCTGCCATTTTAGCCAGGTTTCGACTGTATGAAATTGGTATGATTTCTGATATAAGAAGAGCATTCTTGTAAATTTCACTTAATGAAAAGGATAGAAATTTCTTACGATTTCTTTTATATGATGAACAAGATCATGTCAAGACCTATAGACACAGACGAGTCGTTTTCGGTCTGACAAGCAGCCCGTTTTTGTTAATGGCTGTCATTCACCACCATCTGTCAAAGGAGACTTTTAAATTACAGTACTCTGAAGAGTTGGAAAACTTAAGAAACAGTTTTTATGTAGACAATTGTGTCGTGAGCCTACAGAGTGTGACAGAATTAGAAACTTTTATTAAGACAGCCACAGAAATCATGAAAGAAAGTCAATTTGACTTAAGAGGTTGGGAAAGCAATGAGCCATCTGTTTGCTCTATTTCAGGTTCTGAATCGCATGTTCTGGGCTTGGTATGGAATAAAGACTCCGACAACTTGAGAATTGATTCGGAATCGCTAAAATTAGAAGAATCGGAAAAGTTAACGAAAAGAAAAATTTTATCCATCATAAGTCGAATTTTCGATCCGATTGGATTTCTTGCTCCAGCTTTAATTCGACCCAAACTTTTACTTCAAGAAACGTGGAAGTGTAAAGAACATTGGGATTCAGAATTTAATGATGACATAAAAAAAGGTTTTGTTCATGGGTTAAAGGTTTATACTATTTCAATGATATTAAGATCTCAAGATGGTTGGGAGTTACGGCAGACTCAACTCTAAGCTTTCATACATTTGTTGATGCAAGTCAGACTGCTTATTCGGCTTGTATTTTTATAAGATGCGAAACCTCTAATGGTACTGTTACAGTCCAGTTACTCCAAGCTAAGTCAAGAATTACTCCGTTGAAAAAAATAACGATCCCTCGCCTTGAGCTCGTGGCAGCTACTATTGGAGCGAGATTATTTGATTCCGTCAGCCGTGCCCTAAATTTAGGAAAAGATAATATTGATACATACTTTTGGACAGATTCTTCGACAGTGTTAACTTGGATAAAGCGTCAGGAACATTGTTCAGTATTCGTGAGCAATCGAATTGCTGAGATAAGAAAGCTGACTCCTAAGAACTGGTTCCATATTCCGGGAAGTCAGAATCCTGCTGACCTTCTCTCTAGAGGATGTGGAGCTAAACAGCTTCTGAAGTCGGAGTGGTGGTTAGGACCAACCTGGCTAAAGAATCCTAAAGACGATTGGCCTAAGTCAGTTGGGAATGTCGACGAAGAGGAAGTTCAAAAGGAGAAGAGAAAGACTGTAACTTCGGCTAGCAACGTAGAATTTCAATCCACTGCAACGCTATTGGCAACGAGAATTTCAAAGTTTTCAAGAATAATTAGAGTTTTAGCATGGATGTTACGCTTTCAACCAAAAGCTAAAGATTTAAGGAAACATTCAGATTTAACACAAGAAGAAATAATAAATGCACGGAAAACACTATTACATTCAGTTCAAACAGAGTGTTTTAATGACGAAGAAGGTAGAAAATCATTAAAAAACTTTCAAATCTTTACAGATAGTCAGGATATGCTTCGACTCAAGACCAGACTTACAAACAGTGATGAGTCACCCGATTTCGTTGCTCCATTAATTCTCCCGTCAAAACATTTAGTGATCAAACGACTTATTGAACAGGAACACTTAATTAACAAACATGCTGGAACTTCCATTCTTCTAACTATCCTACGAGAAAGATTTTGGATCATTAAAGGTCGAAAAACTATTCACTCTGTTATTAGAGAATGTATAACTTGTAAAAGACAAAGGGTAAAAAACCTGGAGGTTCCATGTCCACCTTTGCCTTCAGATCGAACTAGATTATCAGCAGTGTTTGAAGTATCCGGTGTGGATTTGGCCGGACCCTTGATAACCAAGTCTAATGAAAAAGTTTGGATCGTCCTCTTTTCCTGTGCTGTTTATAGGGCTGCCCACCTAGAGTTGATACCTTCTCTCAGTACAAATGCATTCATTCAAGCATTACGAAGATTTATTGCACGGAGAGGTAGAATATCCGTTCTATATTCAGATAATGGGACTAACTTTACTGGCTTGAATTCTGCATTAAAACAGCTCAATTGGTCAAAAATACAAAGAGAATTTGAAGTTAACAAAATAAGATGGAAGTTTAACCCACCCCATGCCCCATGGTGGGGAGGATTCTGGGAACGGATAATTGGAATCCTTAAAGACCTTCTCAGAAAAAACTTAGGACGTTCAACCCTGTCTTATGAAGAACTCTTGACTCTCGTCTGCGAGTGTGAATCCGTTATGAATAACAGGCCTTTAACATGCTTATCAGAAGAACCCGATTTTAAAGCTTTAACACCTTCATCATTCCTACAAGATCTCCCTTCAAATGATATGCCCGATCTGGACAAAATTGACTAGACCAATATCAATAAAAGATACAGATATGTTCAGAGACTGAGAGAAACGTTAAAAGAAAGATTTCGAGCTGAATACTTAGGGTTCTTGAGGTCCTCCATTCCTAAGAAACTCGACCAAATTAAAATTGGAGATGTTGTCCTAATTGGTAGGGAAGATAAAAAACGACTTTACTGGCCCTTGGGTCGAGTGATCGAACTTTTTCCTGGAAGAGATGGACGTGTCAGACTAGTGAAGTTAAAAACGTCCAAAGGAACTCTACTCAGACCCATCCAAAGATTATATCCTTTAGAGGTCACTGAAACCACGAGTGCTCCGACCAATGACTAGAACTTTATATAGACTCTTTTACATATTGAACACTTTTAGGACTCTAATTTTAAAATTTTACATCTCATTATTGTTATATATTAATTCGTGTTTTAGTTTTGAATATTTGAATTGTATATTTAGGAAATGTTCAGTATTTTTCAGTTTTCTTTAATGTTTAGTTTTGTTGAGTTTTCTCCTAAGAGTATAAAACTCAAGTGGGGAGAATGTTGCATCGTGTCGCCTTTCAAGCGAGTAACTGACTCCATAGTTCCAGGTTGCCATGGAGACAGACTAATTGTACTCTCTTCGGAGTGAGTGGCAACGGCAAAGGGAAGAAGGAATGTGAGAAAAACAGAACAGTTTGCAGCAGTTATTGTTATGCCTTATATTTAGTTTTGATTCGTATATTTAGTTTTGATTCGTGTGTTTAGAATTTAGAAATGCGGTTTTACTTGTAAATAAATGTTATTTAGTGAAAAGAACTTCTTATTTGTCGCCATCAATACGGCCGTCTCATTTATTTAGATTAAATGAGTAGTATTTTCTCCAGTCGCCGACAGATATATATTTTTAATTCCATCTCTTTGGGATGTTCGGTGACAATGACTCTTTGTTAAGTATTTGACGAAAAGAAAAACATTTTGATTTTGAAATTCTAATACTTGGAAACAGAATAAATTCAATATATTTTTATGTATCGCTGACTGTAATACCATTACTTTGTTTATGAATATTATTGCCTTTTCCAGGTTTTGTTGACAAAATTCTCTCTTGGGAGTTGTTTGTCCCTTGCGAAAGAGTTACAACGCTGACATACCTTCTTCATCCCTTGGTGGTATTTCTGCACGAAGGACAACTTCGAGAGCGACTTTACATGGGACATTTAGAGCAAGTAAGTAGCATTCCTTGCAGAAAACTAATACCGATCTTAGCGAGGAGGGAGCGGACGGGCAAGGCCGTATCCGGAAATAGGGTCCAGGGTTCCGGGCATACCCCGAAATACCCACTTTTATTTTAACAAAATGATAATGATGAAGTCTTTATGAAAAATTCTGCATTTTCCACAGTTTGGGCCTTCTTCGATATATATATATTTTTTTTGGGGGGGAGGGGAGCTACGGCCCTGCGGAGAGACGAGGGAGGATGGTGCACATAACATGGGTGGCTAAATTTAAGGACGGAAAAATAGGGTTTGTAAAAAAGGGAGTTCAGTTTTAATTTGCACATGGGGTACCGACCGTCTGGGATCGGATCTGTGGATTATGCTATTAAAAATAGAAATCCTGAGAAAAATTGTATTTCCCTGTATATTGTTAGGCCCTTCGGGGAAAAATTATAATTTCTAGCACAAAAAAAATAATAATAATAAAATGATATTGATAAAAGTAATTCTAGGTGCTATTACAGACTGCCCTTCTTTAGAAACATACAAAAAATTCAGCTCAATTATGTTTTGTCTGTAATATTTTAAAGCAAATAGTCTGTAATATTTTAATTAAGTTAGTCGCTCATAAGAGAAGTAGCATGATAGTTAAATTTTGGAAAAAAAAAGAATGATGCCAATTGTTGCTCTTCATTTGGTTAGTAAATAAAATGAGTTGAAATAAACCAATTTTTTAAATATTAAAATAGTACATAATCTAAAACTAAACTTTAGCGCAATGGATCACACGGGGCCAAGGACTGTGCTGCCCATCCATGCCTTCGCGACCCCGGGCTCTGGGGTTCGGAAGCATATTCCCTGGCCAGGTGTTCATCATGACGTAGAGCCCACAGTGTGTAGTCCTCAATCAAGCTTGGTCCTCATTTTATCTATCCCGTCAAGTGAAGAAAGATCGAGTCAACCTTGCCCAGCCCATGTATCGAGCTCCAGACTTGCGGCACAATAGCCCAATGTGCAAACCACTGCACCATTGGGCTTCATTCTGTAATCACTAGGAACTTGATTTTTTGCACTCACAATGTCAGAGCCAGTTTTAAATATTTGGCCGCCTGTGTGCAGTTATTATTTGCCCACCCCCATTCAGCAAAAACAAATATATATAAGTATAGTTACAACTTTTATTACGTAAAACAAAAGAAAAAACATCATGTATGTGAATAAAGAATACCAAGTAAGAATTAGGCGACAGTCGTAAAATGTGAATTTGTTGTTAATTGGACACGTTATTTAATTTTGCAATAATATAACAATAACTGAAATCATAAAAAACAAACTAAGTGTGATTAATTACGAAACTTAATAAATGCAGTTTAATGCAGCACAAAAGTATTACATAGTCAACAGAATAAAAAAAGCGAGGATGTTTTGGTCGCCCACGTGGATGCACACCTCGGAACTATGAAAAACCGGTCCTGGGCAATGCAAAAATTATTTAGAATTACCTGATGTTTCCATCAAGTACTTCCAAAGAAAAAGTAAAGCTTAGGCCACAGGGGGATACTTTAACTCAGGTCTTGATTACCGAAAACGCTAGAGAACGCTGTGCTTAGATGCGAAATTTCAAAAGGTCCCTTTAATCATGAAAAACCGACGCTCCTATTTCAAGATTGAACAAAATTTTTAATAGGACTTGATTACCAAAAATAAAACAACAACAAAGATGCATATGATTTCCTACAAAATTTTAAGAAGTTTTAAAAAATTTTAAAAGTTTAAGAACTACAACAAATTTTTTCCCCAATTTCAAAATTGAAAAAATTTTTGTGCAGCGTGCTAGAAAAAATCCCCTAAATGGTAAATGGGTTATGTTAGGGAAATGTTGTTAACTCATTATATTAGGGAAATGTTGTTTTCCCTAACATAATGGGTTAATGAGACCCTGCTTTTCCTTCTATGTTTGTCTGACATATGAAGTTGAGGGCCACGACAGTTGCCCCATTATTCCCCCCAACTTTTTCTGATTGTCCCTGATCATCGCAGCTTAAATGTAAAATTTGTCTTGCATTGTCAAACTATCAAACTTATGTAAGCATTACATTACTTTACCCCATCACTCTTTGTTTTCCGCTTATTGATAGTGACACTGTTTGAATTATGCTACAATTACTTTTGTCAAATCCATACTAATAAAGTTAAATATATATTAACTAATTCACATATTTTAAAGCTAGTAATTTGCTTTTTTCCATTTTATGCATCAAATGGATTATTTCATACTGGGCAGTTGATATTCACATGGCGTATTATACAATATTATGGTTTTATAATTGGAGTAACTTTTTACATAAAGAACTTCTTTAAAGCTAATGAAATCAGAGATCATATCAATACATTTTTTTTATTTTTTGGTAATGATTTAATATTTTGACCTTTTTTTTTCAGGCCATGTATGCAACAGCATATATTGTTTTCACTGTAGCTATAGCAGCATTGTGCCACGTCACCTGTATATCACCATTTACCTTTTTTGAAAAGAAATTATGGAGCCAGTTTGCAAATGATAAAAGCAAAGATTTTGAAGAAAAGCCAAAGTTTAAAAGGAAAGAAAGTAAACCAACAATTATAGACATAGGTTCTCCCACTCAGAAGTCCAAGTATTTCAATAACCTTAAATCCAGAACGGATCACAAAATGGACACAAAATCCTTTCAAACATAATTAAGTTATTTATTTTAGCACAACTTAAAATGTACATAGTTCCTCAATGTTTCTTTTTTATAATTCATATCATTTGTCAATAAATATCATTGTTTTAAGAACTTTCTTTGTGTTAGAACTGACTTTGTTCCTGAATATTATGTTTAATCAATGTATATGTTAACATCAAATCAATTTAAATTAAAGCATAGCAATTAAACTGAAATTCAGAATATATCTAGAATATAGCAGAAATGCAAAATACACGGGCAGTCAAAAAGTTCCCTGAATTGTGGTGTAACTCTTTATTTACACAATGTACAGCTGCGGAAAAAAAAAAAAGTCCCACTTGTACATTTTTCGGCCGTCGTTCGTCGCACAGCAAAGTAACAGATACCAATCGTTTACGATTGACGCACACTTTAATTTGCTGCGCATAAAAATTGCATAAGGGGCCATCTACGTATTAAAATTTGCACCAACTTTTTTTTTCTCATAGCAATCCCTATATTTTACTTCATATTTCAAAAATTTAGCTCATTTTAACCCCGGACACCAATTTTCAATAAATTTGGACAGAAAATGAGTTATGAGCACCCAAAATCCCCCTTCCCCCTATGTTAAAATATTTTTTCATACTTTAATTCATATCTCATATAATATTGGTAGTAAGAAGCAGACTTTTATTCGTACTATTAGAACTAAACAACCCAAACATAACTTAATGTTATTATGATTTTTAATAAATTATTAATATGAATTATGCATTATTAAATTAATATTCAAAAAAATTATGAATAGCGACCTAGCCAAATTTCGATGGAAATAGATGCAGAAATTAATATTACATGGCTGTGCAAAATTTCAAATTTTTACGTTCAGTAGTTTAATTTATATTAAATAAAATGTGTTATTTTCATGAGTTAAGGGACCATATATAAATTTAATAAGTGAAAATTTTTTGAAAATTGCACAAAATAAATGTAAATTAGATTTATTTTGGGCAAAAACACAGTAAAAGATACCAGTATTAAAAATATCAAATTTTGAAGCAAATAAATTGGAGGTTTTTACCGTTTGATGGAGATTCTATAATGTGTGTATTGTTGCGTCCGCTACCATATTCCCCCAAATAAAATATTTTCCAGCTATAGAATTAGATGCAGTAGATGCATGTCTTAATACAACGTCCTATTTCCGAAAAACTAACATCCTCAACTTTCCAGGCATGAATGTGACCTTTTTTAATATCGGAAACATTAGGTCTTTGGACTTACCCATACTTTATCAAACCTACATTCAAAATCACGTTTTACTGTAAAAAATTTTCATCTAACTATAAATTAAAATACCGCCAAAAGTCTTAAAAATATTGCATATTGCAGACGATAGTATTAAATGAAGAAAGTGAAATAACAAACACAGTGATAATATTGGATCGGCAAAAAAGTAATTGCGTTTTTTACATGAAATTCAAACAAATAAATTTACTATCAGGAAAAATGTCCATAGCCTGCACGAACCTGCACACACCAAAATAGTGGTGGTGGTTTTCCGGGAACTTTTTGACTTCCCGTGTATATATAATTTTAAATACATTTTTATAATATAAGAAAATTATACATTTCAAAATATTAAAATATAAACAAAAATATAATCAATATCGCAATTATTTTTATTATCCTTGTCATTAAAAAAAAGAATTACAATTTCGTAAATAGGAAATAAATGACCAAAAAAAAAAAAAAAAAGCAACACTTTTTGTAAGGGTATAAAATTTCTTTTACCAAAGATTATTTTTAAAACAATCAAAATCAAATACAAAACCAATTTGTCTGCTTTTTCATTTTCTATACTATTTAATGCAAATTTGTGCTGGACTGAACTACCAGTAGAAAATACTTTTTATGAAAAATGCAGTCAATAGCTTTTATTTATGATGCTTTTGATCTTGATTAATATTTATTTAAAATGCTCCCATTGCCGTTTGAAAGGCTTGTTTATTTAAAAAGAAATGAATCTGTAGAATTCTCAAAACGTAAATAATCTACCAAAATAGTCAGAGAGGTTGCCCAGTTGCAAAAATGCTTTAAATTTTAAAATCTATTACTCAAGCATTTTAAATCAACAAATTTATTCTTACTAGTTGTCTGCCAGTGGTTGAAATTCGACCGTAAAGCATTAATTTTTTTAATTTGAGCGTGAATAAACATCTTCTTGTCAAAGAGTATGTCTCAAGATTCCATATACAGTGGAACCTACTAAAGTGACCACCTTGGCTAAGGGACAATCTGTCTATAGTGACCCCTTTTGTACAATTTCACTTTACAACCACCACACTTTTCTGTGAAACAGTGTTTTAGTGAAAACTCTACCATATTTTGCTAAAGGCAAAAGCAGCTCCAGCGAGTGGGTCATACGGGTCATCTCCCTCTACCGAACTTGGATTTCACATGTTCCCTTGCGATTTCACACCTTCAGTTTGTGTTTTGAATAATTTAGGCTAATTTAAAAAGTCTATTGGCCCTCTCCGAAAATTCAGAGTGGAGCCATCCTCGACTAAAAGCCCATTATGTTCGGAGTTATAAAATCTTAAACCGTCGAATGATTGAACTCTAATTGTTGAGGCGTACCACTGGCCATGTATAAAAACTTGCTGCCTCAATAAATGTGCACTGTTTTCGAATGTTAGTTAATAGATATTTTCGAATGATGAATTTATTTACTGTCATCGCAAATGCGGGTATATTCGGAAATTGAGTTTTTGAAATGATATGGTAAATTAGTATTCACCAGAATATTTTATAAGTGGTATTAAAATTCTTTTATTGCCTGCGGTTCCAATTCAGAATTCGCAATCAATAGCATTACGATATACAGGGTGTCCGAAAGAGGTGGTAACGAGCTTTAATTATCTATTAGAGATAAGTGGCCAATGTAAATAGAAAAAATGTTCAGTCATCATAGCAAATTATTTTATCGTAGCTATGGTGATATGTTCTCTGTTCATCATATATTCGACATGGGAAGGATCTTTTTCAAGGATGGGCAAAATGTGAAAGTTAGACAGGCTTGCGTGCACACGCATGCATTATAGTATATTTTCGTACGTATATATTTTACATGTTTTACGACCCCTTCACAAAATTATAATCGATTAAAAAGAGAAAAATACAATCGATCAAAACAGCCCTTCATTATCATTTTACCGTATATTTTATTTTGTTTCGTAAATTATTTCACTGTTATCTAAGAAAAACAGTGACTTTTACTGGTATAAAATTATTATACTGATATTAAAAACTGGTATAAAATTCATTAAAATAAATGTTGAAGTTCACAAAAATAGATAATGAAATTCACAAAAAGTAAACAGTTTTCAGTAATACGCGCGAATATAAAGGCGTATCAATTATACTGTACTGTTCTTGAACCTCGACAAGGGTTTCGTTTCAATATGCATCATAGCAAAGTACTCTTCATACATAGAGCCTGTAGCCAACACTGTGCAGTCTGTTGACATTTATTTGCTTTCTGTTAGAGAACATATTGATAAATTTAAAAAACATTCATATCTAATCGCGGTAGTTCTGAAAGTACATTAAAAGTTATTGCTGCAGAAAACTGCTTAGTTTCCGGATTCGTAGCTTAAAAATACAGTGTAGATGGACAGTTTTAGTAAGCAGTCCAGTTTACAGAACGGAACACAAATTTTATTTGAAAGTGGATGAACAATCTGCTACAGACAAATCAGAGGAATAAATAAGCAATAATACGTTTTATAACAGCCAGCTTAACACAGAAGCTTTCTCAGATGAAGTATGTCACAAGCAATAAAAGTTAGTCAACGGGCTAAATTCAGTGGAAATTCTGGAGGAAAATTCCCAGCAAACACACACCTGCTGGCGGAGTACCTTGCCAGCGCCTTTCTGCCTTTACGTCCAGCACCGGCCCGGCACGGCAAAAAGTAACTAAATCGTACCAAAAGTGGTCGCTCGAGAAGTACCTTGCCAGAAGCCCGAGAAGGCAACGGCACTCTGCTGGCATACTGCATGTGCCGGCCGTGGCACTGGCCCATTAAGTTTATAATGCTCAAAATGAAACGGCCGGGTGTCGGCTATTATTAAAAATAAAGGCACTGGCCTGGTATCTTACCAGTGACTACAATGTAATGGCACGGTACCGGATTAGTGCCTATTTACAGTAATGCTGCCATAATTAAAATACGAGCCAGTGCGGATTCGGGGTAGGGGACTTATTCATCAACCCCCACCCCCACCCCGCAAAAAAAAAACAAAAAAAAACATCCCTTAAGGGTAACATTTTGAAAGATAAAAAACAACATAAATGAGAGATAAAAAACAGCAAAATCCGTTGGTCAATCGTTTGCAAATTATGTGCGCCTATCATTAGTGAATTGTGTACAGTTTTCATAAACTGCAATTTTCTTACAAATTTGTAGTCGCAAAAGATTTTTTTATGAGAGAGGCGGTAACACATTTTAGAACCAACATAAAATCATCTATAAACAGTTTAATTTCAATATTTCAGATTTAGAGATTTTATAAATGAGTTATAATACTTTATGGTTGATATATTATGTGTGTGTATGTACTAAACAAAATCTTACAGGAAGTAATAATAAATAAAATTGTACTATGGTAACACATAACTTTAAGGTAACATTTTGCTTTATTGTACATTTTGTTTAGATAAAATTATTTTTTAAATGTTAGCTATTCTGAAAAGAAATTTTCTGTATCTATACCTGTTGTATACTACATGATTCAAATTTTATGGAGGAAAGTACTTTTATACACTAAAATAAGTATCATTAGTAACCTCACCGACTTAGAAAATGTCATCAGTTTAGTAGCCATTTTCTCAATTTTAGTCCCAAAATAGTAACATTTTTTAATGATTTTGTAGTTAAGAAATAAACATGCTTAATTTAGCTTCATTTAAGAAGGATTGAATAAAATGATAAATTTAAAAACTTCATGCGTTATATATATATATATATATCAGAACATAATACATTTATTTTTATAGCAGGATTAAAAAAACAGATTAGACTGTTTGCTGAAAGCTCAATAGCAACTTTAAAAAAAAAGGAGTTGACAAAAACCAACACCAGATTTTCAAATTAGTCGCCTGGAGTAAGGTACAAGTAGCCAAAACTTGAAAACAGTATGAAAATTACATTTTTGTTCAAAAAATCGCCTAATCTTTAAATTAGTTGCAAAAGTTAACGGTGGACATTAAAAACGCGTACATTAAAAATGCGTACATTAAAAACAGTGGAAGTAAAAATTTACCTGTAATATTTTCCCGACTGTTTAAAAACTGGAAAATCCAACTGAAAAATTGTAAATCCACTTGCTGTATATCCTTAACTAACGTGACTTCCCTGTCGAAGCAATTATACTTATTATCGCTCCTAACAGAGAGTCACCTTCTCGAAAGTTCTAAAATTACGACCGGAAAAACTTTGTATCCTAAAAAGCGTACTTCATACGTATTTCCAGATGTAAACTGGCCTCCCGCTCAACGTTTCAAGATTTGCAAAACAAAATGGCACATCAAAATAAAAGAGGGTTACTATACTTATTGGACACGAAAACGCACCACTTCCGTTTTAATGAAACTCGCCAATTTAGCTAGCAGACCACCCTTACCCCCCACACATACTAATATTAACTTCGCGTTTTAGAAATATGTTATGTGCATTATGCACACACACACACACACACACACACACACACACATATATATATATATATATATATATATATGCTATCTTGCACATCTCAGATTAAAATAGACAAGCAAGTTTTTATTTTCTTTCTTCAAATGCATAAAAAATTCATTTGTACTTCGTATAAATAATCTGAATTAATATAGCCAAATCCACGATAACAGTACGATTCTTGGTGCCTTATCTCGAAACCGTGGGAAATAAGTTGACTTAGCATTCCTTCGTAGACATATGCAGAGGCCCGTAAAAGGGTGCGTTAATAAAACATTTGATTCCAGAGCAATCGAAACTGCATAAAGAAAATAAAATTCCTAAATGAACCCCATTCCGTATTTTTGACTATTACATGAAAATACTGGTTCATTATTGCTTAATAATTGCAGAATAACTGCAGGAGCTCTAATTTGTATTATTGTAAATTTAAGCATTAATTACCTAATTTATATTAAAAATTAAGTAATCTTTTGTTTTATCACTGCTATATTTAATATAATAAAAAAATATCAATCGAAGCAATTATGTAGGCTGTTAAAAATTTTAATTTAATATAAAATTCTCTGAAAAAAAAAGAGTACAGGATCTGAGCTCTCATGCAAATTAAACCCTGACTGGTCTTCGTGTAATACTCTCTAACATATTTCTGCACCCTAATTCGGTAGATTTTAAAAGGGGCTTAACGTAGAAAAAAGTCTCCAAATATGTTTTTCAGGAAAAGTTTAGCAAAATTGTAAAAAATTAATATAAATTATAAAAATTTTAAGATTAAAATTCATAATTCTGCACATAGGGGGGGGGGGTATATACTGTCATATACAGAGTGGGGGTTTCACTGCCATGTAGTAAACATTTTTATAGCATATTGAACTCGTTTGTATTATTTTAGTTTTAAGTACTAAAATATTTCAAAGCACAATATGAACTTCTCCGCTTACACACACACACCCTCAAAAAAAAAAAAAAAAAAAAAATCTGATGTGTCCAACACATGACTTCCTTGCACGTCTATTACATCAAAAATATTTTCGACGCCCTTCCTCTAAACTTATTTGTTTGAAAGAGATAAAATATCAATAATAGTAAGGTTTAGCGATTTCTAGCCAAATATTTCGATATCGCCAAGCTGAGTTCAGTTTGAAAGATTTCCTTCTGACATTTTATTTGGCGATATTTCACCTAAAGACAAACTTGAGATAGTTTGCGAGATTTTGGGGATAGCCAAAGTAGTCATTGACCACAGGCTTTTAATGAATTAAATGCATCCATACACCTCAATGTATTTAAAGTCACTTGGCTCACCCTGTAAATAAATTCCCAGTATACTGCTGTCAAAAAAGATATTGAAAACAGTTAGATATTACAATAATAGTTCTAAATACAAAAGTTCAAAATTCTACGGGTTAAAGTTTTAGAGTTATACAAAATACGAAATAATTTTTGGCGAGATTTTAAGCATGGAGCAAACAATGACAGATTATCGCCAAATTTGGCAATATTTCGCCAAAACTCGCCAAGAACGATGAGAAATGGCGATACATTAGGCATGGACCAAATGACTGACTATCGCCAAATTTGGCGATATTTCGGCAAAACTCGCCAAGGTCGAGGACAGACGGCGAGATTTTGGACATGTACCAAACAATGACTGTCTACAGTTGTATTATATTGAAGATGTCCATAGACATTAAAGTACTGAAATTCTTTTCGGTGGTCCTGTAAATAAACTCTCCAATAGATTGCACCTCAATGCACAATTAGATGTTACAACAATCATATATATGAAATTTCATGAAATTTTTTTAGATTTGAGAGTTGAATATGCACACACGTACACTAAAAGTAGACAAGCTTGGCGACTTTTGGCATAGTTCTTGAGGTTGGCACGTGACCGTAGTCGGACCATTACCTAACTTATGTGGTAGGACGGTATTGTGCTTGAAATGGATGAATGCCCCTAAAATTGCCATTGACCGTAATGTATTGGAAATCTTTTGAGTGGTCCTGTAGCAGAACTATAAATGATAAAGACCCCTTTTTTAATGGAGAAATTCATTTTCTAACTCTTTACAGCATATATCACTTTTGAGTCGTTTGAAATAGCCCAATACCTCTAAAAATCGCTTTGATGAATTTCGGCCCATACAGCGTTATGTATTTCGAATGTTTAGGGCGGTCCTGTAGATAAACTATCCAGTCGAATGGAACCAAAAGGGCAGGTGCACAACTAGATGTTACAACTATTCAAAATATGAAGTTACGACATTCTATGCCTAATAGTTTTTGAGTTAGGCGAGTTTAATGAATTTCGGCCCATTGAGCGTAATGTATTTCGAATCTTTTGGGCGGTCCTGTACATAAACTATCCATTCGATTGCGACCAAAAGGGGAGGTGCACAACTAGATCATAGAACAATCCTAAATATCAAATCTCAACATTCTACGACCAATAGTTTTTGAGATATGTGAGTTACATACATACGTACGTACGTACAGACGGAAAGGAAAAACTGGCCACAATAGACTCGCCGCTGGTCAAAATGAGTTGCAGACGCGTTAATATGATCGTGCATGCTAGCCTAAGATGAGATGCATCAAAAAAATTCTTAAAATTAAATTTAGAGGTAGTCAAAATCGGTTTTTTTGTCGAAATTTGGCCCCCAAAATTTTTCGGGATCACATTACTTCCTTATACTACGTACAAGGAAGTAAAAAAAATCTGATGTGTCCAACACATGACTTCCTTGCACGTCTATTAATTCAAAAATGTTTTTTACGCACTTCCTCTAAACTTATTTGTTTGAAAGAGATAAAATATCAATAATAGTAAGGTTTAGCGATTTCTAGCCAAATATTTCGATATCGCCAAGCTGAGTTCAATTTGAAAGATTTCCTTCTGATACTTTATTTGGCGATATTTCACCAAAAGCCGACAAACTTGAGATAGTTTGCGAGATTTTGGGGATAGCCAAAGTAGTCATTGACCACTGACTTTCAATGAATTGAATGCATCCATACACCTTAATGTATTTAAAGTCATTTGGCTCACCCTGTAAATAAATTCCCAGTCGATTGCTGTCAAAAAAGATATTGAAAACCGTTAGATATTATAATATAGTTCTAAATACAAAAGTTCAAAATTCTACGGGTTAAAGTTTTAGAGATATAGAAAATACGAAATAATTTTTGGCGCCAAATTTGGCGATATTTCGGCGAAACTCGTCAAGGTCGACGACATTTGGCGAGATTTTAAGCATAGACCAACATTGACAGATTATCGCCAAATTTGGCGATATTTCGCCAAAACTCGCCAAGAACGATGACAAATGGCGATACTTTGGGCATGGACCAAATGACTGACTATCGCCAAATTTGGCGACATTTCGGCAAAACTCGCCAAGGTCGAGGACAGACGGCGAGATTTTGGGCATGTACCAAACAATGACTGCCTACAATTGTATTATATTGAAGATGTCCATAGACATTAAAGTACTGAAATTCTTATCGGTGGTCCTGTAAATAAACTCTCCAGTAGATTTTAACCAAAAATCGAGATGCACGACTAGTTTTTGAGATTTGAGAGTTAAATATGCACACACGTACACAAAAAAGTCGCCAAGCTTGGCGACTTTTGGCATAGTTCTTGAGGGAGGCACGTGACCGTGGTCGGACCATTACCTAACTTATGTGGTAGGACGGTATTGTGCTTGAAATGGATGAATGTCCCTAAAATTGCCATTGGCCGTAATGTATTGGAAATCTTTTGAGTGTTCCTGTAGCAGAACTGTAAATGATAAAGACACTTTTTTTAATGGAGAAATTCATTTTCTAACTCTTTACAGCATATATCACTCGTGAGTCGTTTGAAATAGCCCAAAACCTCTAAAAAAACGCTTTGATGAATTTCGGCCCATTGTGCGTAATGTATTTCGAATATTTTAGGCGGTTCTGTAGATAAACTGTCCAGTCGAATGGAACCGAAAGGGGAGGTGCACAACTAGATGTTACAACAATCCTAAATATAAAGTTTCAACATTCTACGCCTAATAGTTTTTGAGATATGCGAGTTTAATGAATTTCGGCCCATTGAGCGTAATGTATTTCGAATGTTTTGGGCGGTCCTGTAGATAAACTATCCAGTCGAATGGAACCAATAGGGGAGGTGCACAAAAAGATGTTACAACTATCCAAAATATGAAGTTTCGACATTCTACGCCTAATAGTTTTTGAGTTAGGCGAGTTTAATGAATTTCGGCCCATAGAGCGTAATGTATTTCGAATCTTTTGGGCGGTCCTGTACATAAACTATACATTCGATTGCGACCAAAAGGGGAGGTGCACAACTAGATCATAGAACAATCCTAAATATCAAATCTCAACATTCTACGACCAATAGTTTTTGAGATATGCGAGTTACATACATACGTACGTACGTACGTACAGACGGCATGGAAAAACTGACCACAATAGACTCGCCGCTGGTCAAAATGAGTTGCAGACGCGTTAATAGGATCGTGCATGCTAGCCTACGATGAGATGCATCGAAAAAATTCTTAAAATTAAATTTAGAGGTAGTCAAAATCGGTTTTTTTATCAAAATTTGGCCCCCAAAATTTTTCGGGATCACATTACTTCCTTATACTACGTACAAGGAAGTAAAAAACTTAACAGTGACCCTGCCTTTGGGTGCCCGGAACTTATATCCCCTAACACTTCTACACAGTATGAATGTGAAACAATATTATTATTTAATTAAAATAACGAAATAACGCACATAACTGCCAAATAGTGCTGGCCCGGTACATTTTAAGTAGTACCCCGCCGTTAACTTTTCTGTGCATGTCATAGACACATGGCAGTTCGCCGTTACTAGTTATGTACTGGCGCATATGCACTTTTCAGACACTGTTACTCCAGTGACTTCCAGACGATGGCAATCTACCTTGCTCCCAGTATACGGCACTTTGCCAGCACGACGGGTACTCGGCCGTCATTTTGCGGGCAGTAGTGTGTTTGCTGGGTTATCTGCAGTTCCTCAAAATTCCCCAATGAAGAAAGCACAAACATCTTTCAAAAATAAGCTTCGCAAAACAAGCGTTAGATCGCTTACAAAATCACATAATCAGAGCCTTATGCTTTCAGCAGAATCATCGTCTGCTCGCAACAGCTGATTGAACTGCTCTGTTGTCTGGAGTTACCCTACTCTTTTATGTCTTACGTCGATGTAGCACGAACATTGCAGAGATTCCATCTCTAGAGAAATCTCAATCAATAGCGAACTTTGATTACGTAATAGAAATGCAATTGAGTAATACATAATTCATAATCCTATTGCGTAATACTAATGTAGGGAAGTAAACATTACAAGTCCCATTAATAAAAGCGCTCCAAATGTCACTATCTTGGTAATTTTTTGGCGAAAAATAGCTGCCAAATTCGGTGCCAAAAGTAATATTCCAAAACTGAAGTCAACTAAGCGATAGTGCCATATTTTATGAGAATTCGACAAAACCCTATACGTTATACAATGGGCACACTCAAAACTTCCTATTTCGTGTTCTAGTAATCCATTTCCATGCAACAAAATGCAAATTTTAATTCTTTGACACTTAGGATGCGAATTTCAGACTAGTTTAATCTCCAGACGAGAGGGTCACCCAAAAATTCGTCACTCTCTTTACATCTGCTAAAGAAATAGCAGAAGCTCATGATATTGAACTCGTACATTTCGTCACCAAGTTTGCAGTTCTAATCCAGAAATTTAAACAGAGGCAGAAGAATACTTTAGAATATGAATTATTTGGATAGATTAATAACACCGCTTGGAGAAGGTTCTATACAGACTACGAAGTTGGCTACGACATATTTACACTTAATCTCAATAACGATGAAAACAATGTGTGTAAAAGACTTCACATAAAGAAAATGAAGCATGTCTGAAATTTCTATGGAGACTCATAATATTTTGTCTGAAGCAGGCGAAGCAAGTCTCTCTTTCTCACTCTTCAATGACTGATCTCTCTCTCTCTCCTCTTTTCCTCTATAGCAAATTGAATAAAAATTAATGGTTTCCTTAGCAACAAATTTTTCAAAAATGACCAGATTTCAGATTTTTTATATGTATTTATACTGTTGCGCGATTTCCCCCATAGCTGGCGGCGCCCATGATATTCCATTAAGTCAGCATTAATAAAATTTCAATCATCATTTTTAGGTTCAATATGCTAATCTGAGAGTTATGTTTCCGGTAATATTTCCACACACTTCATTAATAATATTATTTTCATTCCCCATTAATTGCTGAGGTATTTCTTCAATATTTTAGGAAAAAATTTCCTTTAGGATACTGCGTGGCGGGAAATTGAGAAGAAACTGTCGAATTTGCGCGTTTCTGTGGAGCGTCTCTCGATTGTAACCTGCCCTGCTCGGTTCGTTTTCCCACAACTTTAAAACATGGAATTTACAACACTTCACGCACTCACCGACCATCTAAAAAAAGCCGCCAAGCTCAAGGCTTAGTCACATTTTAGTCATTGGAGTTTCACCAAACTGGGGAATAATTTCACTTTTTGCAAATTTTGTTGTAATACTATAACCCTATAGCACTGCTTAAACTTAGTGTTGTTATTTCAAAATTAACGCTACAATGGAACCATCGCCCGACTTGGCGCGAAATACCGCGTACCAAATTACTTCTCTAATTTTTTTTACGGTACATTAGCATATTACACAAAAATTTTAATATTCGCCCAGCCACCTCCATTCAAACTTTGCCGAATTTCGCGCTCATCCGTTGGCGCAGTGTGCTGCAAAAGGGATCCAAAGGTTTTTCTTAGCGTATTTATACATACATAGATAAAAAATTCAAAATTTAAACTTATACAGCTCCCTGGTCCTACCAATTAAATTTACAGAAAATTTCCCCATACGATTATTTCTTGTAAACTTAAGAAAAAATTCTTTCACGACCAAAATTCACAAATTTATGAAACAACAAACATTTTGGCTCAATTCATTTTATCACGATTAAAGGACCATATAAATATTGAAATTTTCAATCACAGAAATGAAATTTCATTTCATTTCCTGGCGTAATGCGGAGAAAATGGAAAAGCTTATTCTATATGCTAATCCTTTAAACAAGGGGTTATTGTCAGCACTCGACAAAGATTAAATCTCAGATAATAAAGCCAGAATACCTAAAACTGTAACAGATTTGTAGCTCCATTTTAAGTGCATATACGGTGCATGGCATTTCGTCCCATATTAGGAAAAGCACTATCCCTAGGAGACAAAAATTTAGATTTGATGCCTACAATTTCATTTTGAAGAAGCAAAACGATAATCCGTTATTCGTTAGTGATATTATGTGGACAGATGAGTGCCAGCTTACATGACATGGTTGTTATAAATACACAAAATAGTCACTATTGGTCTCTGTTAGACCCGCACATCATTCCACCGAACAGACATCTAGTGCGGTGTGGTCGGTAAAAGTTCGGTGTGGCATATAGAAAGAAACCTTAATTTTTTTTCTTTTTTATGGCGCTTTAACATCCGAAAGTTAAGCACAAATTGAATTCTTGGACGAATATGTTTGGGATCTATTAGAAATATGGTTTCACCATGATGGTGCGCCAGCACATAAATTACTAAAGACTCGTATTGTTCTAGCCGAAACATTTTGAAATACAGTAGAGTCTCGATTGTTCGAATTTCCCAGAAATCCAAGCTAGCGAAAACATCAATTTAGCTCCCAAGCAATGACAAGCACATACAAAACGCGTGATTGAATAATTTCGCACCACAAAATTCAAATACCTGGCGCACCCAGAAGTCACATCAAAAACCCCCCTCCCAAAGAAAATGGGTGGATTCTTCCTTCGGATGCCCTCACAGGCATTTCTGTGCAGCGTTGACATCCTGCTTTGAAGATGGCGACATATTGGTGCACGGAAACGGGGCGACGTGTTAACCCATTTATGCCTAGTGTCCCTTTTTTGGGACGGCATTTTCGCTATTAGTCGAAAACGTTATTTATTTTTCCTAAGCTTTATTTATGAGTATAGAGCCTCAACTCTACAAAATATTTTAACATGACCAAGTAGGATGTTGATATTTCGATTTTAAGCATAATGATTTTAAAAGAAATCATCCCTTATTCAAGAAGCTGACATCAGAAATTTATCTATTATTTCTGTTATCAGTAAAAATAGAAGAAAGTCGCAAAAATATCCAGGCACAAATGGGTTAATGCAAAAAACAGTTGACTATTATTTTCCGATACAATTAAACTGAACTACTGGTGATTAATAAAAGTGCTTATATATTATTAATCATCAGCCATGTAATAATCATATGTAAATACATTCTTCATTTAAACATGAACTCAAATTACAAAATTGCTTTATTTCCATTTATTTGTTTATTAAATTTTATGATTTCGATATTTGGAGTTTTCGGCGTAGCCTACGAGGATTGTGTTGTGTTAAGCCTGTTACGTTCGCCTTGAAAACGCGAAATAGGGCGAGAAGATATCGCCGCTAGAGGGCGCTTTTACCGGGGAAAATATCGATCAGCTGGTCCGGATTTCGCGCATCTGAGTTTTAAAAAACTTCGTGTATTATTGGATTACTTGTAAAAATGTGAAAATATTCCTTGATTTTTAACACATTAGAGTTTTAATAACTTGGATTAATCTTTGTAAAAAACTGAAAATGCAAAATGACAGTATTTAAATAGCGTTATCGCATGCAACACTGTAAATAATGCAATTTGCTCTTAGATTCTGTATTAAATGGTCGTATTAAATTTAATTTTTGTATCAATGTGTCATTTATTGCTTGTTTGATCATTTGCAGCAAAATGATGCTTTTCAAAAATAAAAACTTGCAAATTCTTTTAGAAAATAATACTTTTAATACATACATAAAATTACATACATTGCATAAAATTAATGAAAAATAATAAAAGGGTGAACAGTAAAAATAAATTTATCACAGATATGGTTGTCAAGGGTGATTGTGCCTCTAAATAAAAATCCCTGAAATTTATATCATTTTTAAGGAAAAACCTTGAACTAAAAGAAAGTTAATACATATAACAAATAGTTAATTACATGCTACCAATATTAGATTTAATGTACTGATAGTAAATAGTCAAGCAGTGAAATTCCTTAATTTTAACAATGAAAACGAAAAAATTATCTAACTTCAGATGGATTTCACTCTTTAGATGTTTAATGATAAATTAGTGTCCTTTGAATGGGATTCTTAAATCCTGAATACTAAATATATTTTATTTGTGATAAATCTGTTTCTGACATAGAATTATCAGTTACTATTCTTAAAATTTTAAAACCAGCCTTTTCCAGATTTTGTATGACAGAAACTGTTAATTTATGTAGTTCATTGCCAGTCAATTGGTTTGTGAAGAAATATGCAACAGGAATCCTATAATCAGTTGATAGCCCTTTAAAAGGAAACACAAAAGATGATTTGCCAACCTGTCACTGATTCCTATTTTTTCAATTTCAGTATCACAACTACCTAAAAACATATCAAGCTTTCTGTCATACATTAATTTTGCTTTGATTGCCATTTCATCTATTATTAATGAGCCAATTTTTTCTTCTTCATGTGTTAAGTTTTTAAATTCATGATGAAGTCGCAACTGTATTAATGAAGTTATCCCAGTTTCTCCTGTTGAGTATCCAAGATACTTCTTTAATGTGCATTTGTGAGGAAGATTAAAAATACCCATGTTTCTAACAAAATCATATCCTTTAGGTGAACGTTTCTGCCACAAAATGTAAAATTTTAGAGCTGTGCTATTCAGAGTAACTTTTTTCTTGCCATAATTTGAAATTTGCTCCATCAGCATAATAGCAGACATCTTATTTTCTGACTTTTCCTTTATTATTTTTTTTAGTTGCCGCTCTTCCATACTTTCTTTCTTTCTTCCTGCTTTTAAGGCAGAAATTTTATTTTTTATTTTTTAATTCTGTTCTGCAATGTAGAATTAACTTTCCTTAGAGCTCTCAACCGGTTGTGAAGCTTTTTAGTTGTAAGTGTTGCTTTCTTTTTTTGCACTGTAACATTACAATTAGCAGAACTACTTTCAATTGGTTCTGCCGGTAAATTAACTGAGGATTCTCAGAATTCTTTTCTAAACAGCACTTTTTCAATACTGTATTTTCACAAAATCTTGAACTGGGCGACTTCCTTTTTTGGATGATCCTGGAAGTTTGTACGATGGATATCCTGGGAAAATACTCGGAATAGCACTTGGAACCAGCCTTTTTCTCTTCGTGCTTTTGCTAAAATCATCATTTGTGAAATGTTTTTCACACACTACCGAATGATCTGTAGATTTCCACAAACTTCCCCGTTTTTCTCCTTCCTTGGATATAGCATTTATCCAAGCTGCTCTAATCTCTAAATTTGATGGAAATTCAAAGAAACTTGTTTTTATAGATCCTCCAGCTATCGATTTACAAATCGGTACACAACAGTACTTCATTGCAGCGTTTTATTAGCGTTTAAACGAACACAAATAAGACTCAGTTTGGCATGTAAACAAATGGAAATTCGGGATGTGTTTTCCCCGGTAAACGCGCCATCTAGCGGCTAGAAATGAACGTATTTTTGTCTACCTTTTTAGCTTTGAAAAACGGCCAAAGTAACAGGCTGGAGATAATCCCCGTAGGCTACGGTTTTCGGTAGTTCGAGGCAAGCCCGGTACCGTACACCTCGAATGATCGAGACTCAACTGTAAAATAATTTAATTCGGTATGACGATCCCATTGAGTGACCTTCAAGATCAGCATACTCGAACCAGGGATTGTAAATATCATGATATTTTCGAAAATATCAAAAATATCCGATATTTTTTATATATCCCAGACAGCACAGCAAACTTGCAGCAAGCTTGATTTATCAAGTCAATAAGCTTGAAATTTTCAAGCGTGTAAACTTAATGCAAGCTCGAATCAAGTGTTCTAGTTTACACTTGCCCAGCTTGCATTAAGCTTGACATAGCAAGCTTAATTTCAAGCTTAAAAAATTTTCCTAAATGCACGCGGCGTCGGTCGACGAACTCGCCCCACATATTTTACTTTGCCACGCATTTTCCCCCTCTACGCTGAAATTTCAATTTAATTTAATCTGTTTCCATCAAGTGTTCGTGGCTAGAATAGAACCCGGGACCTTTCGGTTGGGAGGCGAGCGCGCTATCCGTTCAGTTACCAAGCTTCGCGCAGCTATGACTAAAGTTTGAAGTGACTTACCACGCCGTTTTCTCGCCAGATTGATAAGTGGGCGATGTGTTATTTGTTTCTTTTATTTTTCCATGGGATGTATCAAAATTAAAATAATGTTATGTGTGATTTAAAGACTCTACTAATAGGGAAATAAACATACTATAAACTTAAGAGCAGCACACGTTTTAAAACTTTCAGTACCGCAACACTCATGAGCAATACTGCTGGCCAAAATCGAGACAAACGACTGATTTTGAAATCAATTTCGTAGTATAATTGTATTTTATTTTGAAGAATTTCCATATTTGGAAATATAGAATCTTTTTTTTTTTAAATTCTATGGTGAACCACCCATAAAGTGAAGTATATTAGCTAACTAAATTGTGTTAATTATAGTGAAATTTATTTTTAGGGCTAATTAATTAGTTAATGGAATTACTAATGTTAATTAGATGTAAATAAAACTAAAACTCCCCTCGTGTTACACTTCACAGGGGGCTTATCCCATTCATTCCTTCCCCTTGCGTGTTCTAATGTCCAGGTTTTGTGCGTAATAAGCAGAGCCCGATCAAGACAACTGTGGCCCCTGGGCAGAAGAAAAAAACTGGGCCCCTTGCAATAACCCCCCCTCCCTCAAAAAAAAAAAAAAAAAAAAAAAAAAAGATTATGATCGGTTCATACTGAAAGTTTTTTAAATATCTTACCCATTCTTAACACAAATTTTGTGTTAAGAATGGGTTTACTTAACACAAATTTTGTGTTAAGTAATCTGAAATCAAAGAAACGGATAGTGAACGTTACTTCGAAATGCTATATCACAGTTGCTAACATGTATGGAATAACACTTTAGTCATTTTTGTAAATATTTCTTAAAATAACAAATAATTGAAAAATTTTGCTGTTTTTTAACGCTAAAAATTCTCTTTGCAAATGTGGTTAGTTATTTTCCTACATATTGGTATGCTATATCGATATAGAGCATTTCGAAGAATTAAAAATAAGTTTAAATTAATTTATACAAATGTAAATTTGAATTATTTTCATTGTTCATACTTTATATTTGTTATAAGAAATATACAAGACAAAATTTAAACGACATACATACCAAACTATTTAAAATTATAAATAAATAAAAACATTTCAAAGTCCAGATATCATTTGATTTCTGGCATTTTTCTAACTAATGCTATAAGTATTATTTTTTGTCACTATCCTTTTCTTGACCGGTTTCATCATCTAAATCCAAAATAAATTTTGGATTTAGATGATGAAAGAACTGAATTTGCGTAACTTTATTGTTTCGTGAAACAATCCTTAAAGAAAATGAGGACTGAAAAGTCGTTAAGTTTTGTTTGTCAAGACGACTTTATATTATTTCATTGTGTAATGTATGTAAATCATGATTTAAATTGTATTAAAACTGCTTTTGTAAGAAGATGAATGCTTAAATTTAGCATTGTGTAAGTTTCGTTTAAAACTTGTAATGTAATGAATTGAGAAAAGTATTTCAAAATTTTTTTAACGCTAAAGCAAAAGTTTAAAAACCTAAAATTTTGATAATTCCAATTCTTTAAATATGCGACATAGCGAGTGGTGGGCCATTGTTAGGGAAGTTGCTATATTAACTAAATTTATACCTGTCTCGCTACGTCTTTAATCTTTTGGCAGCAGTGGCGGATTATTGCAAGTTTGTCGATGGGGCAGTGAGTTAGAAGATTGACATTTACATCCATTTTATGGAAGTAAAATAGGATTTTTTACATTAATTCCTTTTGACTCGGTGGGGGGGGGGGCGGTCGCCCCCTGCGTCCTTGTTTGGCAGGCACTTTCACATTGTTTATTTTCGTATCGGCAATTTGCTGATTTGTTTTTACCGGCTGCTGCCTGTACGCATCTTCTGCTCTCATTAGCTGAAATGTATTGCGTCATGGCTAAGGTGACCATACGCCCCGTTTTGAACGGGACAGTCCCTTAAAAAAGGGTAAAATTCAGAAAGAAGTGGAATAAATTTGAGTATAAATAAGAACACAAAATTCAAATGGCAAACATTTAATTCACTTTCTTTTCTTATGATACAGCCTATTGAAAGTGTTACACATAATGCAAAGGTTTTAGAAAAATGCACATTTAATACAGTCAACACAATGAAAAGCATCCACCACGAAGTTCCCTTCAAATTGGAAAGATTTACAGCCGTAAGACAACTGCCCTTCAAAGAGGAAATAAAAATATTAAAAATAAAGAAAATGCTAATTATGCATGCAAGATTATGTAGATGTTCTGCTCTTCTTTCTCCAGCAAAAATTCTTGCTAGGCTCTTGCAAGCAATCAAAAACAGTAAAAGATGTGTACACACATTTGTTGAAAGAAATAGTTTTCTTTGGAGGGGGATAAGAAAAAGAAAGCTAAATGTAAAACTATATACATATAATAATTTTTCTATGAAAATATCTGTTTATAGAAAGCACAAGTTATGTCCAATCAGACCAGACAATACATTAAGAATGCTCCATAAAATACTGTGCACTCAACTACTTTTGCAGCATTGGCAAATTTCAATAAGCCTGAAACAGGCCGACCAATAATGCTAACTGACCATGTACCCAAGGAGCAATCTTACTCACATATATACATATACATGGTGTCACCCCAAAAGTAATGTAATTAACTTGGTAATTTTTTTTGTTTTTCAAAATATCACAAATGTTTAAAATTCTTCAAAGTGCGCTCCTTGGGCATCTGCACACTTTTGCCTGCGACTTCTCCATACACAGTATGCAACCTGAAAGTTGGGATCTCATTAAGAGACTGTCACAATGGTTTAAATCATTTCAATGATTCCAAAATGAACTTTTTTTTTTCAAAGCCAATAACAAATATAGGCACAGTGGTGAGGGAGGGAAGGGGGCACATGTCCTATAATTTTGCTTGGAAGTAATGTTGCCATGGAAGGGTTCATCCTCCATCTCTTTCCCAACTATTTTTAACCCAGTTCAATGACCTAGAGACTTGAGAATAAACAGCACAATCTTGTAAAAACCCCAGTCAATGAGCAATATCATGTAATATCATTCTCCCCCACCCTGATATTTTATCCTTCAATTGGATTGTCTCAAGTATGACTGGACAATAAATATTAAGTATCAATATCGTCCATTCATGCTTGTGGCAAAGGTGGTTTTTTTTTTCCCCAGTGGGTCTAGACATAAGCCATAGTTGTCTTATTTTGTTGTATCTACGAAGTGGAAAAGCCTCGTACTAGACAAAGCATCTTTTTGTATGTTTCTTGAAATTTGCTAAGTATAATTTTGTACATTCCTTGAAATAAAGTACAGAACTGCTTACAATGCTGAGATTGCAGTCATATGTATATCCTTCTTCTAACTCCAATTCCATTCTGGGCATTTTTTAAGGGCTGATATCCTCTCAGACTAAAGCTGCTCTCAGCAATTTCTTGGTCTGAATCAAGCATTATTCAGAAGTCACCAATTGGCTGATATTTTAAAATATGTCAGCATGTATTAGACAAATAACAGAATCTACTGATAGCATTTAAGTTGTTGAATTCAACAGTTAAATGAAAACTAAAATAGTTTCTTAAATTCTCGTAAATTAAGAATGCATAAATATGAAACAAATATATTAATTAATGATTTATATCCTGCAATCTTAATCCGTGTTAGTAATTCTTATACCTATGATTCATGCAGAAGAAAACATTTTATTTTTATCTTGTAGAAAAAGTTACTCTCAACTAGTCCAACTTCCAATTAATTAATTTGCAATCATCATCCGTACTCATTTTTAAAGTTGTGATAGCACAAAAATGGTTTCACTTCTTCCATTTTTATAAAAATTTTGTAAACTGAATATTAATACACAATTTTATTTATTTTTCTATAATTAAAATAAGTCAACTTCAACATTCAAAATTTTTATATCAATGTTTTATCAGTTATGTGAACAAGATAATGTAGAATTCCATTTGATAATTTTTCTGTGCATAAGTTTTCCTTTGAAAGACTTTATTTGACATAATATATGATTTTATATATTTATTGTTTTTTTAACTAGAAATGTTGACCCAATCATAAATGCACATAGGCAGCCCAACAATAAATGCACACAGGCGGCCAAATAGTAACTGCACATATGCTGTCGAACATCAAGAACCGCCCATGCTACATACCTTGAGAAAGATTTTTAAATTCAAATTTTTTAATTTTGATTTCTGCTTAAAGAAAAATTAGTAGGCAGAAAAGGACTGGTTTTCAAATGAAGGTGAAATAAAAAAATTCAATTCTAAGAAGAGTTTTGGATTTATAATTAACTTTACAAGTACGATTGGTGAACTGTAGACTATTTTTTGGGTATCAGATACTTATAAGTTTATAAAAACTGAAATACAAGATGCTTTTATTGTTATTATTATTAATCATATACAGTAATGTAATTAATATTGATGGATGGATGCATTTTGTTAATAAATTTTGTAGTAAAATGTACTATTAGTTAATTATTCTACAATGTAACATTTTTTTCAATATAACTTTTTAGATACAGATTAATGTGCAAAAACTTTCTAATGTCTGAGTTTTTAAACATTTTATTTTTTTAAATGTAGGACACAATTTTATCACATCATGGCAACCAACTTTTTCTAGATTTTGATTCTGTCCATTTTATTTAATTTCATATAGTGCTCCAGACTTTTTACAATAAAATGGACAAAATACCAAACAATACAAGCACTAACAGGAGATTTACAAAAACAGTTATATTCAGATGCCTCCAAAGCAAAATGATCTTGGCAGCATTATAAAGTTAAGCATTCAAGGACGGATACAACCTATTCCACTGGCCCGGGAAATTCATGTCATTGGTGGCCCTCTTACATTTTCTTCTAACACATGTACACATCATACATAAGTGTATATATAAATACAATATATAGTAAAGTGACTGGCCCACTGGGAAAATTCCCGGGTTCCCGGTGAGTGTATCCAGGCCTGTAAGCATTCCCTGCACCTAAGCCCAACAATTCATACTCTCTACCACCTGGCAGAGCAGAGGGAAAAAAAAAAATTGCATTATTTTCAGACAACACCATGTATGTTTATACATCAACATTTACATAAAAAATATATAAAAAGAATCAGATTAGATAACACCAATAAGGAAGTTTCCTTATAATCAAGAAAAAAAAATCTTAATTATATGACAAACAAAACTTAAATCCTTAATAATGTTACACAAAAAAGAATACTATAAAAACAATGGCAGTGCTTCAATGATTTCAAAAGAAGTTTGAAATATTACTTCATTTTTAATAGAAAGTTATTTAATACCCATTTACTGTCTTTAACATAGAAAAGGTATGGTGAATAACAATTTGAAACATATTAATACTACAAAAAGAATTCAAATGCCAAAAACAATAAATATTTTGAGTGCTTTGAATTTTATACAATTGCACATGAGACATTGTTATTAACTGTGCTACGGTGGGATTAATAATAGAAAAATTAGACCTTAAATTTAATTTCTTTCCCAACTTACACCACAGCCTTTCGTTAAATTGCGCTATCCATTATGACATTGTGTGGAAACAGGATTAAGAATTCCTAGACAAATGCTTACATGCATGGAAAGGATACTTTTGGGCTTTCACACATACAGAAATTCAATCACCAAGCTGCTAAGCTGTTGGAAATAAGATCTTGCAAAAATCTTTGCATTCCTACAGATATCCCTTAAGAATAATCCTAATATTGCCAAACAAGCTCAGGGGTCATGCTCAGAGGTTCAGTATACCAATAAAAAACATACAGTATAACTTTGATATCTTAAGTTGAAGGGAAACTGGAAAAATTTGAGAGACGAGTTTTAGAGGTGAAATAAAAGCGGGATACGTTTATAAGAGAAACACAGTTATTCGAAATATCAAGATTACACTGTGTATAATAAGTCTGATTATCCAGCATTCAAATAACTGAAAAAAATTAGGATTTATATGATAAAACTGTTTGAGAGAATGGTCAACAGGTCCATATGAAAGATAGTGTGTGAATACAGAACACAACTATCCTTACAGGGCTCACAACAGAATTTCAAGGTTAATTCCGGGTAAAAAGGGAATTTTTTAAATCATAAAAAGGACTAAAAAGGAGCTGTTTTGTCTAAAAAAGGGACCAGCTCTGTTTGAAAAAAAAAAAAAAAAGTATGCACAGAAGGAAATTGTTTATAAACTGATGCACATAAAATTATATACCGTATTTTCCTGTATATAATCTGCGGATTATGTGTTAAAAAAGTTCCTAATTTCATTGTGCATATTATACGGCACCACGGATAATCTGATAAAAACAATCTCCATCAGAAAAGCTTACAAATAAAGTTTAGAAAAAAATCCAGTTTATGTTTAAAAAAATAAATAACAGATGGCGCTGAAAGCTTTCAGGATTCTGCAGACTGGCAAAATTGCGTCAGCCTCTCAAAGGAAAATACTACAACCCGTTTTAATGATTAGCGCTCTGGCACTCTCTGACGATGCAAAGCATAAGCAGCTTCCCTGCCTCAATCTACTGCGAGCGCGAGCATGCACAAAACAAAAAATTAATGATTATGACTCACAGTGCTATCTTACAGGCAAGTTTCATTTAGTTCTTGTACAAAACAAAGCATCTCTGAATGCATCGATGATCGTCCTATATGATTGTCCCTGCTAGTCGCTCTTGCTTGCATCATTTCGAATTCTGTTTTGACTCGAGCTGTTTCGTCCTGAAAATAGTCAGGTTCATATATCATCATGTTGAAACAAAAGCGTGTAAGTTACATGGCAGATTTTAAACTATAAGTTATAGCAAAGGCTGCCGAAGTAGGAAATTGGAAAGCTGCCAGATTGTTTAACATTGACGAATCAAATATTCGATTGTGGAAAAAAAACAAGACTGACTTTGAAAAATACGACCGATGTAGAAGCGCTAATCACCGTGGAAAACCCTCACTGGCCAGAATTGGAGGAAGGGAAATTAAATAAATGGACTTTGAAAGAGAGAAAGAAAATGGAAGAGCTATCGCTACAATAAATATAAGGATGAAAGCTCAACTTATGCTACTCAATGTTTTTCATAATTTTTTTTTTTTTTACAGTACAATTTATTATTTATATTTTTATCATATCGTGTATTTTTTTTTTGTGTGTGTGTGATACTATCAGCAGTGTATATTTTAGATTACTCGATGTGAAAATTGCAGCAGAATATGCGGCACTGCGGATTATGTAGTGCTTTTCTTATTTTTTCTCAAAAAACAGGCTTTGCGGATAATACGCTGCTGCGGATTATATACAGGAAAATACAGTATCTTGTGGAATTTATATTTTATACAATAGAAACACTTCGGTCTTTGTAACTGGAAACCAGACTAATTCACAGCAGTTATAATTTATACACACTTAAAATATCTGCTTATGCAAAGCAATTTTGATATTCCAGACATTGTTTTGCATAATTTTAATGTAACTTTAAATATTACAGAAATTAATGTAAATATTTGAATATATCATAAGTAACACTTGAATGAACACTTGAAAAAAACTAAATCTTAAGAAAGACAGGAAACAATTTTATTTTTCAAATAGGATAGAACTTTTAGTAGAAACTATTTTTGTAACAATTTTGTTAAAAAAAAAAAAAAAATTAATTAAGTCATTTTCTGATCTTTTTTAAGGGGATATAATCAACCAATGCTTATGCTACTTTAACGGTAGAAAATAATAGATAAAAGCTTGTAAAAGTGATTTCAGAATGGCTAGAATCTATAGCTAGCGCTATGGAAAAGGGACCATTTGTGAGGATTGTTCTTACCAAGGATACAATTAGCAAATCTAGAAACCAGGCAACTTTTCTGTTTTTAGCATTAAATCACAACATTTGAAGATAAGTTATTTGTGGAAATTATCAATGGGTCAATACTTTAACCATCAGAGTCATCTACATATACCACATTCCAGGGTTTCTACAGATTTCACAGCTTTTGCTTCCCTGACATCCATCATGCTCTTCCCTTACTTTTTTATCTAGCGTGCTTTCCTGAAGTTTGTGTTTCTTTTTTTAATATTGCATCCTTTAATTAATAACTTTTTATATATTTTGCCCCTTTTTTACAATAATAATAATAATAAAATTAATATACACAAAAATATTATTTGACATCACTGGATTCTAACAAAAACCATGTTTGATAGGATAAAATTAAGAATATTTCAACTGAACAAGATATGTTAAAAAAGGACACATTCTAAAATTATTTATAAGGTTAAATAAGAAAATAAAAATATTGGGTTGGCAACTAAGTAATTGCGGATTTTTTTTAGAAAATCAAAGACAATTTTTTCATGGAACTAAGTAACTTTATTCTGTAATGTATTGCCCATTTTGATCAATGGCCTTTTGCCATCTTTCAGGCTGCATCATAATCCCACGTTCATAAAACTTCTGGTTTTTATTAGCAAAAAACTGAATCAGGTGCGATTTGACATCATCATCATTATTGAAATTTTTACCATTCAAGGATTTTTGTGAAGATCGAAACAAAAAGTAATCAGATGGTGCAAGGTCAGGACTATATGGGGGATGTGGCAAAACATCCCAACGGAGCTCCAATAATTTTTGCCGAGTGACCAAAGATGTGTGTGGCCTTGCATTGTCATGATGGAATACAACACCTTTCGATTTTTCAATTCAGGCCGCTTTTCTTCAACTGCATTGTTTAATTTCGTTAGTTGCTCAATGTAGACATCAGAATTGATCGTTCGGTTGGGTGGTATGAGTTCAAAGTAGACAATTCCTTTGTAATCCGACCAAACTGATAACAAAACCTCCTTTTGATGAATATCAGCTTTTGATGTTTGAGTTGGTTCACCTGGCCTGCTCCACGATCTTTTCCCCTTGATATTGTTGTAAACAACCCATTTTTCATCGCCAGTTATCAATCGTTTTAAAAATGGATCATTTTCATTACGTTTCTTTAGCAAATCGCAGCTGTTAATGCGTTGCGTTAAATGCATTTCTTTGAGTTCGTGAGGAACCCATGTATCGAGTTTTTGAACATAGCCAAGTTGTTTTAAGTGATTTTCAATGCATGTATGAGATACATGAAGCTTCTCTGCAATCTCACGTGTTGTACTGTGACGATCCGAATCGATTATTGCTTTGATTAGGACGTCATCAACTTCAACTGGACGACCAGAACGTTTTTCATCTTTGAGTGAAAAATCACCAGAACGAAATTTGGCAAACCAATTTTGACACTGCCGTTCTTTTAAGGCTTCGTCACCATAAACTGCACATAACTTTTTATGAGCTTGCGATGCGTTTTTCCCTTTGCGGAAATAAAAAAGCAAAATATGACGAAAATGTTCCTTTTATTTTCCATAATTCAACGAAGGCCAAGCGAAAACTACGCAACCGATCAAAGAACTTTTTTTACTGATTGACAGCTAAATTGCCAACTATCAAATAACAAAATGTGTTTTACATTTGTAAATAGTCTGCAAACCTAAAAATTCAACTGAAGCCATCTATGAGTGAAATCCGCAATTACTTAGTTGCCAACCCAATAAAATAATTTCTACAATTAGGTTCAAACAGAAGTGTTTTCTTGATTTTGCCGCAAAATTCAAATATTCTTGCATTTCCCTGACCTTTCTTCAATTTCTTTAAATTTCCCTGACCAAAACTCATTTCCCTGACTTTCCAGGTCTGTAGAAATCCTGCATTCATAACTAACTGTATAAGCATGCAGATGCGACACACAGGCTAGTTTTCAAAGTTACATAAATTGTTTATATGTGGTATGTGAAAAACTTAACATGAACAAAATGAAATTTGATAGCACAAAAGGTTGTTACTCAACTTAAAAAATAAGATAGGATTTTTATAAAATTTTGCAATCTGCAAAAACAGTGATTATGCTAAATCATTAGCAACATAGCAATTTTTTCAAACTTAAATGTAAAAAGTGCCCTTTTTTTAGCTAATTCAACAGAAATTGAATGAACAAATCTAACCATGATCTAATGGAGCAGTTTATATGTAACAAAATCCAAATTTTGACTGTTAGGCATGGACCATTATTCCTAGCCCAGTTAAAGTTTAGCATTTTCAGTAATTTCTTATTCAAGAACCATTTTGTTTTGCCTGCGTGACCAATGAAAAAAAGATTTTGTGCCTTTTATAATTTTTTTTTTCAAGAAAACATTCATTCCTGCACACAGAATGGGCTATCAGCTAATTTGTATATATAATGTTTGCTGCTGAACTTTGGTACATATGGCATATTTTAGATGATCAGAATTTTAGGTAAAGTAAAACTCTTTTATAAGATAATCAATTTTAAACCAGAAACTTTGAAATATTTTTAATGATCTTATGGCAGAAAAATGCTTTTTTTCAAGACAGATTTTACTCAATGACTAATGATTTTATTTTAAAAAGTGAGAACCAAAGGAACTAGACACCACATACTGTATTAAATTTCATATTTGATTTTTACTACTCCCAGTTATGAGAAAAGATTTTAAAGGACTTAATTTGACAATTGCATTTTGTGCATTTTTTACAATGCAAATTCTAAGATATTAATTTGAGAATCTCAAAGGCAACTGCTTCAACCATCTTTTAAAATGAAACACACATTTGTTTTTAAAATAAAAATATTATAAACGCCTGAGCAAAAATAATTTTAAATGCAAGATTTTTTTCTTTATCTCTAAAGGAAGATGTTCTGACTGACTGACATACAATCACAGCACAGCCAAATCTACTGGAGATATTGACATGAAATTTTAGGAGCTTATACCTTTTGTGCCCAAGGCGTCATTTAAGAAGTGATTTTTAAAAATTTGAACCCAGACGGGGGTGGTGACCCAAAGCATTCTTTTCACATTTTCCCTCATATCTCAGGGCGGGGAAAGAGATAGCCATAAAATTCTTGCTTTAAAATGTAACTAATACAAATACCTAAAAATCAATTTCAGGGTTTTTTGAAATTCGCATCCAAACAGGGATAAGGGGAGCCAAAATGTTCTTTAACATTCCTTTCACATTTCCCTTCATATCTCAGAGGAAAAAAGACATAGCTGTTAAGCTCTTGCTTTAAAATGTAACTAATACAAATACCTAAAAGTCATTTTCAGGGTTTTTTAGAATTTTCATCCAAACGGGGTTAAGGGGCCAAAACGTTCTTTTCACATTTTCCTTCGTATCTCAGAAGAGAAAAGAGATGCCGCAAAATGTTTGCTTCAAAATGTAACTAACAAAAATTCCTAAATATCAGTTTCAGGGTTTTTAGAATTCGCACCCGAACGGGGGTAAGGGGCCAAAATGTTATTTAATGTTCTTTCCACATTTCCTTTTATATCTCAGAAGTAAAATGAAATCAAAATTATTGCTGTAAAATGTAACTAAATCAAATACTTAAAATTCGTTTTCAGGGTTTTTAGAATCCCAACCTGAACGGGGGTAAGGGGCTAAAACGTTCTTTACCCATTTATCTTCATATCTCAGAGGCTAAAAGAGACACCTGTAAAATTCTTGCTTTAAAATGTAACTAACAGAAATAACTAAAAATTATTTTTAAGGTCTTTTAGAATTTTCACCCAAATGCAGGGTAAGGGGGGAAAACTTTCTTTCTATATTTTCCTTCGAATCACAGAAGAAAAAAGTGATGCAGAAAAATTTTTGCTTTAAAATGTAACTAACAGAAATACCTAAAAATCATTTTCAGGGATTTTTAGAATTTTCACCCAAACGAGGGTAATGGGGCAAAACTTTCTTTTTACATTTTCCTTTGAATCACAGAAGAAAGAAAGAGATGCTGCAAAATTCTATGTAACTAACGGAAATACCTAAAAATCATTTTCAGGATTCCTTAGAATTCGTACCTAAATGGGAATAAAGGGTCAAAAGAAGGGTAAAGAGGCCGAAAGGGGCCAAAACGTTCTTTTCACATTTTCCTTCGTAGCTCAGAAGAGAAAAGAGATGCCGCAAAATATTTGCTTCAAAATGTAACTAACAAAAATTCCTAAATATCAGTTTCAGGGTTTTTAGAATTCGCACCCAAACGGGGGTAAGGGGCCAAAATGTTCTTTCCACATTTTCTTTTATATCTCAGAAGTAAAATGAAATAGGAGCAAAATTATTGCTGTAAAATGTAACTAAATCAAATTCTTAAAATTCGTTTTCAGGGTTTTTAGAATCCCAACCTGAACGGGGGTAAGGGGCTAAAACGTTCTTTACCCATTTATCTTCATATCTCAGAGGCTAAAAGAAACACCCATAAAATTCTTGCTTTAAAATGTAACTAACAGAAATAACTAAAAATTATTTTTAAGGTCTTTTAGAATTTTCACCCAAACGCAGGGGGGGAAAACTTTCTTTCCACATTTTCCTTCGAATCACAGAAGAAAAAAGTGATGCCGAAAAATTTTTGCTTTAAAATGTAACTAACAGAAATACCTAAAAATCATTTTCAGGGATTTTTAGAATTTTCCCCCAAACGAGGGGTAAAGGGGCAAAACTTTCTTTTTACATTTTCCTTTGAATCACAGAAAAAAGAAAGAGATGCCGCAAAATTCTTGCTTTAAAATGTAACTAACGGAAATACCTAAAAATCATTTTCAGGATTCCTTAGAATTCGTACCTAAACGGGGATAAAGGGTCAAAAGAAGGGTAAAGAGGCCGAAAGGGGCCAAAATGTTCTTTTCACATTTCTTTTCATATCTCAGAAGTAAAAGGGATAGGAACAAAATTCTTGCTTTAAAGTGTAACTGACTGAAATACCTAAAAATCATTTTCAGGATTCTTTAGAATTCGTACCCAAACGGAGATAAAGGGTCAAAACTTTTTCAGCGTTCTTTTCACCTTTTCTTTTATATCTGTGACTCAGAAGTAAAAAAAAAAAAAAAAGATAGTTACATTTTAAAGCAAGAATTTTGAGGCTAACAGAAATACCTAATTATCATTTTCAGGATTTTTTAGAATTCGCACCCAAACAGGGGTGAGGGACCAAACTGTTTTTTGACGTTCTTTTCATATTTCCCTTGATATATCAGAAGAAAACGACATACCCTAAAATTCTTCCATAAAAATATAGTGAACACAAACACCTAACAATCATTTACAGAAGTTTTTAGAATTCGCATCAAAACGGGATAAAGAGGCCAAAGCATTGTTTTCAAGTTTACCATCGTAACTGGGAAGGAAAAGGAGATAAGCATAAAATTCTTCCTTTAAAAATGTAGCGAACACAAATACCTAACGTCATTTTCAGGATTTTTTAGTATTAGTGTATAAACTGGTGTAAGGGCCCAAAAGTTGTTTTCATATTTGTCTTCATATTTCGAACGAAAATTATGCCAACATTAAAAATTTTGCATTAAAATGTAAAGAACACAAATTCATAAACATCCTTTTCAAGATTTTTCGACCTCAAAAATCGACAAAAATCAACCTCAAAAAGAGGTATGTGACAAAAAAAGGTGTTTTAACTCTTGAGTGCTGTTAATTTCAGACAAAATTTTTGTTTACCTGGTGAAAGGGTGAATGACTTTTTAAGGGTTGCCAGATTAAATGTGAAAAGTCGCGAAGGTTTTCCCACTTTTTGGTGATTTATTGCAAAATTTGGCATAAAAAAAAATTAAGTTCCCAAAATTGGAGCCAGCTTAGCTATATCTTCCATGTTTGTCGAGAAATTGCCTAATCCTACTGTTTATTTAATTGGAATAATGGTGTCTATTCATGAAAATAAACATGAAGTATACTTAGAATATGCCTCGCGAGAATTAAAACAGTTTTAGTAGGTGATTTTAATATAGATTTTGATTTTAAAGAAGTATTTTATGGAACAGGAAAGACAAACACTACACACTCGCGGATTATGATGCACATTCCAAACAGTATTTAGAAAGATCAAGTATAGATAGAATATGCCTAACGAATACTGTAAAACAGTTTTTAAGGCAATTAAATCTAAAAATGTTTAATATTTATTTTCCATTTGTATTTTCTGGTTTAACGATATCCATTCTGTGCAAAGAACGGGTACTTCAGCTAGTATTCTACGTAGGAGTAAAGGATCATTTTCAAAATTGGGTGCCACTTGGAAATTATAGAAGCAAAAATATAATTTCAAAGAGTAAATAGTTTTTTTTTTTTTTTTCATAATATAAAACATACCTTGTTTCTAACCATTATTTGAGTATTATTAATGCATTTTTTTCTGTTATTTAATTTTTTTCTATTATCAGACTTAAAGAAATTTGTCATGTCTGTTACCAGACATTTTCTTTGAAATTTGGGTACTTACGTATTATCCCGGCAGTCTGCCAAGAGAAATGCTGGGCATATGAATTTATTAATGGTTTTGAATACAATTGGCAACTCATTTGACGGAAAAATAGTTTGGCGGGAATGACCGCCGGAACAATACGTAAGTACCAAAATTTATACACTTATGTTTAGCAGAAAATAATGCAAAATGATATATTACATAAGTATAGAGTCCTTTTGTCCACATAATATAGCCTTATTATTTTGTAAGTTTTTGTTTGTCATGTCTGTTACCAAATATGTCGTGTCTGTTACTTATTATAGTAACAGACATGACATTTCAAAGAACAAAAATTCATTAGTCTAAATAAATCCACAAGAACATGAAAAGAGACAATTTAGACTAAAAAACTAATGATCTAAATGAATCAATTGAATTAACAAGTAAATAAATATATTTTATACAATTAATTAAGGTAAAAATACTATAAAAATACTTATCACGAATTGGCTTTTGCTTTTTCATTCAAATGCCAAAAACTCAAGATGTCTGCTTATATTTCTTTCTTGACCACATTCTAATGGTAAACAGGTGTTGCTATTCTCTAATTTCAATTTTGTTGTTTAGAAAGTTGAAAATAATGTATGGTAACAGACATGACATCAATGTCCGGACAGCTATATTTAATTATCAAAAGTCTTTTTTTTTTTTTTTTTTAAGGTGTAAAAAAAAATACATAAGCTTTTTATAAAGTAATTTAAACTATTTCACAATGTTAAAGCATGGCAGGGCAGAAATTTTAGTTTTGGGCCAGTAATTTTGCATAACCCTTTTTATGTTCTATGATTTGGACAGCTGTATTTCAGTATCTTCTCTACTCATTTCTTTTTTTTTTTTAATTATTAAATATGATTTTTAATCTATTGTTTATGTACTGGAAACTGTCTGATAAAAACTATGATAAAAAGAAAAATCATTAATTTTTTTTAATAACTTGTGTAAAAAATATTTTATACACGCGGACAGCAAATGGCACCGAATCTTGAAAATGACCCTAAAATAGAAGTAACAACAGATCTTTCTACTTTCTTATTTAATCTAAAGAAGTCCAACAAATGAAAGATGGGAAAGAAAAATTTTGCTCAAATGGTTTCCCCAAACATTTTATACTTTGCTTAGAAATAAGAAAAACTGTATAATACTGATATTTAGTTTAAGCAGCTTTTTTAAAAGATTTTTATTTTAAATTATGACACAGAAATTTTCCTCCATGGTTGAATTGTATTTTTATTTTAATCAGTAAATCGATAGAACAAATCAGTGCATACTTAAAAGAATTGATTTTTATTAGAATTCTTCATTTAAATTAGTGAATACAAAAAAGATACATGAAACTGTCTGGTACATACAGATTAAAATAACACTATAAAGCACAGATAAACCTAAGATACTTAAAAAATTAAGAATGCTACTCATTTTTATATTTTAATATGCCTTATGAGACTAATCTCTGTACAATAAACATAAATAATTAAACAATTTAACTCAATTTACACCTTTTGAATGGCGAGATATTTAGTAAAGTAGAAATATTTCTATCAAATTGCAGTAAAATACAATTCTTGAACTTTAAAGTTGCATCTCTCTGGACTAACTAAAATTTGTATGTTTAAAATAAAAGCAAAAAGTGAAAAGGTCCGGAGGATTGAAATGGTTTTACACACTTTATTTCAAACAACCTAAAATAATTCTTTCACATAATCCCAGATAATTAACTAAATATACACAGTGGACATTCATTAATTTAAACTAATCCAAAGACCCCCAAACACTTGTTTTGGAATTAATGTTAAAATATCTCATTAATTCAAACTAAATTTTTATCACTTCAGTTAATTTAAACTAAAAATTTGACAAAAAACATTCTTTTCCCTTGTTTAATGGAGAAAATACACACTATACTTATTATTTTGTATGTCAAAGTCATCATTTCTTTTCTATGTAAACAAGCACATGTCTGCTTTCCCAGACTATTGCATTTCTTCTGAGTGTTAGTGGCTGTTGTCCTACTGTCCACTTATCAGTGCTTAATGGACAAAGCTTCCAGGTTTTACTTGCTTTCTAGGATTCATTCATAACCATTTATAATTGGGTTAGTGTATGGGAAGAATTGTTTATTTGTTATCAATTTTCTTAGAATTTCAGTAACTATGCTTGACCGATGATATTTTGTGCCTTTTGTAATATATTTTATTAAAGAAAACTATCATGCCTGGATACAGAATGAGCTATCAGCTAATTTGTATATACAATGTATGCTACTGAACTATGAGGTATAACATGGCATAATTTAGAGATGATCAGAATTTTAGGTAAAATAAAACCCTTTTTTAAGAAAATCAATTTTACAAGAAACTTTGAATTATCCAATGTTAAGAGAAAACATTTCTAACTTTTTTCTGAGAACCTTTGAGTTCAAATTAACAACCATCCACTGTAGCAATAAATAATTTTGGAACTAATTTCAACTATTCATAGTCTCTAAACTATATATAACAATTATACATAAAAATACATTCCATCAATTCGACTACATAAATTTCTGAATAAAATGAATAACAATAATCAGTATATTATCAACTCAACAGATATAAGATAAATTTTTAGAAGTTTTACTCCCAAAACAATACAGACAAGAAGAGGAGATTGTAGTAACTACAGCTAATACCTCAATCCAACACATAAAATAAAACACCAAAATCATAATACACTTGCCATATTTACTCCTACACAAACTAATTTGGGCCCAATAAAATTTCCAAAAATATGGAAATTTGCATATGATTTAATGTACCGTAAAATCCTGATTATAAGCCCCCCTTACCCCATTTGTTTGGAAACAGGGCAAAATGCGTTCCCAGCAACGGACACTGCTATGCATTAGGATGTCACCACGAATGGCAGCTATCGCCAGGAAGTGGAGGAGGGGGTAATTATAAGGCCTTCTCCCCGATTATAAGTCCCCCTCCCTCGAAGAAGGGGGGCTTACAATCGGGATTTTATGGTATATATATATTTTTTTACAAAACAGTAGTGAAAATGAATTTTTACAATTGTCTAGATATAGATGTCTCCAAAGGCAAAGACTTAGTTTTTTTGGTTTAAATTTTATAAAAGCTACTTGGGTATTTGAGCCACATGAATTGGCTAACCTGAATATTCACCCTTTTCAGTAAGATTTAATAATGTAAAATTTTGGACAAAATAACCATTTTAATTTTAATTTTAAAAAATTGCTTTATTTTATTATTTATAAACATTGTTAATTGAAATTATATAATTGAGATGGATATAACTAAAATGAATATAATTATATACTAAGAAATAAAATCCCACTGTTTATAACAACAATTTGGCCATGAGTTGTACCAAGAAATTCTAACGGTAAGTGATAGTGATCTATATCAACATACGTAATGAAAGGGTTGCCGAATTCAGTACATTAGAAATTTTAAACCAAATTTATTATCATATTCAATATTAACTTAGTCGTGTAAGTCTCGGTATATAATTAAACCTCTTAGTAAAAAGTATAGTTTAAAAATGTTTTTCAGATTGGTAACAACCTCACATTACAAGCTGAGATATTCTGCTATATTCTAAAAAGTACTTTTTACAAAAAGTGGTCAATTATATTCTGTAAACCAGTGATTTCCCCAGAAATTTTAATCAGCTGGACAGCATTATGAAGCTGCAATAACTAATTCTATCGAATGTGTAATCTAATCAAATTAAGGACACATGGAACATAAAATTAAGCAGCTCAAATTTTCAATTATCAGCCTAAAATATAGAGCAGACCGAGACGGTTACATACATACATAATTTGCATCTGTTTTGAATATATAAACACTCAAAATATGGCTTTTAAAAATGTAAACAAATGTGGTATGGGGCGATTTTCAAAAATTTTGCCACATTGATGTCCCACCAATATCTTTTTTTTAAAACTATATAGCAAAAGTTAAAAATAATTTATGTTTTACATATGACACAAGAGCAAAATGCCTTAAAATTGACCATTACTACTAAATGTGGTCATTTTCAATTTAAAAAAAACTGATTTTATTTTTAGTGGATTTATTTTCTCACTCATCCTGCATTATTTCATTAAATTTTCTGTAACATTGCAACATCAAAACTTCAGAATACAATCTTTCCTTTCTTGATCATGTTACATTTCCAAAATATTTAAAAACAAAACAGCTTTTTATAATAATTGTCTAAGAAAAAAAAATATATGAGCATATACCCAATGCAATTTTCTATAGTAACACGTAATCCACAATTAAAAAATGTGACAGTGTTAGTACTTATTACCCTTTGGTAACAATAATTTAAGTTTTTTGTACCTGTGGATTATAGTGGCCACTGAGCTTGCTCGACAACCTAAGGATTCTGCAAAGATAGCAGCTATAGCTATGTTTCAGGACTGTGAAAGTTTTCTCGGAAGATTTTTCCACCATTATTTTGATATCACAGTTGATGGGCTATTGAATTTTAGTAGTTGTTATAATTTGCATGCAGCAGTTTTTTTCTTAGTTTGAATCAGAATGCTTTATTTGTTAATCTGAAATATTCATAAAAGTGAAGTCTTGTTGTGATGATATTTTGATGTATAATTTCTTCTCTTACATAACTGATATAAAAAATTACATCAAATATGCAAATAAAAAATTTAAATAATTACAAGCTTTGTAATTATTTAAATTTTTTATTTGCATAATTTATTTATCCCTCATTCTCCGCCTCCCCCTCAGCTATCTTAGAGGGAAGGGGGGGGGGGACATTAGTGTATGTAAGTTCATACTGATTTTTATGCAATGAGTGATTCTACTAATACAGGAATATTTGCAGCCACTGGGGCCATTAGTCTTAAAATCAAAATCAAGTACAAGACTTCACTACACAAAATATAAGAGAGGAGGGATGTAAATTTTTTCCCAAAAATGATTTTCCTCCCTCTCCCAATTTTACAATTTTAGCACCTACCCTGTTAGTATATCAATATCAGTCTCAATGCTCACATGATAAACATTATTCTACCCGAGATACACCGAATATTCGAATGGGATTCGGCAACCAAATTGTAAACAAATTTAACCATTCGACAATTGGTAAACAAACACTTTTTTTTTTTTAATACTATGAATGAAAATTATAGTACAGTACCACATTACAAAGATAATTTATATTGTTACTTACTAATATCACATTCAAAGTAATTTTAATGTAAGAGAAAACACTGATGTTAGATTTAAATTTTGTTGCTTCTCAATTTTTTTAGTTTTATAGCATTACTATTATTAACTCATTTAAATATGAAACAGTAATCAGAAAAAAAATTTCTTAATATTAAGTGTTCATAAATATATAAAGTCTATACACTGCTATTTTTTTTTAATATGCAGGTAAAAAAAAATTATCATAACTTCACAAATATTCAAAGTGGTGATTAATAATAAATAAAGAAAAACTTGGATATTAAATTTTGCAGTATTTTAATTTCTAAAGTTTGACACCATATGAAACATTAATTATTGTTTAAAAACAAACTAATAAAATTAATTATTGAAATCGAAGTTTAAAAACGGTTTAATAAGTTTAATAAATTTTAACCCAAAATTTGGTATTTGGTTAGCGTTTGTTTTAATCAAATATTCGGTATTTGTTATTTGGCAAAATAAGACATTCAGTGCATCCCTACATTATTTTTTCAAATGAATACATAAGTACAAGAAGTTATAATTTACACAACCTAGTCTTAGTGAACTACATTTTGTATGACAAAAATATAATTTGGGGCAATATTTATAGACAGTAGATATGCAAAGAAAGCATTGGATAAAAATAAAACAGAAAGGAAGCATTTATTTATTTTTTTTTAAATTGGTGCATGGTTAAATAAACCTCCAAACAATAAAATTTATACAAAAAATAACACTTAGTGAAAATAGTGTCAGGCAGCATTGCTACTGAAAAGCAGCTGTCACACATTTGCAAAACACAAGTACCTTTGAAAATGTCTGGTAATACTACAATAAGCAAAATCCCGTGAATACTTCCTTCGAATGATCAGATGTGGTGCTAAGCTAGATGCAAATGATACCTATACTTTGTATTATTTTATGCCATTCTGAAAAATGTCCATCAGGGATGATAGTGTATTGTAGTTTGAGAGTGAGGTATGAATATTCTCTAAGAACATGAGGATATTTTCAAAATGAAGTATAATTTTCAAACATAAATATATAGCCTGAATCATTAAAACACTACATATTTTTCTCAGCCAGTGAAGCAACAATGCTTGTATGACTAATGTCTTGTAACACATTTTTTCAAATAGAATTTTGACATTAAAATGTATTCACATTGTTGGGCAGATAATAATGTCTCAATTTGTTAAGGAACATTTGAATAGGTTTTCCAGCAATCATGACTTCCAGCAAAAATGACTTCCATTAGATATTTTTACCATTTTTTCTGGGTCTAATAATACAGACAAACAATGGCAGAAGCTGCACAGCCAAATGTTTCGGAAGTAATGTATGTGCAACATCGCAGTAAATTCTTTTATTTGTGGACTAATAGTGCAAATTTTAGTTTGTTTATAGAAGATTTTGCAAAATATTTCATATTAATAAAACGATAACATTCCCGAATAGGAGTGTTTTACTGAATTTAAAATTTAGAGATGAGAAAGTATTTTTCCTTCAAAAACATTTAGACTTAAAATTTCTAATTTTGTGTCTATTGGGAAATAAAAATTCATATTGTACTGCATGAAAACAGACAACAGTACATTAGGGATTTTATTTCTTTTTTTCAAATTATTAACATACTTTCAGAGAATAGTTTCTATTTTGGCTGTAAATTTTAGTAATTAGTATTTTTTGGGGGGGGAGGGGGACTACTCTTATATTAATAACATAATTGAAAATATATTCTTAAGATAATATTGATAGAAATCAGTTATAAATGTTATTTACACTTAAAACAAATTTTCACGGTTTGAAATATTAAAATATGACCATTTTTTATAAGAGATATTCCCTAGACTTGAGCTACAAAATATTATAAAAGCTGAATGATTGAAAATCCAATTAATTACTTTTTTCAGTGTATAAAAAAGTAGCAAAATCCATTTAAAAATAAGCTAAAAATGTTGACTAAAATTACTTTGGTAGTTACAATACAAATACTAAAATACTTTAACAACAAAAAAGTAATTCATTTACTTTCTTGTTTATTCAAAAACATTCAGCTTCTTATATATTCACTTACAAATCATTTGTAATTTAATAAAAGAATACTTTTAAATATACTCATTTTGGTGAAAATATTCTCCAAAATATTTTGCATCTTAAATTCTCATCAAAAACTTTCTGAAAGGGAGTAGGCCAGAAAGATAATATATTGCAGCATTTGAAAATGTGGAGTAATATAGGAAAGCAGAAACAAACAAACAAAAAAAAACAAGAGACATAACTCAGAGTACTAAGAACTATAAAATGCTGAGAGTTACACAATAATTCAAAACGACTACCTCAAATGACCATGGAATGCAAGTTGAACGAAGATTTCAGATCATGATTCCATTTACACACTTCTTTCATTAACTAAGATACTCAACATGAAAACTTGTTGCTAGAGTTTTATCTAATGAAGAATTTTATTACTTCATTGTCATTTTTCAGTAACTACTTTAATTGTGAGTTAACTACCTTAAAGGTTTTAGATTAAACATAAGCTACCATTTGAATAATAAAAAAATACAATTTTAATAAAAATTATTCTTATTAAGTAATTATCCTGAGTTAAGTAAAAAATAAGTTTTCAAACCTTTTCACAATGCTTTTAAAAGCATTTCACTTTAAAAAATTAAAATTGCTTGCAATTAAAAAAAAAAAAAACTCAAGTTTGAAATATGGGAAAAAGTATTTAATATTGACAAAAAAAAAAAAAACATTGGAAGTTTAGATGTTAAAACTGTACACACTGCAGTAATGCCCAAACACTTGCTACAGGGGAAAAAAAAAAAAAAAAAAAGGCCTGACTTCTATATATAATATTCAAAAAGCTATTAATTTTTTTTCAAGCATTAAAAAGAAAAATTATGTTAATAATCAGCATTTAATTTTGAGAATATATTCGAAAATCTCTGAACACAATCATCCCTGATATCTATCATCATAGTTGAAGAATGAAGTTTTTTACAAACCAGAAAATGTGCTATTTTAATCAATGGAGATAATGTCCGGTGTTTCATCAGGTAAAATGGTCTCTTCTGCAGGATTGTCCTGATATGGAAATGGTTCCTCGGGTGTTGGCTGTATCAATGAATACAGGTCGAAATCATAGCAAGGTCCAGCAGTGCTGGTCGGGTTTATGATGTCAACTGGAATTTCCACTGGAGGTTGGAATGTAGTCGCTGATGACTGGGGAGGTGGCGATTCTGCAGAGTAAGGAGGAGATTCAAAATCTTTTGACGAAGATGATGAGTACACATACGGGTAACTAGAAGAATTCTGAGATGTGCTTTTCTCAGAAAGCAAGGAATTACCGTTGGAGGTAGAGAGGATAGATTTAGAAGAGCATGGTTCAAGCATGTCATATGTCTTTTCAGCAGTCTCTTTTGGAGAGTTTTCAGCATTATCAATAGTAACTGGGCTAATAATGCCAACTGGCTTGTATGGTTTTTTCTTAGGGGGAGGAGCTGGCCACGATTCTTCTTCTGTATCACTGTCGGAATCTAGGTCAACTATTTCAACAACTTTCTTTGGTTTAGGATTAGGTGCAGCCTCCACTTGCTTTGGTGCTTGAAGAGCGACTTCACTGATTTCTGGAACTTTCTTGACGGGAATCACCGGAGTCCATGAGCCATTTTCATGAAACTGTACTTCGGTGCATTCAGAAGGTACCTTTCTTGTTATATCTAAAAATAAGCCATCAATGGCTAAAGACTTGAATATAGCTGGCTTATCACAAACCGGACAGATCCACTTTGGTTTCTTTTCATTCATTTGTATGTACAATGCAGCATCAAAACACTGAAGATGAGTACAAGTGAGGGCACGACACGGAAGGGTCATTTTTATTTTACCAAGTGGACATACCAGAGAGCCACGCAAACTCATGGTAGCAATTTCAGAGTCTCTGTCATGGCATAATTTTTCTTTAATCATTGCTGTAGTGTGATCAGGGTTTCTGACTCCAATATCTTTTAAACGTTTAATGAGGACACTGGATGATTGTTTACGAACTAAAAATATTGACACCACAATTGGCTTGTTGTTTGAATTCCAACCAACGACTACAATTTGGGGCTCAGCCGAACTCCGTTTAATTCCAGAGGTTATATCTAGAGGACGTTTAAGTCTTTTAGCTTCCACACCAGGTTTGTTAGTTGGAACAGTAGGTGGCAGGGTCATCGGCTTGTTATTCACTTTTACAGTAGAAGTTGAAGGCCAGTCATCTTCTTGTTCCCTCTCATTTCCTAAAGCACCGATTCTAAACTGAACTTGAACATCCGTATTACTATCCAAGTCTCTTAAATCTTGGGGTCCAAGATAAAACACAACTTCCTTCTCTACCGCCAAACCCTCACCCCTGTGAGGAACCAAGCTAGTTGGTTTTAGTAACACATTCAATACATCATAAAACGGCAAATCTTTGAAACGAACATCTGGGTTTACAGGGTACTGAGGCATAACGTTTAAGGCAGGAACTGATCGAATCATCTGATGATTCAGAGTTTGTACATAATTGGGCATTCCTCCAATCCCAGGTCCTATATTTGACTTATGATTAGACATATTTGAGTAAGAGTTCCCTATAGGATCACTCAATCCATGAGAATACATTTCTGAGGAATACAGCTCAGGTGGGTCAACATGACCATGTGTCTGCTGATATCTGTTCCTATGAAGTTCTCTAATTTTCATTTCAAGAGAAGTCATGTGTGGTCCCTGAGACTTTAATAAATCAAGAGCTCTAGCTTGCAATTCACTTTTCTTTCCTGCCTTATTTTTACCACCATAAATGAGAAGTGTTTGCAGATCACTTACTCTGAAGCCTTTGATCATTTTTTGCAGGTCTGCATGATGTGATGAGAGCGTCATGTTTGTAAACAATCGACTTCTCGCAGTATAAACAGTGGTAGTACAAAATTATGTAGTAAAACAATATAATAAGGTCTCAAAATTCAACTGCAGTGATAAGCAAGATAAATACTATAATTCACAATTCAATTAATGAGCACATGATTTATTACTTGGACAGGTATAAACTAGTTTTGGTTTGGATTTTAAAAGTTTCACAGAAACATCTAAATGAGATTTATGAATTTTGCAAGACATCGGACATAATACAAATCATACAATAGCATGTAATTTCTTTGTTTTTTTCTTTATAGTTTACTAAACTTACTTCAAAGAGATCTCAATATATTAATACCATTATATATTTATTTATTTCTTATACCGCATTAAGCTTATTTCTCGGGAAACTACAGAAAGTACAATTTTAGACACAATATTATTAATTTTATACCAGTATAAATTCGACTGCGATAAATTATTAACAGAAAAATCTGATAATAGGTCCGCATAAAAGCGGAAATGACGTTTTTACTTTTCACATGTTTTCGTTTTATTCGTCCGCAATAAGAAATTAATCCCTAAAATATTCTTGCAAATTATACTAAATAATGAAATTTTTCAGCAATGTAAGTAATATAACTGTATCACGAAATATTTTTACTTTCTCTGATTCAAAAGTTTCCTTATATAAATCTTTTAAAAAGAACATTAAATTTCCATTCAAAAATCCCGGAAATGACGTAAAAATTCCTGACAAGTAATTTTTTTTTAACGGAACGAAATATTCAGTACAGTAAATTTTTCTTAGAATATTATTTTAAATTAATGCTCTACAAGAAAGAATTAGAAAGAAAATATAGTAATAAACGTTCATATCACGAAAAAAAGTTCATATTTTCTTGTTTTTGAGCTAATTTAATCAACCAATCAAAATTTTCTATGCATATTTCGGTATCTGGCAACAAGCTATTTTCTGTGACGAGGACACGTCATAACTATAAAAAGCTAAATAAGTGCAATTTAATGTATTTAGCATCTGAAAATCCATGCTAAATAAAATGAAAACACACTGTCAACAGCTTTTGATTCAATAATTCTTAATTACTGTTGAAAACAAACTTTTACTTCAAAATAGATTATCACCATACATGGAGTTTTGACAGTGTTTTAAGGCACATAAAAAATAATGTAAATATTCATAAAATCAGCTCCGGTGAATTGATTGAAAAAAAAAGTCTTTGATTTTCAATGATTTTATATATCTGTAAGTTACGCTGCAATCATAAAATAAATTGCTTTTCATTAGAAAACTATAAGAGCGGAAGGTTACATTATTTGACGTAAATTAACTTGTTTTAAATATATTTGTTAAATATTCAGAAAAACTGAGGGGATATGCATTCTCTTGCAAGCAAATTATTTTTTGAGAAAAAGAAAATGGAAATAGTCTGAAAATGTAATTTGTTTGTCTGTGCATCTCATTCGCCCGCTCCCCTCCCCCTTCGTTTGCCCTTGTTTATTCTCACTCATTTTCCTTTCCCCATTGCTATATTGATTCTTAATCTTTAATTTTACGAGGCAATTTTTATACTCCACATTCTCATTAAAATAAAACATTAGGTTTGTTTAGGTGTTTAAATAAATTAAAAAAAAAACTATTTAGAGCGTAAAGCTGCCCCGAGTGATTGCAGCCGAAATCTCTGCTTAACCGCCATATGACCAAACGTCACATATGTGGTCTGCTACTTTGTTGGTAAACAAATGAAGCCAAATTTTAGGCTACTATGCAGATAGATTTAGTAGCTACTAAACCTATTGTTCAGTTACTAACTTAGTAAGTGGGCGGAGATACTAAATGTTCGTAAATCGGGATTCAGATACATTTAGTACTAAATCACGTGACCAACACCAAGGGAAGTCAGGGAAAATGTAGGGATAAGTTAACAGGGAAGCTAGTAGACCAATCAGAGCGCTTGTTCCAGGCGTGCGTTTATTTAGTCAGTGATTTAGCAGCTTGTTTGGTCACGTGATTTTAGCAGCTTGTTTTGGTCACGTGTTTAGTATCTCCGCCTCCAAATTCTATCTGAATCCACTTTACTAAATTTAGTAACTAAACAATAGGGTTAGTAGCTACTAAATCTATCTGAATAAGGGCCTTTAAATAAAGGATTAAAGATTAACACAGATTGGACGAAATATTAAAAGTTACTTTTATTTGCTACTAGCTGCGTGCCCGTTCTTCGCACGGTAGGAAACGAAAATTTTCCTTACATGTATTTATTCGTGATGTGGAATCTTAAAAAAAAAAAAAAAAATGAGCAAAATTATTTAACTCTTGACGTAAAGTTTGCGTCATGAGTACTAACCTGGCATCATTGCAGTATAATGACTCAAAAAACTACGTCAGTGTCATTCACTATCAAAAAAGTGGAAAGCTTAATGGTTTGCAGAGAACTCCTGGCTTTCAAAATGTCTTATTTCTACATCATACTGTTTTTTAGTCTCAAGTTGTAGCATTAAATACCTAAGACGCTACATGAAAAGGACAACTATTAATTTCTTTCCGAACATGCACCTTGTAAGGAAAGTATTGTAATCATGAAAAAATTCAACTTCCGAGATTTTGGTGTATTTACACGTTTTTAGGTCTTCTGAATTCATTCCCTAGTAGCAATGACTGCTTGTTTTCTGCTCGGTCGTTCATCGACTCATCGACTCATCTAATTCAGTCATCGGCAAGTGCACTTTTGTTTTTCTGAAATAGATGACTTTTTATTCATGGATAGAAGTGATCTAGACGAGCACTTTCGCCGATGGGAAACCGACAAACAATATCTTATCCGAAGCTGCAGCTCTATAGTCATCGGGCCTTGCAGGTGTCCCAGTGGTTTAATGTGCCTTTTCTAATCTAAGGGAAATTTTGAACAATTCTTGAATGAATGACATAATTTACTTCAAATTTCTTATATTAGGGTTGGGACGGGGCAGCGGGGGTGATATCCCCCCTTGCCCCCTCCCATAAAATTTAAGCGAAATATTTACAAAAAAAGTAAGTGTTTATTATATAAAATCGCTTGTAATATTTAAATAATTTAAAAAATGTGTTTAAAAAAGAGAAAAGAAAATCTGTTTGAGCGTCAGCTGCATTATAAGAATAACGGAAACTTCATTAAAATGAGCAACTCTTTTGAAACCTCCTTAATGTAACAGCAAGAAGAGAAATCAGTTAATTTTTAAAAGTTATCCAAGAAATATGAAAGTTAAAATCACACTAAAATTCCTATACAATTTGCAATATTGTTTTTTTAATTATTAATTTTGAATGTTGTTGCTACTTACATACATTGGTAAAAAGTGAAATTAATTTGTCACTAATCGAATAATTTGACTATTATTAATAATAGCTGAACAGCACTTTGTCAAAATCTCACCCAAGTCCATGGACTTAGTCTTCCATGCCCAAGTCCCAATCTGTGACTAAAATAACCGGTTTTTATAATTTTAATTTGACTTCATTATGAGTATTTTTGTAGCGTTTCTTTTAAATTATTATTATTAAGCGTTTGATTATTTGGCATAAACTACTTTATCAGTCATACCGCATTTTTTTCACTAACTTTAATAATGAAGGATGTTTTACGGTAGTCCTTAAATTGTTTTGTGCAAGTGACAGCTTTGGCAATATTTTTATTGTGGTACATTGATTAATATACTATATTATTAATACCTCATAGCTTATTTTAAGTTTACTATTATATCCCAGAGCTTATTTTATGTTTATTATTTTTTAAACTGTGATAGTTTATTATAGTTTGTTATTGAAGGGGAGAGGGGATTATATGCATCTTATGATTGATTTAATGATCACTAAAATAAAAATTACATTCAAATAGTTACAAAACTAGTAGTTATAAGTAATAGGCTTAAAAACATTTTTTTTACGGTCAATTTAAACTTTTATGAATATTTCAGATTGATGAACAAAATATTTCTATTAAAAAATCTTTAATACCAATTTTTTTATAATAAAATTTACGTTTAACGAACGTTTCAGAATTACAAATTTGATTTTCGGTCTCCTGAGATTCAGATTCGTAATTCAGATTTTACTATCTGTATATATTTAGTATAGTTGAATTTCGTTCCTTTTTTTCAAATTGTCAAATACACTGCTCCTTGTTATTATTCCTATTTACAATTTTATTCCAACAGTTATATTTATAGGCTATATTTAATCAAGTATTTTATTCAACATGCATCATATAGCTTCTTTTCATAATTATATTTTTTGAAGTTTTATGAAATTAAAAAGTTGTAAAGGGTTCCTAAGTTTCTCGTTTTTCTTTTTTCTTTCTTTTTTTAACTTTATACTTAATATATATATGTGTGTGTGTGTGTGTGTGTGTGAATATCCTTACCCACCAATACAAGCTTTTTTTAAACAATAGTGTTAATTCAAAAATAAATACCCAGGTCCAGGTAAATAGCCATTTTGGGTATATACCCGGGTATTTACCCTCGAAAATAAATACCCGGGTATTTTACATCACTGGTTGTAAGACAACCGTTTAAAAAGGATAAACACTTTTAACCCATTTATGCCTAGCGTCCCTTTTTTGGGACGGAATTATCGCTATCAGTCGAAAACGTTATTTATTTTTCATAGTCTTTATTCACGAGTATTGAACCTCAACTCCACAAAATATTTTAACATGACCAAGTAGGATGTTGACACTTCAATTTTTATACATAAAGATTTTAAAAGACACCATCCCTTGTTCAAGAAGTTGACATCAGAAATGTATCTATTACTGCTGATATTGGCGAAAATCGAAGAAAGTCGCAAAACTATCTAGGCACAAATGGGTTAATTTCATGAAATATTTATTAACGTGGCATATTGTGATTTATTCTTATTATCCTTACAAATATAATACATAATACTACCTATTACGTACATTAATTGGATTTTAATCTGTAGTGTGCATTTCTTTTATGAAATAAATAAATAAATAAATACTATCTATCTTCGCTTCTCCCTCTTCAAGGTTGGCTTAAAAGAAACATCTTAGATTATTTGGTCCCAATGGGATCTTTTGATTCTATGGCGATTCTTTGCAATTTACGTATTAGCATAAATAATAATCATTTCACATAATGGTTGCCATTAAGGAAACTCTCCATATATATTTAATTTATGCATAGTTTTATAAGATTGGTGTATTTAGCGCCGCAAACCATTTCATCTTACCATGGGGAGAAAATATCCAAGGGGTGCCTAATATAGCGATATCTTATATATTCTCCAGAGTCCTGTCTCCTGAAAAACATCAAACTGTGTAATCTTGAAGAGCTACTTATTCCCGCTTTACAGTGGCGGATTTTGCTCTTGAGAGGCCCGAGGCGCAACTCAATTTTGAGGCCCCCTCCTCAAAAAAAAAAAAATAAATAAATAAAAAAAATAAAAAAAAAATCACTAACTCCTTTACATTATTACTAATTATTTTAAAATGTTTTAATTTCTTTGATATCTAGTTTATGTCTACAAACCAGGGCCTGACTTTCACTATAACACTTTTGTGCCCAGGGCACTTTTCAGATTTTGTGTCCTTTTGCTGGCTCAATTTTTGTGCCCTTGTATATCGTGTTAAACTCAATTTTTTGGCTTATTTCTCCATGTGTGCCCAGGGCATGTGCACCAAGTGTCCGTCCGATAGTCAGGGCCTGCTACAAAAGGAGTATTAAAATTTTAAAATAATTTTTATGTTTATAGATTTGTTCATCTTAAAAAACATTTTTTATCTCAATAATTTTTGTACTACGTTTCACTTTTCATGATTAACACTAAATAAACATCAGCATACCTCTAAGTATAACCCAGCAACTGCAGTTTCATATTGATTATTTTTCACTGTTTCTTAATTACGTCGAATTACTTTTTGTGGACCACTGGCATATGTCTTGTTTCAGTCATGAAAATTTTGACTACTTAACAGGTACTTTTGAAGGTCAGAACAAGGAAAACTTGATCAGAAACATGACTTTGGCATCACAAAGTTCAGAAGAATTCTTTACTTGGATAAAATGAACCAAAAATTTAGCATTCCTTCAAGAACATATATTTATAAATATTTAAATATATTCATAAATTTCCCGTTTGGAACTGCAAAACTAAGCAGTTTAATAGTAAAAGTAAACTTTCTGTTTAGTCTAATTTTTGCGTTTATTCAAAAACTGTCAATACTTGTCTAAGTTTAGGACTATTAATAATGAGTAATTAGGTATGAATAATATATATATACACACATACGTACATAATTCTATATTTTAAATAGAATGAAAAAAACTACAAGAAAAATTAAAAAAAAATACTTTAAGTAGTTAAAGTACAAAAAATAGTATTGACTAAAAAATAAATTCCACTTTATAATGGGTAAATGGGTATGCTCTAAGCTTCGGTCCTAGGTTTATTATTAATGTTTAGCATTTTCATCTGCGACTATAAAATACATGCTGTATTTATAATACAGTTATCATAAATATTTTTTAGTTGAAAACAAAAAATTAAATTAATCATCATTTGTTTTTTAAGTTTTTAATTAACTGTGTATAGCATTCCAGTTCAAAATTTGTCTATGAATTTTAACCCACTATCATCCGATTGAGCTGAAACTTTGCACGCATGTTAAATTTCGGTGACGCTAAGTGTTGCTTTCTTTAATTTTTCAATACTCTTTTTTAACTATCAAATATCTTCCCCCAATCCCCCCCCCCAAAAAAAAGTCTTATCGCACATGCATCAGCTCATATCTTTTTAATTATTGGTCGGCAATTTTTTATCATTGCATACTCGGAAAGTTTCGATTCCAAAAAAAAAGATAAAATCGGTTATCCCTAGCTTAAATTTTTAATTTTAGTGATTTTTCGAAAGAAGATAAATTATTGTTTCCAATTTCTTTTACATCGTGACAACCAACAACAATTATATATTCTAGGTATATTTTAAAATTTCAATATTTAATTTTTGACAAATTTTTCAATCTCGAGCTGTAGAATAAAGCGGTTCAGGCTTTTCTCTTTTAAAATGAGAAATATTCTTATCAGACTGTACACTTTTTGATTTGGGGTGGGCGGCAATCTATAAAGCAGGTGTATTTGAATGTTCTACTTCAATACCAGCTAATGAGCCGCAATCTGAATTAGTGCGGCCTAACCAGTGGCTGAGCGCATAGCACTCTGAACTGGGAGACGGGAGGTGCCTGGTTCAAAACCAGGTCGCGTCCGCCAACCTAACTGTTAGGAATTTTCCGTGGTTTCCTCCAAAACTTAGCGTAAATAGGGATTAGAATCCCTTAGAAAGACCCCGAAGGGGAGCACCCACACCCATCGGCATAGATCCTGCTTGTAGATAATTGGCCGTAATCCCTCAACCCAACTCAACTGATTGATTCCGGATAGGAAAAAGGCATAGGGACCCTCTGCACCTGTATTTTTTGAGATAGAATATCGTGAGCAAATTAAAACAATGAAAAAAATCTAGGAATTTTTCTTGGAAATATGGACAGTTGAGGGCCCTAAAATTCCAAGGAATGTTGCATGAAAATACCAGGAACTTTATTGAACAGCTATGGAAAGATCCACTGAATTGCATATTGTTCAGTAAAGTTCTTGGTATTTCCGTGCAACTTTCCTTCGAATTTAGGGCACCTCAGCTGCCTATTATTTTCAAGGAACACTACTGGAATTTTTTTTAATTATTTTTTTTTTTTTACAATTCTAGTCATTTTTAAGAGAACTGCCTGTTTTTAAAGGTCGTCAGACCACTATTCGGTTAAGTGGCGGGTTGAACGAAACAATAAAGTTTTCAAAGGGAAATGTATATTTTCTGTATAGTATTTGTAAGTCTAACTTATTCTTATTTCCAAGGAACGTTTCTGGATATTTTTACAGTGAAATACGGAATTAAAGCATCAATTACTTATAAACTAAAAGTATTCGTATTAAAGTATTAGTTTAGATTATGGTCCAATGCTGTGAAGAGGAAAGGGAGTCACCAAAGAAAAGATTGTTCAAAAGCGCTTTCTACTCTAGAAGCAATCCTGAAACTATGAACAAAGTTTATGTCTCTTGAACAGATATTTACATATAGTTTTTTCTTTCTGAAAACCGAATTTGGAGGCCCCTTAGAAATATGAGGCCCGAGGCGCGCGCCTCATTCGCCTATTGGAAAATCCGCCACTGCCGCTTTAATTGTGACAGGGCGTGAGAGTTGCAGAGTTTACAAATTTCACGCATTGTTTTTTATTTATGACGTCACTGTTTGACTGCCGTAAAGGATACCCCGGTTGGTTGAGGAAGTTAATTTCGATATTTCGCATAGTAGTTTTCAAACGGTATCATTAAAACTTTGCGTTACGTAGGACCGCTATGGAGGAACGCACTTCAACGTTAAAATAAAACTATACTCTCAACATGCATATGTTAGGCAACGCCTGCGCCATAATTAAATGCCAAAAATAAAAATAGTAAATAGAAAAATTTTAATATATCGCACTTTGAAATGAACTTTGTAACTTTTAAAATGAACATTTTCAGCACCATTCATTTAAGACATTTCAATTTTTAAATAAGCACCGGTTTAAAATACCACTTCTAATAATAACAATCGTGAATTTCTTAGTTTATTTCTACAGTAAATTTTAATCAAAATATCGTCTCCCTGTGTTGAAAATAGAGCTGGAATAAATGAGTTAAAATTATGGCGTAATTTTTACGTATCTTAAAACAACTGACGTCATCGATCGTCACTTGTGAATTGAAATTTAGATATCCCATTTAAAAACTCGATTGGTTAGAAAAAACCCTTTTTTTAATCCTTTTTGTGGCAACAACCCAACATAAATTCTCGTGCCATGATTGCAATGTATGAACGGCGTAAGATCGCGTTGATGCTATTAAATTCTAAACATTAGTTTGCATTAAAATTCGTAAAAAAATCATCTAATATACATAATTTTTTCGTTTTTATTTTAAAAGAGGGAGAAAAGAATGTTTCACGATTTGTCAATATCAAAAAGTTATGACGGATAGAATTCAAGATGCTAAAAAAAATTAATTATTAAAATTATTTTACGAATTAAAATTATTTTACGAAAAAATTCGCCGAAGCAGACGCTTAGTAAAAAAATTCCTAATAATCGTTAAATCATGTTACGTATTCAGAACAAACTGTTTTTAAAAGAAAATTTTCTCCTCTATCCGATGATACAAATGCCGTTTTGCTGCGAGCGTAATTTCCGCCGTTATTACGAATTAGGTGAGAAGAAACGCCAAAAATCGCATAAAACATTTTTTAAAAAATCTAGGTCGAATTTTGAAAAAATCGCTTTGAGGTGCACAATTTCATGTATAGAACTTCCTGAGTACCAAATATGGTGTTTCTAGGCGTAGCCGTTTGTCCGTTACGCTGCCGGCACACACACACAGAGACACACAGACTTCTTTTATAATAAGTAGAGAAGAAGAGATAGAGATAGAGAAGAGTAGAGACTAGCTTCTACCCGCGACTTCGTCTGCATCGGCTTTAGAATTAGGTCCAGAGAGAAACGAAGAATACATGAATTACAAAAGTGAAACAGTTTGATGTAACTTTTGCGCTGTAGACAAAAATGACTCCATTTAAATATTATTTACTTTTTGTTCATTTTAAATTAAGTATGATAGCATAGCTTTCTATCAGTGAAAAAAAATTAGAATCGGTTCAATAGTTACAGAGATGCCCATATAGCCTAATGTATTAGAATTTTTCTGAGTGCCCCTCTAAAAGAATGATTTATGAGATGTGCTTGAAAGTTAGCCTGTAATACTCAGGAATAATGCAGCTCTCTATCAGTGAAAAAGTTTTAGAATCGGTGTAGTAGTTACAGAGAAGAGATGGCCATAGAGCGTAATGTGTTAGAACTACTTTGACTGTTCCTGTAAAAAAACTATTTATTCTATATGCATAAAAGTTAGCCTATAATACTCAGGAATAGTGTAGCTTTCGATCAGAGAAAAATGTTTTAGAATCGGTTCAGAGGTTACAGAGATGGCCTTAGAGCGTAATGTCCAGAGAGAAATGAAGCATGTGTGAATTAAAAAAAAGAAATAGTTTGATGACACTTTTTTGCACTGTAGACAAAAATAGCTGTATTTGAATGTTACTTATTTTTTTATTTATTTTAAATGAAGTATAATGCATGTCATGTCATATGCAGAATTACGAAATTTATATCGCTTTTTTTTTACGCACTTGGGGAATGGAGATACAGCAATATTTGCGAATTATTTTGAGTATTCCTGTAAAAAATTATTTATGCTATATGTTTGAATTTTAGCCTTTTTTACTCAGGAATAGTGCAGCTTTTTATCAGTGAAAAAAACATTTAGAATCGATTCGGTAGTTACAGAGATGCCTATACAGCTCAATGTATTAGAATTATTTTGAGTGATTCTATAAAAGAACTATTTATGCTATATGCATGAAAGTTTAGCCGTATGTTAATCCAGAGTGTAAGCTATTTTTATCCCAAATTTATCAAAATCCGTTCAGCTGTTTTCGCGTGATTGATTGGCAAAAATCCAAATGCACAAACTTACAAACTTCCACATTTATAATATTAGTACGATTTGAAATTGAATTTAAGAAACACATTTGTACTTGATTCTTTCTTATGTTTTTTAATTTGGCATAAGCCTGACGTAATTTACATGCCATTTCATGTTTTGCAAATGCTTGCGATTTTGCATCGTAGTAAGCAGCATTTCTGCTTTATTTCAAAAGTATAAAACATTTTATGTGAGCGAAACTTGCCAAGCATGGCACCCTAAAAACAGTTTTTAAATGAGAATTTAAAAAGTAATTAAAATTTTAAAATTCTGGCTTACCTAGTAGCAATCTTTGCATGGGCTTTACCAGGCTTATGATCCAAGGGCGTAGCCAGGATTTTCACTGGGGGGGGCAGGATCAGGAGACCATGGAGTCAACTGCTTCCTCCCCCACAACACACCCACGCACACACTTGCACTTAAACACATACAATGGCACTTCTCAAACGAACAGTACGGTGGTGCTTTTTTTTTCTTTCTTTTTTTTCCCAGAAGGATAATAGTCCCTAGTAGCAATAACCCATCAGTCGATGAGAGGCGGGTGAGTTTAATCAGAGGAGAACGAGCAACTACCGATCTCGGCTTTTCACCCAAAAACGGGGAAACTTTATCGGTAACTGGTACAAAATGTCCTCTCGGAGGGCCATCAAGTAGATCATCGTTTTCTGGTGGCTGATAAAATAAAGAAAAAAAAAACCGATGAGAAACCGATAAACTGTTTAAAATATACTTGTTAATAAAAAAAATAAACGACTGGCAGCAAAATTTTCAAAAAATGTCCGTTCTGTTTATTATTTCTTCGTTTTTTGGATGCTAACTTTCCGTTTTTCTGAAGAAAAAAAGAAGTCCTCCCTCCGCCAGGCCCGAATTCTGAGCGTACTAAGGCACAAACTAACGCTCTACCCCAAGGCCATCCAGATTTGTCATGCACAAGACAAAGGTCGAAGTAGCGGTTATTTTAGTCTCAGATTAAGACTTGGGGTGACAATTTGACAAAGTTATGTTCGGCTATTATTAATGATAGTCAAATTATTCGATTGGTAAGAAATTAATTTCGATTTTTACCAATGTATGTAAGTAGCAACAACATTCAAAATAACTAATTAAAAAACAATATTGCAAATTGTATAGGATTTTTAGTGTGATTTTAATTTTCATATTTCTTGGATAACTTTTAAAAATTAACTGATTTCTCTTCTTGCTGTTACATTAAGGAGGTTTCAAAAGAGTTGCTCATTTTAATTAAGTTTCCGTTATTCTTATAATGCAGCTGACGCTCAAATAGATTTTCTTTCTTTTTTCTTAAACATAGGTTTTTTTTAATTATTTAAATATTACAAACGATTTTATATAATAAACACTTACATAATTTTTAATAAATATTTCTTTTCAAATCCAAATTTTGTGGGAGGGGGCAAGGGGGTATATCCTCCCCCCCTGTTCAAATTTTCCTTAGATTATGCAAAAGTCACATCTAAATTACGCAAATATTTATAGGAATTTTGGTAAAAGGTAAATCACTGGGACACCTGCAAGGCCCGATGACTATAGAGCTGCAGTTTCGGATAAAAAATTGTTCATCTATTGCAGAAAATCAAAAGTGCTCTTGCCGATGTCTTAATTCGATGCGTCGGTGAGTTAAGGATGAGTAGATGAACGCCATGCAGAAAACGAGCAGTCATTGCTACTAGGGGTATGTTTGTCCCCTTCATTTATAGCATATTTTCTGCCCCACAAGATTGTTGCTCATATATTCAATACCCTTCAACATTTGTAGCTTAGAAGATGGTTACCATGAAAAATTGTGTTTTTACGTAGTTACAAATTGTCTGCAGCAGAAATATTTGTAAAGAATATTTCTGTGAACATAGAAAAACACATTAAAAAAATTGTAATAGTTCTAGATTTTATGGAGTGTCATTAGTTTAGGTTAAGGCAAACGAAAGCTATCTGCATATGACAGGGGATGCTTTAAGAGAAGGACTTTTTAAGTGCTACTACTCGTATTCACGTGGCATCAGGAGAAATTACGCTCAAAAACTCCCATTAGATCAAAGTGCACGAGAGAAGCCAAAACTGCGAACCTGCACAATTTAGCCATCCTCCAATATTCAGTGTCTCATCCACTCGACCACTGTTCGCTTTATGGAGTTTCAGTAGAATATTCATGGATACTACCTTCACAATTTTTTCCTTTAGCTAATAAGTAACAGCATTTTTTGGAACTGAAATGATCATAAAATCTGTAAACTAAAATTTGGAAAACAGAAGAGAAAGAAAGAAGAAAATAGTAAAAAATCGAATACATCTAAAGCAAAATAATATAAAAAGAAAATTATCTTTTACCGATTAAGCTTCAAAGACTAAAGTAAAACAGGACTATGTACGCATATGGAAATTTAATCAAAACTATACATTAAAATTTCAAATACAAATGTGTGTTTATATAAATATATACATATACTTTAAATAAAGATATCTTCTAACCCAACTCCGAAATTTGTTTATGCCCGAAAAAAAAAAAAATGCTCGCCACACGAGTAGATCATTGACAAATAGGCGAAGTCCAAAATTTAACATTATTTCGGAGTTTGTGAACTTGAATTTGATACATTCACGATCCGGCAAAGAAGTAGTATATTTAGGGTGGTTATAATTAAATTTCCCCTATAAAAAGCATTCTGTAGTTCAAACAAATGAGCCGATTGGCACACAGTATTGAACACAAGATACGATGTAAAAAGACTTTTAAAAAGTTTAATTCAAAAAATTGTCCACTAGGTGGCACTTGAGCTTAAAAAAGACCCAAATTAGTAAATAAATGCCCAACAGCTATTGAACAAATGTTAAAATTACTTGTACATTTCGAAGTATCCATTCTCATCCTTAAATTTCATGTTTTTTCATGCGAAACTCCCCTGGTGGACATATACTTTTTCCCCGATATTCCTTGAGCGAATTGCGAATTTCATGCACAGTCTATATACCAAATTTAGTTACAATCCGTTATGCCGACGATTGTATAGTGAGTAAAGCACGGTACTACGGTTTCGGGTTCAGATCCCGGCGGTTGGGGTTCGATCCCCGACAGGGCGTGGTTGTCATTTGTCCGTCCCTTCATTGGGGGCGACGCTGGTCCACCTACTAGGTGACACTGTTGTGATTATACAATTACATTTGTTTACTACTCAAATATTTCTCAATACTAACGAGAGATGGCGCTGACTGACCATAGCTGGCTCATAGGAGAATTACCTTCATCTAGAAAATATTCATAGTTCATATTTTGGCAGCACCGGAATTTTTAACACCTAGATATTGGCAACAACTTACCTCCCAGGTATTCCCTCTCTTTTACGATCTCCACCAGTCACTGAAGTTATTTGTATGAAAAATGAAAAAATAAATTGTTAAGTTTTAATCCAACTGCATCTTCATCCCTTTACGATGAATTATCACAACAAATGGTAACCCGGACTCAGCAGCATTAAATCAAATCCTTCTGAAGCTTATTTTAGAAATATTTTTATTTTCGCGTATATCTTCAACACGTGGCTGGAAGCATGACGGAGATCGGAGCTGTCGAGATCCCGGTGTACAACTTTGCTGACCCATCACTGTGGTTTTTAATGTGTGAGTCAACTTTTGAGCTGGGCACTCCAAAGCCAGTGACAGAAAGTCACATTTAATTATATTATTTCCCATCTACCTGCCTAAGCTGCCTCTATCGTCAGAGACGTCATCCTGAATCCCGATGCGACGGACCCCTACACCCACGTGAAGACCGAGTTAATCAAGCGCTGCGGCGAATCCAGTCACCAAGAGATAAAAAAAAAAACTTCACGGCGAGCAGCTAGGAGACCGACGCCCGCCCGAACTTCTCCGCGTCATGAGGAGGCGAGCCGAATCGTAGAAGTTCCCGAATGAATTGATGTTAGAGCTTTTCCTGCAACACCTGCCGAAGGCTGTGCAATCTATATTGGCGGCGATCAGTCCATTATCTCTGGAGGAAGTCGCGGATCGAGTGTTGGAGGTTTCGCCGGCGCCTGTAGCGGTAAGTGCCGCGTGCTCAGTAAATTCCTCAGCGAGGAACGCTTAATTGCGGAAATAAGGAAACTGCATGTACGCATAGATAATCTCGCGCGGAACCGAAGCCGAAGTCCCGGTCGTAGTAATTATCGCAGGAATCGCAATTGCAGTAATTCCCGATCAAAAATGGATGAAAGTTGCTGGTACCATTTCAAATTCGGCGATAAAGCAAAGAAATGTACCCCTCCATGTAATTATTCAAAAAACGATGCAAGCGAGGCGTAGTGGCGACGACCGCCATGTCACAGAATTCCCGTCGCCTGTTTGTCCGCGATCGCCGTACGAACTTAACGTTTTTAATTGACACAGGATCGGACGTTTGTATTATCCCGGCATCATCGCTCCAAAGACGAAATTTGGTACAAATGACCCTATCAAGAGCTAATTCTTCTCCTATTAAAGTATTTACTACCCAAAACCTTTCTTTAGATCTCGGTTTGAGGCGAATTTTTACATGGACATTTTTAGTGGGAAATGTTTCAGTATCAATCATAGGGGCTAATTTTCTATACAATTTTAATCTAATGCCCAACCTTGCAACAAAAAAGTTAATTGATGGGGAAACAAATTTAAGCTCCCATTGTAAAGAAGATGAGAGTGAAATCCATTCTATTAAGGTTGTATCAGGAGATAGCATTTGCCATAAATTGTTATCAGATTTTCCTGAAATTACCAGACCACCCCGTGCAGATCAGGAAGTTAAGCATTCTGTTCATCACATCATAACCAAATGCTCTCCCGTTATGGCAAAGCCACGACGCTTAGCCCCAGATAGATTAAAAGTTGCAATGTCTGAATTCGAGGATATGATGAGATTAGGTCACCTGAGACCTTCGCGCAGTAATTATGCATATCCACTTCATTTGGTACCTAAGAAAGGAACCATGGAATTGAGACCAGTAGGCGACAATCGTGCTTTAAATGCACAGACAGTAAAGGATAAATATTCTATTCCCTGCACAGCGGATTTTAAAGCTGCATTGCATGGAACAAAAATCTTAAGTCTCGCCGATCTAATAAAAGCCTATCATCAAATACCAATAAATCCTGATGACATTCACAAGAGCGCCATTCGCACACCCTTTGGTCTGTTCGAGAGTACCCGTATGCAGTTCGGACTTTGCAACGCGTCCACAACATTTCAGCGATTCATAGATGAGGTTACTAGAGGCTTAGAAGGCGTATTTGCATTCGTCAATGACATATTAATTGCCTCAAAATCACCAGAAGAGCATATCACACATCTCAAAAACTTATTTGAACGATTACAAACCTTCAAAATGTACATTCGGAGTTGCATCCATAAATTTTTTAGGATTTAATGTTTCGCAACATGGCATTGAACCCTTGAAAGACAGAGTAGAGTGCATCATTAATTTCCCGAAACCAACTACAATCACTCAACTAAGGCGTTTCTTAGGACTTTTAAATTTTTATCGCCGGTTTGTGCCAAAAGCAGTCCACTTATTAGCACCCTTAAATAAATTTCTTGAGGGAATTAAAAATAATAAGAAATCAAAGCGATCCACACTGAAAAATCCACAGGAAATACTTCAATGGACTGAGGTTGCTGAGCAGGCATTTGCAGATGCCAAAAATGCTTTGGCTAATGCTACACTACTTCGTCATCCAATTCCAGGAGCCAAACTTAGCGTTTGGGTAGATGTCAGTGATGTCGAGGTCGGTGGTTCTCTGATGCAACTTAGCACGACCAATTGGGAACCTATTGCCTTCTTCTCTATCAAGCTTACAAATAGCCAACGGAAATACTCCAAGTATGATCGAGAGTTATTGGCCATCTACAAAGCAGTGAAACGATTCCGGCACATGCTGGAAGGTCGAGATTTTATAATCTTTACTGACCAAAAACCTCTCATCTTTGCATTCAAGCAAAAACCAGATAAGTGCAGTCCGCGACAGTGGAGAAAGCTGGACTGCATTTCCCAATTCAGCACACACCAGTGGTGCAAACAACACAGTGGCGGATGCATTATCAAGAATTGAAGTCCATAACATTTCAAATTCTTCATTTCTGGACTTCGAAGCCTTCAGCGAGGCTTAGAGAACAGACCCTGATCTACAAGACCAGCAAAACAGGAGCAGAGCCGGCCCAAGGGGGGTGCGAATGTAGGCGATCTCCTAAGGCCCCGCGCTTATAGAGGCCCCGCTCCTGGGCTATTTTATTGCTATCTAATAAGACATGATAGAGAAGAGGCCCCGCTCTTGCGCTTCGCCTGGGGCCCCGCACGCCCCTCGGGCCGTCTCTGACAGGAGTCATTCACTAGACTTAAAGCAAGTGCCTAGTTCCTCTGTGACCACACAAGCACTGACATGTGATGTATCCACCGGTAACCCTCGACCATTTGTTCCCAAAAACTTTCGCAGAACAGTCTTCAATCACTTTCATAACCTTGCATATCCAGGCATCAGAGCCACAATGGAATTAATTGCAAGCAGGTATGTGTGGCTCAACATGAACCGTGATATTAAGGGCGAGATTCAAGTGAAACGCGCGCGATCGAGTTCGAATCGTTCGTTTTTCAGTCCCCAGAATGCTTCCAATGAACAAACCTATCGCGCTGTCACGTGCTCACAACACGACTGTTTTGTTTCAGTTGAATAAGAAACATTGATATATTTCGAAGTTTCCCTTTTCGGCGCAGAAAACGTTCGAATTGTGTTTCAATTGAATATCGCCCTAAATCATGGGTGCAGTCCTGCGATGCCTGTGAGCATTCGAAAGTTGACAGACATACCAAAACCCCTTTAGGTACCTTCGCATTGCCAGATGCAAGGTTTTCCCATGTGCATATTGATGTGGTAGTACCCTTGCCCCCCTCAGAAGGTAAGATGCATTGTCTCACTGTCATCGACAGATTTACCAAATGGCCAGAAGCCGTGCCCATTTCAGACATGACAGCAGCAACAATAGTTAGAGCCTTTTTCGAGGGATGGATATCCCGTTTTGGCTGCCCTTCAACCATCACAACTGGTCAGGGACGCCAATTTGAATCATCCCTGTTCAGGGAACTCACGAAGATGTTGGGAACAAATAGAGTTCGCACAACAGCTTACCACCCACAATCGAATGGAATCGTAGAACGCCTGCACAGAATTCTGAAGAACTCTTTAAAAGCCCACGAAAACCCCAGATGGAGTGAATCACTCCCAGTAGTTCTCCTTGGTATTCGAGCAGCAGTCAAATCTGACATACAAGCATCGAGTGCTGACCTTGTATACGGCACGCCACTCAGATTACCAGCAGATTTGTGCTCAGAGAACACTAAAGACATAACTCCTTCCTACGAGTATGTGCAGAGACAACAAAAACAAATGCAGTGTTTGAAACCAGCTCCAACCCACAGTGCAAACACAAAAAGTTTTGTGCATCCAGACCTAGCCCATTGTACGCATGTCAGGCCCGGATTGGCTCCTTTGGGGGCCCTCCGCTATAGATTGAAAAGGGGCCCCTTACTAATCAATTTAGAGGGAATCGAATATTAGAATATGCAATATTCTAATAGGTTCCTGGGGTCCTTCACCGCGTAAAGACGTAAGATTACTGGTAAATAAATCATCCATTTACTCCTATATATCAAATTACTCTAATTATAAAGGAGTATATCCATTTTGGAGGCCCCTCCGGGGGCCCTCGGCGATCGCCGACCAGCCGACCTGGCCAGTCCGGGCCTGACGCATGTCTTCCTTCGTGTTGACAATTCACTCCACCCCTTACTCAACCTTATACTGGTCCTCACAGAGTAATCAGTCGCAGTGACAAAATCATTAAAATTGACATGAATGGCAGAATTGACCGTATGTCCCTAGACAGAGTCAAGCCAGCATTTGTTTGCAATGATGTGACTGAACGAAACACTGTTGATCATCCAATTGAAAGTTTAAAACCCACTACTAGTGAGAGTCCCACGGACGTACCTAATAAAACTAGATCTGGGCGAGTTGTAAGATTTAGTAAAAGACTAATAACTGAAATGAACTAACACTTCTGCGCTATTTTGTCATATTTTCAATTTTCATATTCTAGATTTTCCAATTTCAATTATTTTTATTCATGCTTTATTTGTTTTCAATTATAATATACCTTAATTTTAAATTTTCCTCTATTTATGTATTTGTAAAGCAACTTCAGTGACTGACAACCAATCTTTTCAGTTTAATGATTAAAAGTGCTAATTTTCATTAAGGCAAAATGATCCATAAGTACGATAGATTAATGTCAGTAGAAATTACAATATTAATAGAAACTGAATTCATATGTATTACTACTTAAATGTTCGCACAATTTTGTTTCGGACTTTTAACCTTTGTAAATCTCATCCTAGGAATTGTTAATATTTTGAATTCACTCTTCAGCTCTAAATGCTTGGTGCAGCCAGTTATTGCATATTGTCGTTCTTTCACCTTGCTCTTTCACTGGGGGGATACTACTGTTGTGATTATACAATTAGCTTTGTTTACTACTCAAATATTTCTCAATTCTAACGAGAGATGGCGCTGCCTGACCGTAGCAGGCTCATAGGATAATTACCTTCATGTAGAAAATATTCATAGTTCATGTTTTGGCAGCACCGGAATTTTTAACACCTAGATAAATGCAACAACATACCTCCCAGGTATTCCCTCTCTTTTACGATCTCCAAGTCAGTCACTAAACCGCGTGCTAGTTATTTGTATGTTTGTATGAAAAATGAAAAAATAAATTGTTAAGTTTTAATCCAACTGCATCTTCATCCCTTTACGATGAATTATCACAACAACACCATAATAAAGTGGCCAACAATTCCGGCCTGTTGTGGCCAAAGCCTACTACGGCAGCGGCCGGCCATTGGGAATATATATATATATATATATATATATATATATATATATATATATATATATAACATATAAAATTAAATACCCTCTCTAAATTCAAAATTTCTATTTGCTTGCTTCAAAATTCTTTAGCGTGTAATAACTTTCGCTTTAAACAAAGGATTTGTATCAGGATCTAAATTTAATTTAAACGCAAGTAATATATCTCCCCTCTTTTTCACGGTCTGCTGTCGCCACACCTGCAAGAATTTCCTATGGCTAGCAGACCCGGGCAGTTCAATAACCAATAAATGCACCTCTCTTCGAACATGTGATACTGTATAGAACACGTGATCCGATGTTATATAGTTTGAAACACAGCTCGGAGCTGAGCTCTTTCTAACTTCAGATTTACCTGTAAGCTTAAGAGCTTATAGAGCCTCACCAACTGAACAAATGGAAATAAAAAGTCAAGTAAAGGCATTGTTAGAGGCAGGAACATTTAAAGAAAGTCATAGCCAATAGTCGGCTCCCGTCACTTTAGCTAAAAAGCGTGATGATGGAAAAACAATGTATTGATTTTCGAAAATTAAATTTAATAACAAAAACTGATGCTGAACCGCTACCTCAGATTGATGATATTCTAGATAAATTTAGCCAGGCAAAATTTTTGCTACTTTGGACCTTACATCAGGCTATTGGCATGTTCCTATACATCCTAAGGATACTGAAAGGCAGCGTTTGCAATCCCGTTTGAGTTATATGAATGACTAGGCTTCCCTTTGGGTTAAAAAATGCGCCTACCATCTTTAATAGAACTATTAGGAGAATTCTAGATAAGTATAAAATTAATTTTGCATGTCATTACTTCGACGATATCATAATTTTTTCAAAAACAAAGAACATCTTGATCATCTAAACAAAATGTTTCAAATTTTCACTAGAGAAAATATCAAATTTAAATTAGCTAAGTGTACTTTTTTTGCAACTACAAATAAATTTTTTAGGTTATCATATTCATGAAGGAACTATTTCTCCCGATAATGTCAACATTGAAAAAATTAAGAACTTGCAACCACCAAGCAATGTAAAAGAGCTCCAAAGATTCTTGGGCACAATTAATGTTTACAACAAATTTATTCCAAATTATGCTAAAGTTCCACATCCATTAAATACATTATTGAAAAAAGGGGCTAAATGGAATTGGTCAGATAAGTGCCAAGAAACTTTTGAGCTTCTTAAAAGTTTACTTATTTCTAAACCGATTTTACAACTCTATGATGTGAACAAAGATTGTCATTTGTTTATAGATGCTAGTAAAAAACAAATTGGATCAGTTTTAAAACAGGCAGATGGAAACGGTATTTTACACCCAATAGCTTACCATTCTCGTGTTCTAAAAAAGTATGAAGAAAATTACTCCTTAACAGAACTTTAATGTTTTGCCATTCTTGACGGTCTTGACAAATTTTATCACTATCTTCATGGGAAAAAATTCACTATTCACACTGCAGCTTTATATTCATGCCGCTTTAGTTTCGCTAAAATCTGTTACAAATCTCAGGGGTTGGTAATTTCGATGGTCGTTAAAATTAAGCATGTTGATTATGTGATAAAATATCAAAAAGGTGCAGCAAACATTGAGGCTGATATGCTTTCATGAAATCCGGCTTCAGAATCCATCCAACAAGTTTCTCATTTACTAGAACTACAAAAATTAATTCTCAAAATAAAGACAATGTTCAAGGATCTCGCTACATAAAATAAGGTGATGTGATTTATATTAAGAAAAAGGGTCTTTTAAAAATAGTAGTACCATTTTCATTAAGACTAGTGATATTACGTAAAGCTCATGAAGAATTCGGACACCCTGGAGTAAATAAAAAGTACAATTAATCACACCCCAATATTATTGGCGTAAGATTACAGAAGATATAAATCACTAGCTGCGTACCCGTTCTCCGCACGGTAGGAAAAGGACGTTTTCCTTACACATATAATTCGAATTAAACCCAGTGATGCGGAATCTAAAAAAGTGAAAAATTATTTAAATCGCGATGAAACATTGACGTCATGAGTGCAAATCTGAGATGACTTCAACATGATGGCACAAAAACTATGTCAGTGTCACTGGCGATCAAAAAAGAAGCAACTTCTCTTGGATGACCTTGCCCAGGCTTTTTCTCGGTTTATTCGGTATCGTGGAACTGCTTCTATAAGTTGCACACGACGCTAGGCGTTAAATTGAACTCTCTATCTAGTCTCCAGACATGGGATCTAGGTCAAGGGGTGGGGGTGTCCTCCGTGGGGGGGGTCTTTCTAAGGGAAACTAAATCGTATTTACGCTACGTTTTGCAGGAAACCAGCCATATATGTTTCGTAACATATGCATGTTGCGAGTACAGTTTTATTTTCCGAACGGAATACAGGAAAACTCCGAACGGTTAGGTCGGCGGACGCGACCTGTTTTGAACCAGAAACCTTCCGCCTCCCAGTTCAGAGCGCTATAAGCTCGGCCATTGGTCGGACTAAGTCATTGCTAGGGGAATATTATAAGCAATTGGGACCTTTGTTGTACACATGATTGCAATGTCATTCTCGTATTATTATTAGTACCAGGTTACCGAGCCATGCTCAGAATCTAAAGGCTCCTTAAGTGCAAAATAATGAATACGTAAATGCCTTGGCACGTACCAATAATCTTTATGGTTGCCAAAGATTTTCATCGCTGTCGGATCACCCATACATTATCAGGTAAGCTTTGGTCGGCATTCAATGTTACAATGGCATATACTTTGTTTTGAAGAGGGATGCTAAATATTCGATGGTCGGTGCCATCAGAGTTGAGCAAAAAGTAGTTTAACGTTAGGTGCCTCCTTTCCTTCTGTAGCAGATCAGCGAAGATCTTGGGCGATGCATTCACTAACAGCATCTTCGTTACTTCAGAAATATATCTGTCCATATTGAGGACGTTCAAATTCAGCATCAAGAATCTGAGTTGGTTGAACTGTCAGAAGAATGACTTTATAAAAAAAAAATCATCAAGTCTGTTATACACTGTTCGCAACGTAGCAGTACACACCAAAATCGTTAATAGTTTCACTCGTCATATACTGTGAACAAAGCCATTGTAAAGTATGCTTTCAAATTTCGAATTCTTTGAAATGTGGGTGACATCGAAGAAACAACCACACCAATTCATTAGGAAATTCGGAATGCCCTACATCAATCTTACAGTCCCCAAAATGGTGTCGGTTAATTTTTTTTTTACTCTTCAGAAAAATGCAAAGCTCCAGGGTGAATGCAATCCATGTTAAAAAGTTTTAAACTATGATAATAAGTACCCACATTTGTGGCAGCTTTGTAGATACTTAGACTGTTTACCCGAAGTATTTGTCGACGTCTAGCTGTTCCATGTTGTTCTCCTTCCAAATACTAATCATCTGTTTAATCTGCTTGTGTTTGAACTGCACGTTCACACATTTGGGCTAAGTGCTGCTGTCGGTGATCATATGTTTCCACAGCTCGTTTTTGAGCTACACTTTCATGCATTTACGTCTTTATAATACATTTATTATGATAATTCTTTACGATTTAAATCGTAAATTTCTCTATAGTGCTTCAATTCAAACATAAAATACTTTTTTTTTTCTAATTCAAAGAAAATACATCATGCATAAACAAATTCTACAAACGTAAATTCACTCTTATAGATACATAAATATAGATGCCATAAAAGTATAATCTTACATAAATATGCTTTAAACATTATTTTATAAATTCACGCTTAAGAAAATAAAAAATGTAACACAATTTAAATTATTAGTACAAAAGGACACTTCGAAATCATGAAATCAAAAACAGAATAGATCAAAAATATTCTTTTATAATAATCCTAACAACTACTTAAACGTTGACAATAATAGAACAAACAAATGGACTAAAGAAAATGGTTTTCTAACCTCGAATAAATCAGAAATAATCGTTCCTATATAGTTACGCTGATCCCTGACTCTGTCACAATTTCAGTTCAACCACTCAAAATAAAACTTTTACCATCCAAACAGATTAAAATGTATTGTCTAATAACTTAAAATTTACACGGTTCGTTGGTGCGATCAGCCTGAAAATTATCATAATTATGTAAAAAAAATAGAAAATAATAAGAAAAAGAGGAAAGAAAAAAATAAAGAAAAAATCTGATAATCCACCCGTTCCCTGATTTTTAAGTGTTTTTTTTTTTTGTATTTTTAGCTCTATTTCATTTAAGAGAATAAAAAAAGCTAATCATTTGAGTGTCAGAATCATCTATTGCAAGTGACATTGACGTTACATTGAAGTCACGGTTATCAGGCTTTGGAGGAAAAATTACGATTCTAATTCGCTTAAGATAGCTTTTCTAAATTACTACTCAGTTTAACTTTTTTTCAAAAATAAAACGGTTTTCTATGCATTAAGCATGGATATAGGAGAGGATGTTGATACCAAACGAAATGTTTCTGCAGATTATACAATTCGAATTTCGATGTATAATAAAAATTGAATATGAAGTTATTTGATTTTAAGTGGGTAAATATTAAATATTCTGAGTGTAGACATTCTATCGCCCGCTGTAATTGTCTCCACAAAGGGCTTTGTCCTTTAGTTTAATGATAGTACACAACACAAAACAACACAATCTAATCCACGTCTAAATAAGAATTGAAAATTTATTAGAAAAAATCTTAGTAATCAGATTTCAGCCTCCCAATTTACTGCTTCCACATATGGACAACTCCCAGCCTGCGGCCGGATGGGGCCCGCCATGGCTTTTGGACCAGCCTTCAGAACAAGTCAAAACCCTGTATAAAACATTCAAACTTCCATATAAATCCGAATTATACGACCCGCGATTTCGCTAACATCTTGAAGTCAGGCCCAGGAGCTCTAGCACGATCTTATCGGAAAGCATCCGTCACGGATAGTTCTCACTCACGGATACTGAAAATCTTCGGATAAATATCCGATACCCTCATTTTGACTCTACCACCATGGTTTCGACTAATGGAAGTGAGAATTTTTATGCCTCTTCCGAGAGTATCGGAAGGGGACGCTATCAACCAATCAAAACAAGGCACTCTTTGCCGCATTCGAGCACGTAGTTTAAGTTTATGACATAGTACTTAAATAGGTACCACGTCTTGTCTTATTTTGTTAGTCGATCTCTGGCTGTGTTATACCATGTGAATATACAACGTGTAAGATACTAATGCGCAGTACTCAAATACAGTCAAAAAAAATTAATATCGATTTACCAAAACTTTAATTGTAAGTTGCGTGCAAAGTTAGTTGCGCTTCGGTGGCTGAATCGGTAAGACGCGGGACTATTACTAGGGCGTTATGTGATCGAACCCCGTGCTGCGCAATATTTTCCTGCACTTTTTTTTTTTTTTTTTTTTTAAATACGCGAATCCTGGTAATTAATTCATTTTTTAGTAAAGTAAATATTTATTTACTTTTTCATTTATTCATTTATTTATTTTTTTTTTACTTCCTGTTTACTGATTTTATATTATTATTTAAATTTTATTTCTTTTTGTAAAATCTTTACTTTGTGGAATCAGAATTTTACACTTTCAAAATAAATAACTTTTAACACCCACAAAACTCAATATTTCTTTAAGGTACATTAATTTTTGTCAGAAAGACTATTTTCCCCCTAATTTTCACCCGTTCGTGATGCAACAGCCAGAGTATTAATTTTTTAAGCATCATCAATTGTAAAAATATATTCTTTGAATAGCAGAAATAAAATTTTAAAAATATATAAATAAATATACAGTCAACTCACAATTTTACGACCCTTCCGATTTAACAACCCTCTGATGAAGTGCTGACAGTTTTTCAATACCTTTTATAAACTTTATTTTACACTCAGTATATTCACATGGTATACTACCATTATGCCAAAGATCATTGAAATCCGCATTTTCCTGAAGCCGTGCCTCCTCCTTATAAAATAAAAACGGTAATATTCGAGTAAAAACAAATCAGATTGAAATTATCGTCCAAGCAATGGAAGAAAATCATTACTTAAATGAAAACAACTTTTCCAGTTTTTATAGAGCGCAGCAAACGAAATGAGGATTTGAAATCTCTAGCACATAAATTAAACAGCAGTGGAGGTTTTATTAAAAATGTGAAAGCTTGGCAAAAGATAAGCAGACTGTTATTTTATAAATTTTAAATATCATTAAAAATTAGCATTATTATATTCTAATTGTTCTAGGCTCTAAATATTTTTTAAACTCTTGAATCAGTTGGAATGCTAATGATTTATTCAACCGAAAATTGTTGATAAATTCGTCGTCGCTTAATTCAAAGGATTTACACCTAGGAATCGAATTTTGATTCCTATGAACCCTTCTAGCATCTTATTGTTGTGCAACAGTTGCTACAATTAAAACCGAGCCATTATTTTGATGTAAACAACTACCATCAGAACAAATAACCACGCACGCTGACTTGTATCCGAAGCTGAAAGAGCTTCTCACTCGCGTTTACCGTGCCGGGAAAAAAAAGTGGAATTTCCGACAGGGTTTCCGATATCGGAACGTTCCCGAGAGCATCGTGGTAGACCAAATTGACGCCCTTTCGGAATGTGACGTCATGAGTGAGAAAAGGGTTGTTTTTCCGCTTCGGAAAGGTTTCCGAGAAGATCGTGCTAGGGCCCCAGGAGGCCACTATCGTAAAGTTCTGCCCGCAACTTTTAAAAGGTTGTCCGTACGATGATAAAATAAATGAGTTGAAATCATCAACTGTAGTGAATGAAAACTAAACTGATGGCTGATCATCTGCAAAATTAATTTGAATATCGGCTGCGAGCCCAATTTAGGAATCGATCGTATCATTTTTTCATCGGAGTTTCGAACATCGTTTCATTATAAACGGTTGACCCATTAAAAAAAAAAAAATCGTCAGGGTAACTGCATTTAAATATTTATCGTCAACTTGGCGGAATAAGGCAGTTAAAATAGAATTAAACCTAGTGCCCATTATTTAAAAAAATGGAATTTTCATGTTACGTCACAGGATCATTTTCATACTGTGAATGACTGAAAAGGGTGTCATTTTCATTTAAATTATTCGGCTAAGCTGAAACTTTTATGCACTTTTGAAATTCGCATCATATGGATCAATAAAATACATGAAAAATATTTATTGCTTTAGTATATACGCGAAAATACATTTAGCTTTACGTTAGTTACAAAAGGATAATTGTAATAAATTCAGGCAATTTTTCACATAAGATTTACGAGTAGTTTTGTATTAATAACTATGAATTAAGAATAATTAAATTATTTACGTATAATTACATCAAGGTGCTTGCGGGGATGGCAATGAAGACTCCTTTCGCTTTTCCTTTCGCTGGTTGCCAGGACGATATTTTGAAATAAAAATAACTTTTTAATTCTAAACAAATTTATGTAGCTGAATGGTGTAATATATCTAGTTACTAAAATATTTATTTGTCTGTGTACTGAACAACAAGTTCCATTTATTTTGTTTCTTTGCGAAATTAATTTTTACTATTATATATCGATGGCGTGTATTTTTTAATCCGCCCGAAACTTATTTGAGCGTCCCTTTTAGGAAGATTGCATCAATCGTGTTTTTCAAACGCTCAATAGATGGCGCTACCGTCCAAAAATTTTTAAATTTTAAATTTTGAGCGTTTTAGAGTTTTTTCAATCAATTGACCTCGCTCAATCGTTTCAGGGGCCCAAAATACCCCCAGGTACGAGATTTAAAAAGAATCCTTAGAGCAGTTTTCGAGATCGTTCGGATACACACACACACACACACACACACACACACACAAACATTCCTCGTTTAATATAAGAGCGGATTTATATCTCGTATTATTTGATTTATTTTTAATTTTTATTTCATATTCCTGACTTTTCATACTCTCTTGATTTTGGGGTCTTTGTGCATGCGCAAATTCAATTATCATTCCCCATTAACGTTACTGAATTAAGTAGTTCTCCCTATCGCCACTTCTACACCAAAGACGTCAATCTGCATTTTCCTCGTTTCAAGAAAAACGCTTACAAAGGTTCATTGCTTCAGTTTATACTGATTAATCAATTTTCTTGCAAACTAATCGGTAAAAAGATATGACGCTTTGACATAGTATACAGGAATTCTTAAAGATCTTGAAAATGAATTTAGTTAAAAATAACCAAAGTTATAGGTTCGCATTATTGACGTGGTGATTGTGGTAATGTTCTAATTGTTTCATATCCAATGCGTTTTCATTTTTCGAGTCAAGAGCTGTAAAAATGAGTATTTTCACTTAATTGTTAAATTTAACAGCTTAAGTGGCAGCAACGGATTCCGTAACTACGGAAACTGTAGCAATATTAAAAATAGAACATGAAATTAAATTTATTTATGCTTGCTAGAACTGCCATATTGGCGAAATTATCGCCGATAGTCGATGGCAAATAGCCAAAATCAATCCTAAATTTAACTTCTTAATAAATGCAATAATTTATAGGCAATACCAGCTATATTTACCAGGCTTAAAAATATTCTCGTTCATCTAAAAAAAAAACATTTGTATTTATACAGAATTCCTATTTTACTATACCCTGTTCGGCGGAATTAAAAAAATTTATCTATCCATCCGCTAACATTCGCTCATCTCAATCGTGCCATAGAATTAGCAGTGCAAACGCAAAAATACACACGTTGTTAAACACAGAGTTACGCTACATTTGAATATTTATCGCCAACTTTTCTAAGAAAGGTACTAAAGAAGGAATCCGCATACGCCATATTGCGAGATTTTTTTTTTTTTCAGAGAATCATTCTAAGCACTGATTTAACAGCAATCAAAATGGGAAATAGTTATTTGTGTATGGTTCGATCGCCAAAAATAATTTTAAAAAATTTAATTTTAATTTAATTACAAATTAATGAAGCCATCTAATTGAAAAGTAGCACAGCAGTATTTTAAATTATCAACTATGACGTTTTATTTATTCCAATTTACCAAATGCGAGAATTTCATTTCTTTTGAAATTTGGCGGCATTCCCCCCAAGTTAAATCAATTTATTTAATTTGGGGTAAACTCCGAAAATTGATCGCTTAAAATCGCCTAAATAATTGCACTATTTCTGCATGGAAAATTAAATTTTAACGCCGTATTCTAATAAAACCTACACACACAAACCTAAACCTTATTTCGGTTGGCTCGCAGTAAATTGCGCCAAACCCAAAACTGTGCAAATCGGTAGAACCTACTACTTTCTCAAAATATGCCATATCAGACATTTTTTTTTTCGCCAAACTAAAAAAAAATTATACATATTGGTCTCAGATATCTCCAAGTCCTTATTCTTTTGTGTATAAAAAACATTGCATTCCTGCCCTAGTTTCCCACGCAGACGATATTTTAATTAAAAAATAACCTAGCAAATACCCTAAACAGAAAAAAATGATTATTCTTTTATTTTTAATTCAAGAATCTAAATCATTTAATAAATGCGCCAAACATGGCAATCTCGATGTTTATTTCTCACTTTTTTGAATGCAGGGGTTACAATTGCGGAATTACGGAGACCAAAAATTAGCGTTTTCGACGGGTTTTTTTTAATCAATATCTTCTAAACTAATTCGAATTTCGAGATTTAATTCAGCGGAAGACCTTCCTCGGAATTTTTCGAATCCGGGGACACCTCGATCGAAACTCAGCTCCCAGCCGTTTCGGAGGAGATGATGTTACAGACAGACGCGCACAGATTTTAATAGTATAGACTAGCTGCTTGCCCGTTCTCCGCACGGTAGGAAACGAATATTTTCCTAATATACATATAAGTCAAATTAAACACAGTAATGCGGAATCTCTAACAGTGAAAAAATGCTGGAATTCTGACGAAAAGTGGAACTCCATGAGTGGAAATTTGAGACGATTGCAACATGATGACACAAAAACTACGTCATTGTCACTGGCGATCAGAAAAGTAAGAACTTTACGGTATGCAGACGAAACGCTTCTCTTTCGAAAAATGCCTTATTTCTACATCATATAATTCTCTTTTATTTAGGTTTAATTTATAGCATTCATACATACCATATGAATAACATCGCATGATGTTGAATACTATTTTATCTTATCTTGCATTTCGTAAAGCGTGGACAATGCATTAGCACAGTTATGTTGCAGATGACTTTATTAAATTATACCCAAATCAATTATGCAGATGATTTTATTAAATTTTAACCAATTACCCAATTTAAAAAACCTATACGAAACAATCGATGCACATTGTACGTTCAGAAACCAAAAATGCATCCTGCTTCCGTGAAGATCTTGTCGCTTTCGTAAATGAAAAAATTTGTGACGTAACTTAAGCGGAAAATCTTATTACCCTTACTGAACTCTTAATACAGTAGCACACTTGTTACATAAAACTAACGTTGATCTCACTGCCAATTCACACTAAATAAATAACTAATTTCATATTTTATTTTTAACATAGATGAATTGCATAGTGTCAAATTCAATATTAAACAAAATCTGAAATCGTTTCTAGAGCTCTAGGTCTTGTAACTGGAGTAACTGGAATATATATGAAAAAATAAATAGAACTTTAACATATAAGTAATTTATATGAAATATTCTAAGCACATTGGATCCCGTTATTCAGAAAGATTCCACAAACGCATGGGAAGAAAGAGCAATTAATTTCATATTATATTTTGTATTCCTTGCAAGCGCCTTTGCTATGTACATGATTGCAATATCATTCTCGTACACGATGCTTATTCTATAGTCTCTGGTGATTTATTTTGCATTTTCATTTCATATTCCTGACTTTTCATACTTTTGAAATTTTGTTGCTTTGCGCATGTGAATAATCGATTATCATTTCGCATTACGGCTACCAATTAAACAGTTTTCCATATCGCTTCTTCCACGTTAACGACGTTAATCTGCCTTTTTCTAGTTTAAAAAAAAACGCCTACAAAGTTTCATTGCTTCAATTTAGACACACAGAGGGGTTCGGCAAATACGCACCCGACAAATTGCTTTCTTAAGTACGCCGAAGCAGCACATACGTTAGCGTGTAATGTGCTTCTCCGGATAATCTGACAGCAAAACAGAAGACAATGACGTGAAATGACGTCACACGCTAAGGAAATAAAATGAAAAATATGCAGAATTGCCTGAAAAAACTTCGATTATTTTTAATGCGCAAATATGTTAAAATTCTATTTGTTTCATATTTAATGCGTTTTCACTTTTTTGGGTCTTAGGAGATGTAGAAATGAGTGGTTTCACTTAATTATTAAATTGAACAACTTGGCAACAACGGAATCCAATTGGCAACAATGGATTCCGTTGCCACGGAAACTGTAGCAGTTTTAAAAATAGAATATGAAATGATTTATTTATGTTTACTTTGCTAGAACTTCAATTTTGGAGTAATTAACGTCGGCAGTCGATGGCAAATAGCCAAAATGAATCACACATTAAACTTGACAATAAATGCAATAATTTAAGGCATTACCAGCTAGTCTAACTGGGTTTAAAAAATATTCTCATTCATCTCAAACAGCATTCGTATTTATAAAGACTTTCTATTTTATTACACCTTGTTCGGCGGGATTAGAAAATATTATCTATTCATAGCTCGTAACACCAACTCATATCAATCGGGGCATAGAATTAGCAATACAAATGAAAAAGTTTAATTTTCTGAAATTTGGAGGGGTTTCCCTAACTTAAATCAATTTATTTAACTTGATGAAAATCATTTAAAATCGCCTTAAAAACTGCATTATTTCTGAACAGAAAATTATAATTTCAGGCTAAATTCTAGTAAAACCTACACTTGTTTTTAAAAATACTATTTCTTTACGCTCTCAGTAAATTGCGCCAAGCCTAAAATTGTGCAAACCACTAGAATCCACTTTCTCAAAATCGCCATATAAGCCATTTTTTTCGCCAAATTATAAGGTTATACACTTTAGTCTCTGAAATTTACAAATCCTTTTTCTTTTGCGTATAAAAAATATTGAATTTCTGCTCTGATTTCCCACGCAGACGATATTTTAATTAAAAAATAACCTAGCAAATATTCGAAACAGAAAAAAAGTATTATTCTTTTATTTTTAATGCAAGAGTATAAATCATTTAATAAATTCGCCAAACATGGCAACCTCCATGCTTATTTCTCACATTTTCACTACAGGGGTTACGATCGCGGAGAGCAAAAATTAGTGTTTTTGACGGGGTTTTTTATCAATATCTCCTAAACTAATTCGAATTTCGAAATTTAAATTAGCGGAGGTTCTTTCTCGAAATTTTCCGAAGTCGTGGATACCTCGTTCGAAACTCAACTCCCAGCCGTTTAGGAGGAGATGATGCTACACACAGACAGACAGACGCGCACAGATTTTAATAGTATAGATAGAAAAGAAAGATTATTTAAAACATTGCCATTTGTCAAATTAATAAGAAAAAGAGGCAGAAAAGGTTTCGATTGCTGCAAGAGGTTCCTCAGACAGACCAACCTTTTGAATGCTTAAGCTTAGTCACAGTAGGAGGATTTAATTATTATAACTCAACAAAAAAATGCCTACATTTAATAATTGACCATGCCAGGCGTTATGCTTGGGCTTTTCAGTCAAAAAGCGTAACTACAGAGACTTACACTAATTGATTAAAACAGATCTTCCAAATTCAAACTCCAAAAAAATTATTAACAGACCAAAATGCAGCTTTCATCTAAATTTAGAAGATTTTTAGAGCGCAATAATGTTAAACAATTGCTTACCACAGCTCACCACACACAGACAAATGGAGAGGTAGAGACAACTAATCCAGTGATTGTAACTAGACTCAGGTGTAAAGTAAATAAGGCATCAAGTAAAATCAATTGGACTACTTTATTAAATGAAGTAATTAAAGAATACAAAAATACTCCACATTCTGTAACGCAGTTTACTCCGTCATACCTATTTTTGGGAATACTACTCTGTGAACCCAATTGTAAACAAACAAAAATTTTATCCTCCATTGGATGAAGCTAGAAAACTCGCGAAAGAAAGAACAATAATTTCTGTAACTATGCTGATCTTTCAGTTGTGTAATAAAGCTAATTGTTGTTATTAAGCACGCCTGGTTAATCATAACTAATCCGCGACTCGACATTGGCGACGAAGATTGAAAACGATGGCTACGTTTGGGCAGATATCTAGTTTTGAGGCGTCTCTTGAATCCTGGTCGCAGTACGTAGAACGAATTCAACTTTTTTTCACTGCCAACGATGTGGCAGAGGAGAAAAAGAAGGCGATCTTCTTGATCATGGTTGGATTAGTGGTGTACAAGCTGTTGCGGTGTTTGCGCCTGCGACAACGGAAAGTAAATCGCTGTACGAAATAATAAATGTGCTGAATGCACATTACAGTCCAGCAAATCGGAGGTGCATTTCGCCAGCCCCCCCCCCCACCAAAACCGATTTCGATGAAAATGGTTCAGATCGTTTGTACCTCGTTTGTACCCGTTTGTACCAGCAAACTTTTCGTTTGTACCTCATTGGTATCTTCACAATAAGCGTTTCCTTGTGGGGGGGGGGGCTGGCGAAATGCCTAGTCCCCCCACCAACGAATTTTCAAATATGAACGATGCCAATCGTTTGTACCTAGTTTGTACCCGTTTGTACCAACAAAATTTTCGTTTGTACCTCACTGGTAGTTTAACTATAAGCGTATCCTTGTGGGAGGGGGCTGGAGAAACGGTAGCCCCCCCCCCACCAACGAATTTTCAAAAATGAACGGTGCCAATCGTTTGTACCTCGTTTGTACCCGTTTGTACCAGCAAAATTTTCGTTTGTACCTCACTAGTAGTTTAACTACAGGCGTATCTTTGTGTGTGGGGGGGGGGGGCAAGCATTTCGCCAGCCCTCCCAACAACGAATTTTCAAAAATGAACGGTGCCAATCGTTTGAACCTCGTTTGTACCCGTTTGTACTAGCAAAATTTTCGTTTGTACCTCACTAGTAGTTTAACTACAGGCGTATCTTTGTGTGTGTGTGGGGGGCAAGCATTTCGCCAGCCCCCCCACCAACGAATTTTCAAAAATGAACGGTGCCAATCGTTTGTACATCGTTTGTACCAGCAAAATTTTCCTTTGTACCTCACTAGTAGTTTAACTACAGGCGCATCTTTGTGTGTGTGTGTGTGGAGGGGGGGGGGGCAAGCATTTCGCCGGCCCCCCCCCCCCCACCAACGAATTTTCAAAAATGAACGGTGCCAATCTTTTGTACCTCGCTTGTACCCGTTTGTACCAACAAAGTTTTCGTTTGTACCTCACTGGTAGTGTAACTACAGGCGTATCTTTGTGTGTGTGTGTGGGGGGGGGGGGCTAGCATTTCGCTAGCCCTCCACCAACGAATTTTCAAAAATGAACGGTGCCAATCGTTTGTACCCCGTTTGTATATGGCGTTGTCAGATGGCGCTACGCACACTGTATAACTGCGCATCTTCTGCTTCTGCGCATCTCAGGTTGTTTATATTTCCATCGAGGCGAAGTAAATGGAGATCGTTGAATTTGCAGAACTTCAAAAAATTAAATACATAAACTTAAGAACGTGGTATATAGTAATTACTAGCTTCAGATGTGCTTTGATTACATCATTGTCTTAGAATACTATTTCGTAATGTTTATAGGCAATAGTTTCGAAGCGAAGTGATATTATTATTTGTTAAATGCCAGTTACACTGCCCGTTAGGCCATTAAACTCCAATAAACTCCTAAATATTATGTATGCCATGTCTGTTATTATTTTGCCCAAAAGTTGTATTTTAAGAAATGTTAGTAAATTTAGAAGAATGTAGTTTGTGTTAACGCAATATTTATAAATGATATATATAGTGTAATCTATATAAATAAAACAATGTGTAAACTGTCCGTTAGTTTGTGTGTGTGTCTGTCTGTCTGCGTCTCGTGTAGCTCCGAAACGGGTGATCGTAGACCTACCAAATTTTGTACGGAAATTCTCCAAGACGGGTCTCGACATACCTCGAAGCGATTTTTTCGAAATTCGAATTAGAAAATGTTTTATTTTATGTTTTGTCCGATTTTTAGCGATTTTTCTTGCGTAATACATAATAACACCGGTAATTGCACTCGCAAGAAAACGATAGTTACATAATCGTATAGAGGAGAAAATTTTCTTTTAAAAACTGTTTGCTCGGACTATGTAACATAATTTGCAGATTTTTGGGAATTTTTCAAATAAAATTAAATTTGACGCTGACTTTAGTAATATTTCGGCAAAAGACGGAGCACACAATTCGCCCACTTTTAAAAGAAGAACGGAGGAAAAATATAAATTAGAAGAATTTTTACGAATTTTTAAGTAAAGAAGGATTTTCATTTCAGGAGCACCTGCTTATAAATTTCGGTTGTCATGGATACAGTAACAATGATTAAAATTGCCAGTTGAAAAAAATAAATAAAAACGGGTCCCGCGAGCAGACGATTTCTTTGCTTGGCTCGATTTCCTTTTATAAATACTGGATTTATTTGCGAGAAGAAAAATTAAACTGCATAATCTAGAAAAACAATTTTAAAGCTTTTATAAATAGCCAATCTTATCTCTTATCTCTTTTCTTTTTGTAAAGGGTTGCAAGAGCGGGTGACGTATTTTTAAAATAAAAAAAAAGTCCATTTCATGTAGTGTCTGAGGTATTTAACGCTAAAACGTGAACCTAAAAGACAGCATGTCTGAGGAAATAAGACATTTTGAAAGTGAGAAGTTCACTGCAAACGGTCCATTTTCACTTTTTTGATACCGAATGACGCTGACATAGTTTTTTTTTGTGTGCGTGTGTGTCATTATATTGCAATGATCTCAGGTTATTACATATATGACGCAAATTTTAAGTCAAGAGTGAAATAATTTTGCTTTTTCTAGATTCCACATCACTGGAATTAATTCGAATTACACATGTGAGGAAATTTTTCGTTTCCTACCGTGCAAAGAACGGGCACGCAGCTAGTGATATATATATATATATTTGTATATAGTAATGATATATATATATATATATATATATATATATACTAGCTGAAGTACCCGTCCTTGACGGGATAGTGAATGCAAATTTCCAAAAAGGCAGGAACTTTCGTCAGCATTATATGAGTACACAGTAGTATGTTGCCAAAGTAAAGAAAGCGAAGTTATAATTTTTATGTATTGTTAAAATATTACAGGTTAGAGAGTAACTAAGTAATATCATTTCATTCGCTTTAGTCGTAATTATGTGATGCGCGAACGCATATTTACGCATATTGAAATAATTTTCGCAAAATCTCAAAATCTAATCAACATTTTTGAAAAATTTGAAGCCTAGAATTTAAGTTGAGTGAAAATCAATCATGTCACCCAATTTCGTTTCATTCCCTGCAGTCTTTATTTCGTGATGCTGGAACAAAATTTCAGCATTTTAAAACGATTTTCGCAAAATCTGAAAATCTAATCAAGATTTTTTTAAAAATACGCTGCCTAATGTTTAAGTTGAGTGACCACCAATGATGATACCAAATTTCATTTTAATCGCTTCAGTAGTTTTTACGTGATGCTCGAACACAAATTTACGCAGTTTGAAAGGATTTTCACAAAATCTCAAAATCTAATGAAGATTTTTTAAAAAATTTGATGCCTATGTTTCAAGTTGAGTGACCACCAATCATGATACCACATTTCATTTCAATCGCTTCAGTCGTTTTTACGTGATGCTCGAACACGAATTTAAGCAGTTTGAAACGATTTTCGCAAAATCTGAAAATCTAATCAAGATTTTTTAAAAATTCGACGCCTATGTTTTAAGTTGAGTGACCACCTATCATGACACCCAATTTCATATCATTCGCTTCAGTCGTTTTTACGTGATGCTTAAACAAAAGAAGCGTCACGGACAGAATGACAGAAGGACAGAATGACAGAACGACAGAACGACAGAATGACAGACAGACAAACTTTTTTTTGAGGGTCGCATCGGATTCCCGGGTGCTTGAAACGGATAGAAATCGCAAAATTTTTGAATTCCAAGAAATGTACAGACAAAAGTGAAATTTTATTTATATAGATATATATATAGTAATGATATATATACAACTGTTTAGGAATACGAGTATGTAACACCACAAAGAAACAAGCACTGGCTGCAAACGGTTTAATAACAAAATAAAATAATAACAAATGGACACTCCGTGGATTCTAACCCAACCTTAAGACGGAGCAAGCAACGGTTTAACACGGGGATGGAACACCACAAAGAAACGGATCCTGGCTGCAATCAATCCCAAACAATAGACTGAACCTGCAGTTTAAAAACACGGATACAGAATAATAATTCGAAACATACCAGCAGACGAAATCGACGCTTAAGAATACTGTGATAGAAAAACACACAAAAAATTACACTACCTGCATTCGAACCCAACTGATAGAGGAAAACATCAGTTAAAGAACACAGTTAAAGTATAGTACTAGACTATTGACATTCCCGCCGTTCAAACCCAAACTCCAGACGGAACAATGGTATAAGAAAACAGTTAAAGAATAATACTACAACATGGAGACTTCCTGGATTCTAAATAATTATCATGAATTACCGATGATTCTTACTGGAGATTTTAATGTTAATTTTCGCTCTCAAGAATCTCAGCCGTTAGTTGATTTTTTCAAAGAAAAATTTGATCTAACTATGAATACTTCTCTACTTCAATCAACAACGCGTCGCGTTTCGGTACAACGATAGATGCTGTATTTTCAAAAAAATTAGCAAATTTAGAGAGTAAAATTTATGTTTCACATTATAGTTACCACAAACCTCTAATTTCATACATAAAAAATTATGATGACATTCAAGTACCTATTTCCAATGAATAATATGAATATAACATTTATATAATCTTTGTAAAGTACATGAATAATAAATATAATTAAATTTTAATATGATATTTATTTTAAGTATAATCATTTGAGTGACCTGTGTCGTAAACGTCAAAGAAGTTTTACTTCAACCGCGCGTAAAGATTACACGCATACACTTTTTTTTTTTCTTGGCTTGAAATGCGATATGGTGAGGATGACCAAAACCGGTTGACAACCGTGACGTCACTTAACCGAAGAATGGCCGCAACCAATAGCACCGGTGCATAACCTAGCATAACCGACCGGTGATTTCTCGAGCGGGCCCAATGATTTTGTATGTAACCTAAGGCGACCATACGTCCTCGAAATTCGAGGACAGTCCCCAAATATAGATAGTTTTTTAAGTTTGTCCCCAAATGTCCTCAAATTTAGAGATGTGTACTTTTTCTTCTTCAAAGTTTCCGTTATTACTTTCTGGGGGGAAAAACTGAAGAAATAGAAAAAGAAAACAACAAAAACCGCCTTCTTCTTACAGAAACAACTAAACTCATCTCTGAAAAGGTTTGTTCTCATGCGCGATAGAATATGAATTAGGCTATAAATATGACTTTCGATATTTCTTTCACGTTTTACGTTTTTCAAAAACTCAATTATTATTCGCAAATCTAAACTAGGAAATTTATCTCTTACTCGAATACTTTTTTGAAGGGTATACATGGTAATATGTTGTGTCCCGGTGCCTTCGCTATTTGTAACGGGCCTGCGCGTGTATTTCGATGAGTCATCCAAAGAGGCCTACGGATCCTCACGTCTTCACGTATACATCAAGCAATTTTTAAGCTTTCCGATGCTTTGAAACGTTACTTAATGTAGTTTTAAGTCATGACTGTGTGTTACTAATTCAAGTACGAACTCATTGATAGTTTCTTTACTATGATGCATACACGTGGACATTAAAGTAAATAGATACATGTAATTTGAAGGAAAAACAAAGTAGTGCTAACTCTCATGATTCATTATTTTAGCTTGATTTTTAATATACATGAACAAATTAAGCTGACTTTTAGTATACCATTAAAGTAAACGAATACACAAATGATACAGGCATTTTTATGCATATCTTTATACTGAATGTTTAAGTTTCACATTTTCAAAGCAGTTACAACCATTATTACTTTTAAAATAAATTTAATAGTTATTAAATTTTCATTTATTAAATATTGTTCAATTAATATACTAACAGAATATATGACGAGGAGATGAAATAGAATTTAAAATATTTGATATTTACAATTCACGTATAAAAAATTTAAGTATTGCTATACTATTTAATTTTTAATCTTTTGTAAGGCGTAGGTGTCAGAAGAATGTTTGCTATAATTATAAGTACAACCCGTGCACTGCTTGTCCTTGGTATTTAAATGAAAAATAATGTCAATTAATTTAACGAGAAACATTTAGAATAAATTACACAATAAAGGGTGTCCTATAAATAGTATTACGAACTTAAAGGGGAGATAAAATATATCAAAAGGATTAAGAATCACGTAACAGTGTATGATCGAACACGTTTATTAACTGTTTTTATTTTGGTTAGTTCAAATGAGTTTATTTATCGAAAAGTTTACCATTCGAAATGAAAATGATTTATAATTTTCAGATTTAGTTCCATATATTTTTTTTCTCCAAAGAAAAATAATAAATTTTAGAAAACCATACTAGGAAATACCACTAATATTCCACCTCTTTTTTTAAGTGATTATTAACTGGTGATTGAAAAGAAATGTTTTCGTCCGTGCATTGCTCTATATTAGGGTTGTGACCAAAAAAAAAAAAAAAAAAAAAAAAAAAAACCCTTCTGCATGGCCTTTGAATACAAATTAAGATATAGTAACAGCTCTAGGACTCGAAAAATTTCAGGATTCCTTTTCACAAGTTGCTCTAATCACTGTAGTAAACTAAAAATAAACGATCCCTGAATTAATTATTTTTTATTATAGCCATTACCTAATGTACCTTATTATAGCCATTACCTCTAACATTAAATGGAACTTTGAAATTGAGCATAATGAACACTTATACAAAATATTAACTTCAATTAAAGTTTCTACATAAACATGTGCATAAATTAATAGTATATTTTACAGTACTTCTGCACTGAAACCAATATCACACATTTAGTGCATTTATAATAAATGATAAATGACATTTTCAACTGAAAGAATTAAACAGATAAGAATGTCTAACTAGTATTACAACGAACGCTTATTTACTAGAATAATAAACTACCGAAGTTAAACGATTTCAGATTAAAATAATTTATAAATAACACATGAATATTAATTCATAAAACATGGTTTATATCCTATAAATTTGTAGAATTTCTAAATAAGTTATACAGGTGTACACTTACCGTTACATTCAGAACTGAAAGTTCGAATTCTTTGTTGATTTATTTCCATAAATAAAGGCGCAATTTTCAAAAAATCATTACCTACATCTAAATCACCTTGTTATTAAATCACTATGACAAAACTATAACAAAATTGTTTTTTAATTATAAAATAAAATAACGTTTATAATACCAAATCGCATACAATCGAACAGCGCAAATGCAAACATTAGGCCTCAATGATTCACCCATTTTTTCCGGTGGCAACAAATAAGCAGGCCCAGTTGCTAATAACGATGGCCCCGTGTGTCCTCGAAAATATTTTCTAGTGTCCCGAAGTTTTGTTTAGATTCGAGGACAATGCTTGATTTGTCCCCAAATTACCGTTTAGAAATATGGTCACCTTAATGTAACCCCCCCCCCCCCTGTAGAAAACACCTACTGTTTTTCAGTATTGAGCTCTTTGATGCTTGTCGTTGGTAAAGTTCTCTTTGTATCTACTTATACAAGTCAAAGAAAAGATGCCAAAGAAAAAACATCTATCTGTTGAGATAATAACGAAAGCGATATGTAATGCAAAAGCTAGTATTATCACAGAAGAAGGAGGTATACAGTCACCCTCCAATGAAGTATGGAGTAAAATATCCAACATCTTAGAAGGTAAATATTCCCCGAAATCAATTTATATTCTGGTAAAGACTAATAAATACGGACTCCAAGAAGAACTTGGTATATCAAAAAAAGAAGATTTGAACGAAAGAGAAATTTCGGAAGTATTTTCACTAGTTTCGTCTGAGGATGAAAATACCAGTTCGGCTTCTGATGCGATCGAAGGTACTTCTGTAAAATTCACAATAACTTTAACACCCAACGAATGGGATGAAATACGGCCAGAAACGGTAAGGTATAAGTGCTCAGATGGAAAGGGGTTTTCCCGAGCTTTTAAAGTGCTTGCTCCAAGGCGTTGGACAGCCGTCATCTCTGAGCATTTCTACGCTCATACAAAACTGTGTTGTTGTTTATCGTTTAAGCGGAACAAAGTTAATAATACTGGAAAGCTTTATGCTACTGCTAAAGGGAGATGCACTCAGTGTTTTTCTGTCCTAACAATCACACTAGAGAACGAACCAAATGAAGGTGAAAAAGTTCTCTTGTATTGCAGTTATTCTGGAGATTTTAGTCACTGCAGATCAGTCTCCAAACGACGGCAAATAGGTCATGTGAAAGATAAATCCCTTATGGCTATACGTGGCATGAATCTCACATCGTCTGAATTCAGAAAATTAGAAGCAAGGAGGAGAATGAATTTTGGTGATAGAGAGCCAAGCGATTTGCCCACTTCAAACGCTTTACGAGTCTTAAAATGCAGAACGATAGCAGAGGAGAAATCATATAAAGATCCAATTTCGGTTATTTACGACATGAAGTACAACAGTGCATTTTGTAAAGCTATAAGAGCAATTGGATTAGATCCTTTCTATGTACTTTACTGGTTTCCAACCCAGATATACGTTTACAGGGCGTATTGTAAGAAAAATACATCAAAAATTTGCATAGATGCAACAGGAAGTGTCGTTAAGAAGTTGAAAAGACCGTTCGGAGAAAAATCCCATGCTGTATTTTTGTATGAAATTACTGTGAATGATCCTGAGTCAAAAATGCAGTACTCTGTGGGTAATATGATAACAGAGAAGCATGACACTAACATGATTTCTTTCTGGTTATCAGAATGGAGGAAAGATGCTTGTGAATTACCACAGGAAATAATCATGGATCATTCTATGGCACTTTTATCAGCAGCTGCGAAAGCTTTTACTGATACCTATAATATACATAATTATATAGATATATGTTATAAAGTATTGTTTAATACCAATAACTTCAATGTTTTACCTTCATGCTTTCTTAGAATAGATGTTGCACATACAATGAAGTTAATATCATCGTGGAATGTTCTTAAAAATGTAAGTAAAAGGAGTCGAGTATTTTACCTTTGTGCCCTAGGGCAAATTTTAATGTCTAGCCATATTAATGACACCAGAGAGCTGTTTGAAGATTTATTCGTAGTGGCACTAAGTGAAACTGAAGGTACTGATCTGAACTCAGGTGAAACAACGCACAGTGAACTGTCAACTGTCAAAACAGAAGCATAGAATCGCTACAGGATCTACAGCTGAACTCGATCAACTTGTGACATGCAATGTTGTAAATGAAGCTGCTGAGGACTTACAAGAGTCAACTGGCCCAAGCAGGTTTAGTTCTTGGGTTGAAAGCATCGTAACAAAAGTGAAGAAAATAATAGAGCATGAATCAGGTGATCATGACAATTTACAATTTTTACCTGGTATCGTTGATCACTGCATTAGTCTGTCAAAACGGCTTCCTCTCTGGACCGCAATAATGGTGCCTGTCTTTAATTATGGCTCAACTACTGCTAGCAGTGCTCCAGTCGATAGCGATTTTAATAATTTGAAAAATTGAGTTTTTTCAAACGAAAAATTACCAATTACAGCAGATGACTTTTTAACGAAACACCTGAAGTCACTTGAAGGGAGTATTATACTTGCTGCTGCAAAAGGCGGTAACAAGGAAGAAGGTGCTGAAGAAAATTTTTCTCAAAAGGAACTTAATAATCAAAACATTACTAACTTATCTCAATCGGATGGTGCAAACTTACTCAATTCTAGTGCTACCGAAGACATAGAAAATTGGAAATGTATGGCTTTACCATTAAAAAAGCGAAAACGTAAGTCATATTTAAATTGCCATCCCGAAATGGTCTCAATGAATCTAACATCGAATAAAAAGCCTGAAGTCATTGCAATTTTGAAAAATGGAAATAGATTTGCTGAATTAAAATCGGTAATTGTGAAAGGAGAAGAACTTATTCTAACAAACACTTGCGCATTTGATGCATTTTGCCAAGTTTTAGCTGCAGCAGTAACTGACAGTCCTAATTACAGAACCTTTTTTGATAGAAAAAGCAATGATATTTTTTTCAGCTTTATCTTGAACATTTCTAAATCTATAACAAAAAACAGCTATCGGATTAGGGCAGAACTACTACGAAAAATAAGTCCCCTTAATTTTCTTCCAAGTGGTGTAGTGCAAGTAGCTTGTGAAAACACGGCAAAAAATATTATAGATAATTTTTTAGAACAGATGCCTTCTTCTAAGGATGTTTTCTGTTGTACACAATTGCATCCAGAACGCATGAAATCTTCACTTAGACCTGTTTTAGTTTTGGCTTTGAAACCAGAAGAAATTTCTCATTTAGGAAATAGACTTATTGAATATTTAGCTCCGACAGAGACAAATTGTGATGTAAATGATGAAATTGTAATCGAATGTCGCAGATAAAGATCCAGTTTTTTGCAAAATTCACATATTATTATTGAGCTAGTAAATTCTGCGGTACTGAGTGAAACAAAAACTACCGAAATATCCCAACCCTTTAAAGTGTCCTTCGCTCATGTTCCACGGAAGTTGACTGTACAAGATTGCACATATTTGCTTCGAGGCACAATGGAATTCTCTCAACCAGAAAATTCAGACGCATTAAATAGTATAGGACACTATAGAGCATTTTGTTTACGACCAAATGAACAATGGGAAGTTTATGATGACATGAAAGATTCAAAATTTGTTGTATCAGATCATAAAATGTGCTCTTGTGAAATACTTGTATATACAGTATAAAAAAGTTGTAAATATAATGCATCTAAATCAATATCAGTCATCTAAATTTAACTACTTTTTGTGTTACGAAAAACCTTCAATTTCCTGTTGTCAACTTATATATAAACATATCTATGTATATAGGGATATTTAATATAATTTTGTCAATTAACACAATTCTATTAGTTCAAAACACATTTCGTACACAGAGACAATTGTGTGTTAAGTTTATATTATATAATTTGAATCATGTCCTCGTTACGAATTAAATATCAAAATAGTGTGTTTAACAGTTTTTTATATAACAAATCTAATTTACATTTAATTAAATAAGTTACGAAGTGCCGCAATAGTGTAAATTCGATGTGCAATTTTATGTCGCAACTAAACAATTTTAGTGCATAAAAAATCGATTACTATATAAGATTCTTTCAAGTGAGCCTATAGTTGAGATAGTCGGCTCACTTTTTGAAGCCCGAGCCCGCCTGGACACGAGGACTTTTAATCCGAGCCCGCCCGAGCCCGAGCAATATTATTTAAGTCGGAGCCCGAGCCCGAAATTTCAGTTAAAGATAAATAAAATTCAGATACTTCATTGATACAATACGATAAATTTTGCCGTTTGTGCAAATTAAAGACAAATATAGTTGCAAACTCTTAATGCACTTTCTAATTCTTTATAATGTTTATCAAATAATAATAATAATGTTTCAATTTTTATTAAAAATTCCTTTGAGTAGTCACATCAGTGTTTAAACATTCGTATGTTCTTAGATATATTAGATACAGAAAAATACAGGTTATAAATTTCGTATAGTGACATTAAAAAATGTTATATTTAAAGCACGTCCAGAAAAGAGATTTTGCATAATAAATTTAAGAAATTTGCATATTTGCATAGAATTGCTTAAGAATATATTATTGCATAAAAATTTAGTTGACAGGAACAAAATTATTTTTAAAAAATATTTTATGATACAATGTGAATGAATATATACATTTAACTAAGATATACCAGTAAAGAATGAGGCCAAAATTTTGAATTAACAGCATTTTAACACACATACACAAATGAAATAGTACAACACACCATATAGTAAATTACATGTGAAAAAGCTAGTTTTTTACCCATCCATTATTTTGTTGCAAGTTCTAACATCCCATCAATCCTTTTATTTTTCCGATGAATCGCTTTTTAAAATCCGTTTCAAGGAGTATTCTCAGTAAAGGAGACATTTTTCACGAGCCCGAGCCCGAACGCAATCGTGAATTACAGGGCCCGGGCTTTCGGGCTCGGGCTAAGCCCGTCTCATCTCTAATAGTAGTTGGTTTCGCTCGTTTCTTCTTCTAGAATGTCATTTGTGATCACAAAATAGAGATAAAAACTTATATTGATCTTGAGTCTTGTTTAATATCAAACTTATATATGTGATATATAAAATTTCTGTAATTTTTATTTTTATATTCCACGTCAGTTTATTCTAGTAATATTTTTGAGAGTTTGTTTTATAATTTGTAATTAAGGGTTATGGTTATATACGTATGAAAATATTTTCTGTAAAAATATTAAAATTTTTATTTTTTAAGTCAGATATAACCATGTTAAGTTATTTATTCATGATCTTATTTTTAATTTTTACATACAAATTAGGACAAAAAAAGGTTATTTTTATGTTTATTAAATCATTCTTCATCCCAGAAAAAGCCATATATACGGTTTATGTTATAAAAATTTATCACAGAATTTACAGTAGAGTTGAATTTACTAGTTTATTAAAACACACGATAATATACAAATTTTTAATTCATAAATACATAATATATTGTGAAATAGAGTTCTTTTTTCTAATGACAACATATTAATGCAATCTCTTTCAGTTTTTTTGGCGTTTAAAATTACCGTAAATTTAAAATTTTAGTTCAGTCATCCCTTCCTAGGATACGGCTATTCTTTATTGCGCAATTTTGAAGGGTTACTCACAAATTGAAGAAATAACAAGTCAACAATTTTATTATAGTATTGAATTTTTTAAATAAAACTAAGTACTATATTATATTACTTTTCTTAAGCATTAACAACTTTTAGATAAAGGAGAGGGAAAAAGATTTTTTCAGTTGTAGAATTTGAAAACTGGAAAATTACATCATTCAAACTTCCGAAATAATCTTATTCTGATCCAAGCAAATTCAGTATTGTCATAGTACAGATATTTGAAAATTAATTTGTTTTGCTCTTCATTGATAGTTTTTACTCATAAAAATGTATTGGTCTTTCTTCTTCCCAATTTTTCACTGTAAAACATCTGTGAATATGTTATTAACTTATTGATTCTTTTCAAAAACCTGCTTCTTCTTTTGAGTTATTTAAGTTTATGATAATCGTATTAAGTGTGTAATAGTTTTGAAATGTATTCTGAGTAAATGTACCATTATTCTGCTTAACTTGAATTTTCTCGTAACATAACCCAACATCTGTTCTTCTATTTTCAAGTTTGTAGCTTATCAAAATACAAAATCAATATGCAGATTTATAGTTTATGAGTAGTATGTATAGTTGACTTTATGATGGACTTTTTTTATAGTTGTGGTGCATGCTAAACATATATTATAATGTGTTTGATTTTAAAGTATACCCAAAAGTTTTGTTCTTCTTCTTATTATTATTTCTATTTCTGAAGCTATAGTTCCATTTGACTGATAATAATAGACTCCCTATTTACCGACCTTCAAAGATTCCCGAATAAAGGTCTAAGTAGAGATCGATCTTAAAAAGTTTTGGGGGATATCCAAAGTCACATTATACTTATTAATTGTGATCTACAATTTTTTTCTTTAACTGAATATCAATATCTGAATTTTTTTTCTTCAATTTAATATTGATACCTGAAATTTTTTTGATATCCCGACAGTTAAAGAGAAATTTAATTTGAAGGTAGATATTGTATATGCATATTTTATTACATTCTGTATATCATTTCAGTTGACTATTGTATCCTCATCTCATTAAACAGATTTTGTATTCGAATAGTCGTGCCGTCTTATATTTTATCGTTTGTATTAATTTACTAAAATTAATTAGACGATCTCTAGAATTTTTCAGATTTTGTTTAAAAAGTGTCACTTATTGCATAAATACTACGCAATTCTATAAATATAACTAAGAATCATTCAAGACTTTCTTATGCCATTTGTGCCCAGACTATTTGTATGATTTTCTATAGAGCCTTCGTTGATGCCATCAATAATATATTATTTTTTGACACCAACTATGAACAAGTGCTAATTTCTTTTTAAAATTATGTATAGAAAGTAAAAATTTTATATTCTACTTACTCATGTATCATGTTAAAGTATTTTGAGAAATTGAAATCTCCTACTCGTGAATTAAAACTAAGACAATTAAAGAAAGTTTACAAATGTTTGTGACTGACAGCGAAAATGCTATAATTTGAGCGTCCCAAAGAGGGACGCTAGACAAAAATGGATTGATTTACATAATATTTCAGCAATATTTCCAGAAGTTACAAAAGCAAAAGAAAATTTTAGATACTGTACTTTTGTAAGTCCCGATAAAACAAATTAACCCTTCCGACTGCTCAATTTGTGGACCAAAATCGCTTCAAAAATTGTGTAATTTTATTTTTTCATAATCTGTATACATTGGAGAATTGAAAAGTTCATTTTTTCTTTCTAGAAAAGACTTTTTATATAGATTTTTATCATAAGAAACTAAGCTTCAGAAAAACCAATTTCAGATGTCATTGCATAAAATTTTTTTAAAAATAAATTTCAATTGAATTACAGTTAATTTCCGTTTATTATATATAAGAAAATGCACCACCGCCTAACGCTTTGCAGGTTTCTTGAATCATGGTCAGATTCGTCGCCGTCTGAGGAGCAGTCCAGAAAATCTAAATCACTATCACTATTAAAACTAAAATCTCTTTCAGAATCTCATAAATCATCCGGAATATACGGTCTGTCAATTGCTGAACGATTTCTAGCAGCCATTTCTGATTAGAAAAAGGCAGAAAAGAAGTGAAGTTAAAAGAAAAATTCGTTGGTGGGGGGGGGGCTGGCGAAATGCTAGCCTCCCCCCCACACACACACGCAAATGTACGCCTCTAGTTAAACTACCAGTGAGGTACAAACGGGTACAAACGAGGTACGAACGATTGGCACCGTTCATTTTTGAAAATTCGTTGGTTGGGGGGCTGGCGAAATGCTTGCCCCCCCCCCACACACACACACAAAGATACGCCTGTAGTTAAACTACTAGTGAGGTACAAACGGGTACAAACGAGGTACAAACGATTGGCAACGTTCATTTTTGAAAATTCATTGGTGGGGGGGCTGGCGAAATGCTTGCCCCCCCCCCACACACACACACAAAGATGCGCCTGTAGTTAAACTACTAGTGAGGTACAAACGAAAATTTTGCTGGTACAAACGGGTACAAACGAGATACAAACGATTGGCACCGTTCATTTTTGAAAATTCGTTGGTGGGGGGGCTGGTGAAATGCTTGCCCCCCCCCCACACACACACAAAGATACGCCTGTAGTTAAACTACTAGTGAGGTACAAACGAAAATTTTGCTGGTACAAACGGGTACAAACGAGGTACAAACGATTGGCACCGTTCATTTTTGAAAATTCGTTGGTGGGGGGGCTGGTGAAATGCTTGCCCCCCCCCCCCACACACACACAAAGATACGCCTGTAGTTAAACTACCAGTGAGGTACAAACGAAAATTTTGTTGGTTCAAACGGGTACAAATGAGGTACAAACGATTGGCATCGTTCATTTTTGAAAATTCGTTGGTGGGGGGGCTAGGCATTTCGCCAGCCCCCCCTCAAGGAAACGCTTATTGTGAAGATACCAATGAGGTACAAACGAAAAGTTTGCTGGTACAAACGGGTACAAACGAGGTACAAACGATCTGAACCATTTTCATCGAAATCGGTTTTGGTGGGGGGGGGGCTGGCGAAATGCACCTGCAAATCGGAGATAGTGGAGAGGTTTCACTTCAACTCTCGGGTGCGGAAACCCGGGGAGAACTGAGAACGTCTCGACATTTGTGTTTGAGCTGAGGCGGCTGTCCGAATTTTGCAACTTTGGTCAAACGCTCGACACGATAATCAGAGATTGGCTCGTGTGCGGCATCCAGAACCCAGGCATGCAGCGGCGGTTGCTGGCCGAGCCAAAGCTAAGCCTAAATAAGGCTGTCGACATAGCGTTGTCGATGGAGACGTCAGCCCGAGACGCACTCGATCTGCAAGCTCCCAGTGCAAATGTACATAAAACCTTCGTCCAAAAGAAGAAGGAATTGGGTAACGGGCTAAAGGAATTCCAGGAATGCATACGCTGTGGTCAGAGTTGGGCAAAAACTAACTTTCAACTAACAACTAATTTAGTTAGTTGACAGGTAAATGACAACTAAACTAATAGTTGTTAATTGTAAGGTTCAACTAACTCTGCTCAACTAAATTAGTTTTAATTGAACCGAAAACTAAAACAAATTTGAGCCAAGCTAGTTGAACCTTCAACTAACAACTATTAGTTTTAGTTATAGTTTTCGAATAACAACTAACAACGAACTGTAATCTATCTGTACTTAAGGGCAGAGTTGGGTATCATTATGTAAAATATTAGCTGTCATTCTGAGCTCAGGGTTGGCCCAAGGGGGGTGCGAATGTAGGCGATCGCTAAGGCCCCGCGCTTATAGACGCCCCGCTCCTGGGCTATTTTATTGCTATCTCATAAGACATGATAGAGAAGAGGCCCAGCTCTTGCGCTTCGCCTGGGGCCCCGCACGCCCCTCGGGCTGGCTCTGCTGAGCTTTGTTAAAACTGTGGTATTCAGTGGACCGTTATTTAAAAATCACTGTTTGCGAATTGTTCTGTGCGGAATGTTCAACGATTTCATAGAAGCAATAAAATTTTAAGTTTTGTCCTGACATCCGGAATTGTTTCCCACGCTTTCTATACACCCATCAGCTCTCGTACCATTCAGAAACGGAAGAACTCCCAAATTCACAGCAATATATATTTCATGTTCAGAAAATTTTGATATTAGTATTTATATAAAAACAATTAGACTTTTGTCTGTCCATTACTTGGAATCCAAAAATTTTACGATTTCTATCCGTTTGAAGAACCTGTGAATTCATCACTACCATAAAAAAAAGTTTGTCTGTCATTCTGTTGTTCTGTCCGGGACAATTTTTTTATTCGCGTATCACGTAAACATGACTGAAGCGAATGAAATGAAATTTAGTGAACTTATAGGCGTCGAATTAAAAAAAAATAAAATATTGGATTTTGAGATTTATCGCAAATCATTTCAAAATGCATAAATATTTGTCCATTATGTATAAACCACTGTAGCGAATGAAAAAAAAAAAATGGTATCGTCACAGGTCGTCAGTTAAACAATAAGCATCGACCAGTGGCGTAGCGAAAAATTGTTCACGGGGAAGGGGGTTACGATTACTGCAACTCATATATATGTATACGTGTGTGTGATTAGACTGAAGAAAGTACATTTTGTATGACAAAATTCCTCATTGGGAGTGGGGGGGGGGTTGTAACCCCCTAACCCCTTCCCCGTGGTTACGCCACTGATTTCGACGAACTTCAAAGTTTTTTTATAGATTGATTTTGAAACTGAAAATTGTGTGACTCCTGAAAAATGACAATGGAATAGAATGAATTTAGGAATAATGTTAGATGGCAAGAAAACTGGTCACCTTTTCTGGTGGGGTCGGAAAACTGGTCGGGAATAAGTTGACCAGTTTTCTTATTCCCGAGCGTGAGGGTTGTCACTAGAGATGGGGAAAGAATGAACACCCTGTTCTTTTGAACCTGTTCTCAAGAAAGAACGGGAACACCCTGTTCAGTGATCACGGCTAAAACATGTTCTCAGTTCATTAAGGTCCGACGCTTCAAAAGTTTATGGCAGGCAAGCGTGTTGAAAAGAGAAATTTTGGAAAATGCCTTAAAGGTGAAATTTCTCATTGAAAGGCACGATTAATATTTTTTTGCTAAGAAAAATTTAAATTCGGGGGGGCCCACATTGGCTACGTATCTGATGGTGGGGGCAGAAGTTCACAATTTTAGCTTTATCAAATTCTAACTGTGGAATCTTAGTTATATTGAGAAATAATGATAACGAAGATGATTATCTGGGGGGGGGGGATAGAACTTTTAACCCAACCTACCATAATTTTAAAGTGGACCCGGGCAAAGAATAAGAAGCTTTCTTATATGTTCAATACGAAATGCACTCACAGGAAAACAATTCGTCAATTTTTATTATTCCAGCCAAACTACTCAATTTCAATCAAAGTAAAAAATTTAATAATAAAGAAAATGATAGTCTGAAACACAAACAAATCGAAAAAAAATATTTTATCAACGTCAAACAATAATATAAGCAATACATTATCTCCGTATAAAACGCGCCTTCGCTTCATACGCTCTTAGCCATCTCTTATTGGCTGAAAAAGAACCTGTTCCGGAGCAGCCCTTCCTATTGGCTGAAAACGAACAAGTTCTTTTTTCACGGCTGGAGGAGTTCTCCGAGCAGTGAGCGGGAACACCTAGGTCAGCGTTCTTTTCCTGAGCTGGTGTTCTTTTTCGGAACAGAGAGCTAGTGTTCTTTTCGGGAACGGAGTAAAAGGCGTTCTCTTGCTGAACAGGTTAAACGAATTGTTCTTCGGTGAAAGGTGTTCTTTCATTGATCTGTTCCCTGTTCTTTTGCTTTAATTAAGTTCTGAGCTGGGGTCAAAGTTGTAGACTTGGAGTCAGAAGCAAGGCCGTACTTAGACGGGGGGGGGTCCTATGAGTTCGGACGCCGCTCCCCCGAAGTTATTACATTATATGTACATGGTGTATTTATACAGAAACGTAGCCAGAAAATTTTTTCTGTGTGGGGATGGTGAGGGGCATGGGCAGAGGCGTAGCTAGGGTTACCAGCGCCCGGGGACAACTGAAGATTTTGCGCCCTCCCCCAACTTACCCATCAAAAGGGGAAGGGGGCAAACCCGTAAATGTGCTATAAAAAACTGTAATGTCTGAAAATAAAAAAAAATTTAAATAAAAATTTGTTATTAAAAATACAACTATTTAAAATACCTTAAATCCCCTCCCTTCCTTTCTTGGTTTCATTTTGGCTACCCTACTATCAATTTTGCTCGGGCTACCACCGGCCACGTAGCCAGTCGATGATGGCCCGGGCAAAATTGCTAGTAGGGTTGTTTGCCGATTATAGCTACTTTCTTTTAACGTCAAAACCTTCTTACCATTTGTCCATAGAAAGCCATACCATTTACCCATAGAAGTCCATTATCAACGCAATTCGTTATGTAGAGTTATTAATAATGATCTGGTCTTTTCATTTACTTTGTAATCGAGTTCAACTGTACTTCATATAACTTGCTATACTAAATGGAAGTATTTATTTAAAAGCATTTTTTTGTTTGGGGGGGGGGGTAAAAATGTGATAGAAATAATCTGAGGACAAATTTTAGAATAAAATATTGTAATTCATTAACTGACAATTTTCTATTAAAAAAATTCTCTTTAAACTCTCCACCTTCAAGGGGAGCTTTAGTTCTCTCCATTGAGGGAACTAAACACTTTGGAGTACACTTTGGATATTTGCTAGCGCGACGAGATGGTATAATTCGTGGTGTTAAGTACGCCAATCTGCAAACGATTATGTAAATGAAAATATGGATAACGGTTTTCCGGTAACCTTAAATGAACAGTAAATATAGGTTGTGAGCATGTGTAAATCGCCAAATAATGAAAAGTCGCCATGGGTGGCAGGCTATTCTGTCTGTTCCGTAGCTTTTATTAACTGTACATGTACGCAAGTCGCCAAATAATGAAAAATCGCCATTGGTGGCAAATTCGCAAGGTGTCCAATAGGTTTTACATTATTAAAAATACGGCTGAAACAGATGTTCTGATTTTATTACGCTTTAGCTCCTAATTAATATAACTTTTGAATGGCAACTTTAAAAATCATTGTGTTTCTGAGGAGTGCAAATAATTTTTCCAGCGATTGTAAGCGGATTCCGCAATTCAGGTGGAGTATAGCTCAGGACCCGTACAACACGGATTCCCATAACAAAATATCTTCCGTGTTATGAGGAGTAGGGGGACTACTGTAGTGTGAAGTTTAAATTTTTATGTACCAATGAAGATGCAAGAATCAAGCAATGTGTAGCTTAGTTCAGTAACATTCTATCTGATCCAATCTTCGGGTTTTGTCTGTTGAAATTATGTCTTTTTTACGAATAAGCCTGATTAGGGGCCGAATCCCTCATACGAAAAGCGAGCGTAGCGAGTCTGGGGGCCTTGGCCCCTAGTTTTTAAAAAAATTGCTGGCATTTGACCTACAAGACATTTTGAATTCTTTCCCAGTTTCTGATATAAACGGATTTTTTTTAAAGAAGATGCTCAAAACTTGTATTATTTCTTGTATTATTACTTGTAAACATATTATTAAAAGAACAACCTTAAGCACTGGAAACTTTTAAACAAGCATTTTTTTTTTCAAAAAATCATAATTAGCATTTAGCAATATAGAAAATTGCAAAAGTACAATATTTCTTACCTTAACTGGAAGGTTCTCTTGCCGAGGAGAACCAGAAACGAAGACTTTAAAGCAGTTTCTACAGTACAAATATGCAACTTTTTAAAAAGACAAGTACAGCAGAGTATTATAATAACAGGAATGAAAGCCAATCTTAAAAGACCAAGTAGAAACATATGAGAAAAAAAACATCTCGAATTACGAGGGAGCATCCAGACAATGGCGGCTCGTGGGTTATTTAAATGGAGATTCAGACAACAAATGTCGAAAATTAAATATGCAGATACGACGCACCTTACAAATTAAAATATATTTGCGTTTCCAGCAGTTAAAGGAAAACAATGCACGCAACTGACAGAAAACAAGTAATATTTTATCTTACATTTCGCCACCAAGATAAGTGTTAGCAAAGGTACAGTCTTGATTCATTTTATTTCAATTTTTTGTAAAAGGATAGTATTGAAAATTTTACTTGCTATAGCTCCGAAACACTTCTTTTGCTCATCTTAATTATTTACACTAGTTGGTAAAAAAAATATTATAGGGAAAAGAATAGAAATAAAGAAAATAATAAGAAAACGAAATAAAAATGGATTAACTAACCGAACGTAACAAACCGAAGGAAAATCCGGAAGAGAAAACAGCAAAAAAATGTCCCTTGTGCACACCGAAAATGTGTGAACGGAATGATATCAGTACAGTCATACTTCTCAATTCTCTCCGCTTCTGTTCGCAGAAAGCGGATCAGAATGGAATTTTTCCGTTCGCACAAGCGATCGATTAAAGTCTGCTATAATAAGCGTGTTTTAATAATAGTGGAGGAAGGGAGGGAAAGAGTAAAACTCCAGTTTTAAATTCACAAAAATGTAGAAGTGTACTTAATATTAAAAAGAAAATAATTTGTTAATGTGTTTATTTTATATATTTTACCTTGGGAGTTCGCGTGCTCATGTGTTCAAATGGGTGAGCCGCTACGCATCCAGAACGTTAATTTATGACTCAGATAGATGATAGTACCTAGTAGACGGTTCGCGTAGACATAACGAATACACAGAAGCCTCTGGTCGATAGTCTTCCGACAACAAGGTAGCTGAGGAGTCCAGGGGCGTAGCCAAGGGGGGGGGTTAGGGGGGTCATAACCCCTCATGAGGAATTTTTTGCCATACAAAATGTATATTCTTCACTACATTATCACACACACGTATACATATATATGAGTTGTAGTAGTCGTAACCCCCCTCCCCATGAAAAATATCTGGCTACGCCCCTGCTTTCTTTGACTGTGCATCGGAGGTTGAATAAAAAACAACCCTCGTACAAAATTTATATTTTAAATAACGAAAATAGTATAATATCATTTCTTTTTGCTGTGTCATTCCCAGCTTAAACCAAGCGGGCTATTCAATAGATGAGAATTGTATTTAAAATTTTTATCGAAAAATTCATTCACAAACAATTGTAGTTTCAAATCATTTTCGTGGCACTCTTAGTTTCAAAGCCTATCCACCGCGACAAGGTGGTGCCACATCAGATAGGGATCGGTTTTTAATTGTCCTGAGCCAAAAACCGCATAAAAAGCAGATATTTGTTCGGTTTTTAATTGTGAGCGAAAAAGCATTATTTTTTGACGCTTTAAATTTTAAAGCAACAAAAAATAAGAGCCAAGCGTTTCCTAAACTGTTTGCTCCTGGCCTGCTGTTCGTCGCTGAAAACCATTAACGGCGCCACGCTGAAAAAGCAGTCATCCAAAAACCGTTCCATCAGATCGGGTGGATACTGCGGAGAGGATTCGGGTGCTGCCACAGACAGCGGAGCAGCCGTAGCGTACGAACCGAGCGAGGAGTTGGCGTCCGCAAATTCCTCGCCATCAGTATCCGGCTCACTCTGTGGAACAGCGAGACCCGGATCCAGGGCCCGATTAAGGTACTTCGGGGCCCTAGGCACAGCATTATTTTGCCCCCCCCTTTTATGAAATTTTTAGTATGTACAAAATTTATGCAAATTGAAGAATTATTATGAATTCAAATCCAAATTCTTAAGGGACTGTATATACTTTAAATTTTTTTCTGTAATTAAAATACTTTTTGTAATTACATGTAAGCAATAAAGTGCCTTATTTCCAACAATATGATGGAATATTTCAAGTTATACATCCTGATTTGGCAGCATTTTCATTGTTAAATAACATAACAAACGTACGCATAATCAAAAGTAAGAATTGTGAGATCATTTTTATCGCGGCTTAAGACACCATAGTTGCTGAAGACCCTAAACTTATTTTGTTAGCAATTTTTTTTTCTAAATTTGTAAAAAATATCTTGCTGTTTGGTTTTGGGGGCCCCATAAAAAATCTGGGACCCTAGGCACGGGCCTACTGTGCCTAGGCCATAATCAGGCCCTGCCCGGATCTGATGCAACGGAAATACTTTCGCCACGCCTTGCATATAAAAAAGCGGCCAAGAAGAAAGCCGAAAATGCTACAGCACTGCCATCAAATATAATTTCTGATAGCAGCACCAAAACGAACGGTACAAAAAATATTTTGCACCAAAATAATCAAACCACTTAGTTCAAATGCTTAAAAAGTATGGTAAATACAGTTTCAAGCACCGAAATAAAGCAGTTATAGAAGAAATCCAAGCATCTATTCCAAGAGCTTAGATAGAAATGATTTGTGTTGCTGATTGTTGCAAATATTTCTCATTGACAATAATATACGTCCCCAATTTTAGCTTTGAAACTGTAACTTGGTATTGTTTACAACAATGTATGTGGATAATAATTAGTTCTGCTGTGGCAACACCACTGAACGAACTATAACTTCAACTCCCGCCAGTTGTTTTCCCCGCCAAAGAACACTCTAGACGGAGAACGAGACTGGGCAGACGTTCGATGTTAAAAGAGCAGAATAGCTCTCTTGATGTTATTTTTATTTTTATTTCTACCTCTCAATGTTTTTAAATGTTAGTGTCGTCGTTGTATTAAAGTTTCGTCTCATTAAATGTTTAAAAAGATTAACGTCTATTTAATTTGGAGCGCTAGCTCCATCCTACATGGGTGCTCGCCGTTCGAATCCGCACATCCCCTAGATACAGTACCGGAACTAAAAAAGTTAATACTTTTCTTGTAATATTTATTGTTCTTGTGATTTATATGCCAGCGAAATTAAAAGTGATGTGCTACAGAGGATAATATTTTCATGGAATGCCGAAACAAGAACAGAAACACAAACTGTAAGTACATTCTAATCATATTCCAATTATTTGGTGCATACGTTGATGCTTGTTCAAGAAAATGTCGATGATTAATGAAATGCTCATCTCATTCAAGATATAAGAAAACTGAGGAAATATTTCAACGTTATTTTGATGCAAGAATTTTTTAATTGATGCGAAATTCTTTTTTTGATGCGACTTTCACGTTGACTTTATTACTTCTGTTTTCTTGGCTTTCTACTTTGATGAATTTATTTGATGATTTCGACGAATAATTTGATGATTTGATGAATATTTTGATGCGTAATTTGAAAGATTGGTAATTAGAAGTTTGATTGAATTATATACCTTCGTTTTCTTGAACAGCAACATTTGAAGAACACGTATTTCGTATATATTTTGATTTGTTGTGAATTGAATACAGTTTTGAAACATATTATATTGTTATTCTGATGCATATTTTTGAGAACAGTCTCTATATTCTTTTAATGAGATTTAAATGCCTTAATGTGAAGAAAATGTTTGATACTGAAATTCTATTTTAAATTCCGAAGTGTTTGAGTTTTGATCTTGGTTTTGCATATCTGTGTACAGTAACTATTTGAATATATATAATCATGTCTACTCTCAGCGATTACCCCAATATCGCAAAATCGTTAAAAATTGGTAGTACGAGTCAAATAAAGGTTTTACATCGCTTAATTTTTGGTACAGACGGCGATAGACAAAATCGCGCGAGATTACGCAAATTTACAGGTTTCCCACAGCCATTCGAGTTAGAAGAAACGAAACAAAAAGTACTTAAAGAGTTTTCACTTAAAGACCTAATTTCTATTTGCAATTTACTTCATTTAGAATTCTCAACTGACCCAGATAAGTGTGCTAACACCATTCTTACGAGTCTTAATGATTTATCGTTATTAAAAGCAGATTCTTCCGATCTTTCGGAAAGCGAAGTCAATGATTCACATCCGGTTGACAGTTCATCTCAAACAAATAACGTCGTGGGTGAAAATAGTACTCCCTCCCCACCCACCCCTGACGCAAAAGAATTTTCGGATAAGCAACAGACACAGATTCCTTTTAGTGAATCAGCTCAGAATTTATTGCCTTCAGTCGAAACTACGAGTTCCTCTTTCCAATTATTTAGTCTCAAAGACGTTGTTGATTTAATAAAACCTTTTTCGTCTCGCGATAATTATAGCATTGAGAATTTCATATCCGACGTTGAAGAAATTTTTTATTTGTACCAAATAAACAATCCAATTCACCAAATTACTTTTGTTAGAAAATGTTTGACTGGTCCCGCTCAAACTTTAATTAGGTCTATTCGTGGAATCACAAATTGGGAACAATTGAAGCACCATTTGCTAGAGGAATTTTCTGACAAAATTAACAGCATTCAGTTACATCAATTAATGGAATCTCGACGTATGAAACCGTTTGAAACCCTACAAGAATATTTCTTAGCTATGAGAGATTTGGCACACAAAGGATCTCTTGATGATCCCTCCCTGATTGAATATGTTATAAATGGAATTCCAGATTCATCACACAATAAAATTTTCCTTTACGGTTGTAAATCCATCCCAGAATTCAAGGAAAAATTAAAGATTTATGAAAAAATCTTTAACAGTTCTCAACATTTCAGACAAAATAATCAGAAAAAATTCGATGATACCAACCTTAATGTGAAACTCGACAATAAACGTAACCCAAATACACAACCAGTATGTTATTCTTGTGGCTTGAAGGGTCATAAAAGCAACCAATGTTTGAATAAGTCACATGGTAAACAATGCTATGGATGTAAAAATTTTGGTCATGTTCATGCTAATTGTCCCAAAAGTTCTCGAAATTCGAAACCAAAACCTGAATCTCAAAAACCTACTCCTGATAAAACTGTAAATGTGCTATCTCCTCAAACTTCATCGAAAAATCCCATGCATGTTGACATTCAACTTGCAGGAATTCAATTGACAGCACTCTGTGACACTGGGTCACAAGCAACCCTTATTAATGAGAAAACACATCGAAGAATCGGTTCGCCACCATTGCATTCCAACACCATTCCCTTTTCAGGAATTGGCCGAAACGAAGTTCATAGCCTCGGGTTTTTCCAGGATTCCATCGAAATTCAAAAGATTACTTTACCTGCTAAAATACATGTTCTAAAAGATGACTTGATTCCTTTTGATGTGATTATCGGAAGCGACTTTTTGCAGCAAACCCAATTTACATTTGATAAAGACGGTATTCATTTATGCGGTACCCTTGATGATAACATTTTCGTTAATATTGCTAATATTTCTAATGACCAAACTTTTCCATTTGATCTTTCACACATTTTGAATTCTGAAATTCGTGAGGAAGTTCAAAATATCGTTACTTCCTACAAACCCCATAAAGTTAAAGACACTGAAATTCAGATGACTATTTTATTACAAGATGAAATACCCGTAGCACAACGCTCTCGAAGACTCCCTTTTGCTGAACAGAAAATTGTGGAAAAACAAATTCAAGATTGGTTAAATGATGGAATTATTAAACAAAGTTGCTCTGATTACGCCGCCCCGATTGTTCTATGTAAGAAAAAAACTGGAGATTACAGACTTTGTGTTGATTACCGCAGGCTTAATAGAAAAATGATAAAAGATAAATTTCCCTTACCACTCATAGAAGAAGCCTTAGATAAACTTGGAACATCTCGGGTTTTCACTACACTTGACCTTAAAAATGGTTTCTTTCATGTACCTATGGACCCTAACAGCACTAAATATACTTCTTTCGTAACTCATGAAGGCCAGTACGAATTTTTACGAGTTCCATTTGGATTATCCAACAGCCCTAGTGTTTTTCAACGATATGTTTATACAGTTTTTAGAGATCTCATTCGCGATAACATTCTTATTGTTTACATGGACGATCTTCTCATACCATCTAATGACGAAGTCGAAGGCCTACAAAAATTGCGCCTAGTTCTCCAAACAGCTGCAGATTATGGCCTCGAATTGAACTTAAAAAAGTGCCAATTTTTACAACGAAAGATAGAATTCCTTGGTTATATTATCGAAAACGGAGTAGTTAAACCGTCACTTACCAAGACACAGGCAGTTCAAAAATTCCCACAACCTCAAAACCCTAAACAAGTTCAAAGTTTTCTTGGACTAACAAGTTACTTCAGAAAGTTTATTCCAAATTATGCGCTGATTGCTAGACCATTAAGTGACCTCCTTCGGGATAATGTAGAATTTAATTTTGGCCCTGAACAAATAGCAGCTTTTCAACACCTGAAAAACATTCTTTCACAAAACCCAGTTCTTCATGTTTATCAACAAGGATACCCATTAGAACTCCACACTGATGCAAGCTCCTTAGGTTTTGGCGCTGTGCTCTTACAAAAATCAGATGATGGACAGTTTCATCCTATTCATTATTTTAGCCGTAAAACTACAGTTCAACAAGAAAAATATCACAGTTACGAACTGGAAGTTCTCGCCGTCGTTGAGGCGCTAAAGAAATTTCGCACCTACTTGCTAGGTACAAAATTTAAAATTATCACAGATTGCGATGCTTTCCAAAAAACGATGCACAAAAAAGATCTACCAGCTAAAATTGCACGATGGGCATTGATGTTAGAGGACTTTGATTATGAAGTTTGTCATCGATCCGGTAGACAGATGAAACATGTTGACGCTTTAAGTCGTAACCCCATTCTTGTTATTACCACAAATGATATCACTCAAAAGGTGAAAAATGCCCAAGATCAAGATGAATTTATAACTCAAATTAAATCTATGCTCGAATCTACACCTTCCGATGAATATTTAGTTAAAAACGGCATTCTTTATAAACTTCATAAGGATACCGAACTTTTAGTAGTCCCACAAATGATGCAGAAAGAAATCGTGCTAAACGCCCATTCACAAGGTCATTTTGCCTCACAAAAAACCGAATCAATTGTTTCTCGTGAATTTTACATCCCTCAACTTAAGAAATTGGTTCAAGAAATTATTTCAAATTGTATTCCTTGCATTCTCTCCTCGCGAAAATCTGGAAAACAAGAAGGATTGCTTCACCCAATTCCAAAAGGTGATGCACCTCTTGAATGTTACCATTGCGACTTTTTAGGACCTTTACCATCGACAAAGAAATGTTATAAATATATTTTTACAGTAATTGATGCCTTTTCGAAATTTATATGGATCTATCCCGTGAAGTCAACCTCTACGAAAGATGCCTTGGACAAACTATCCTTGCAACAAACTACATTTGGCAACCCTTCAAAAATCATCACAGACAAAGGTAGCGCATTCACATCTTCAGAATTTCAAAGCTACTGCCAGGAACAGTATATTGAACACATTTCAATTACGACAGGTGTACCACGTGGAAACGGTCAGGTTGAACGCATTCATGGCACAATTATCCCCGTTTTAACTAAGTTAGCTATAGATGAACCTGACAAATGGTTTAAATACGTCCCGCGATTGCAACGTATCTTAAATAGTACCACCACACGCAGTACAAAATTCACACCTTTCGAACTTTTAATTGGTGTTCAAATGAAACAACAGGAGGACCTACAGATTAAACAACTTCTTGACGAGGAACACCAGCAAAGAGTTATTGATGACAAAGAAGCGTTACGTATCGAAGCTAAACGAAATATCCTCCGTTTACAGGAAGAAAATATACGACAGTATAACAAACGACGTAAACCAGCCTGTAAATACAAGATCGGTGACAAAGTGGCAATACAACGAACTCAGTTTGGAACTGGACTAAAGCTGCGACCCAAGTTCTTCGGACCCTATGAGATCACAAAAATCAACCCCAACGATCGTTACGAAGTTCGGAAGTTAGGACATCATGAAGGTCCCACCATAACGTCAACTGCGGCAGATAAAATGAAACAGTGGTGCAACAACTGAACACCCAATCTTATTATGCTTTGTTTTTCAACTTTTTTTTTTTCTCCCTTTTTCTGCTTGTTTTTCTTTTCTTTTCAGATCTTTTGCTTTTTCAACCCAGCCGCGGACGTCTGTAACCTCAGGACGGCCGTGTGGATAATAATTAGTTCTGCTGTGGCAACACCACTGAACGAACTATAACTTCAACTCCCGCCAGTTGTTTCCCCCGCCAAAGAACACTCTAGACGGAGAACGAGACTGGGCAGACGTTCGATGTTAAAAGAGCAGAATAGCTCTCTTGATGTTATTTTTATTTTTATTTCTACCTCTCAATGTTTTTAAATGTTAGTGTCGTCGTTGTATTAAAGTTTCGTCTCATTAAATGTTGAAAAAGATTAACGTCTATTTAATTTGGAGCGCTAGCTCCATCCTACATGTATTAAAGTTCCAAATACTATTTTACTGGATTCATTGTTTGTAGAAATTTTTGCGTCATATTGCGATGCGTTGTTTACGCCGCAAAACTTTTTGTTTACACATGCTTTGGGGGGATACTTCTTTAACCCGTAAGCACGCGCGTCTACTTTTGTAACTTAAGCAGTCGCATGGGGTAAATCGTATCCCATTTTGTCTTCTTTATATTTTTGACTAAAAACGTTTTAAAAACAAATTTGTGGAGTTATAACATAAAATACATCAGTTCTGTTACGTTCCATGGGAAGAAATCGTGCTTTTTATATTTATTTAGAGATTTTCTGGCAGTTTCTTTAAATACCATGCTTTCTGAGAAGAAAATCGCATATGATATGCTTTATACCTAAAAACACTAATTACTTTACTAATATGATATTAATTTCATTTAATAGCCTTTTGTCAATACATACCAGTAGTGTAACGTCATAGTTAATTTACATTTAGTTTATACTTAGTTTACGTTAACAACGTAATGAAACGTTGTTAGTCGCACGGGAGTATTTAATCCCAAAGTGGAATCTTCCGGATAACAAAGAAACGAAATTCCTTCACCCACCCCAACTATACCTTGACTTTGAAAGGTAGAAGACGGGGCAAACTTGTTCTCAAAAAATTTATCCCATTTTACGAAGAAAAAAAGTCGCTGGGGTGAAATTTACCCCAGCGCGCCTGCTTACGGGCTATCCATTGGTCATTCGTCTGCACCAGAGATCAGAGTGATCTCGCTAACTATAGTATCACCGAGTCCCGTATCAGTTTACGTTCTTTAGAGAATCAAATTAATAGTAGAGGGCGGTTATAGTTAAATTTCCCCTACAAACAGCATTCTGCAACTGTAACCGGTGAGCAGATTGCTACCCAATTTGGCATATGGAAGCATGAGATGCACTCAAGGTAATTTTTCAGGACGTTTAGCTAAAAAAAAAAAAAAAAAAAGTCTACTAGATGGCACTTTTCATGTTGAAATCAGCTCAAATATTACCCAAAGGAGTGAATGAATGCCCAAAGACTATTGAATAAATGTTAAAGTATTCGACTACGTTGACAAAGCTAACTTTGGCGAAAATTCACATTTTCATTTTACTGTCTCAAAGTACCATACACAGATATTCTAAAATGGCCTTTATTTTAATTCTATATGTAAGAGTCAGTTGACAAAATTTGGTTGATTCCTAGATTACGGTGCTTCTTAGCCAACGAGGCGATAAAAAGTTCAATGTGGTAACCTTGGAGACTTATTTGTTTTCTGAGACAAGACGGGAAAACGCGCCAAATTAGCAATTTTTAAAAACGCGCCAAGAAGCATCGTAAAGTAGGAATTAACCCATAATTTTAAATGTTTTTATTAAAAAACGAAATTTTTTCGCAGTTAACTGCACGAAAAACATGATTTCTCAAGAACTAATGAACTATAAATGATTTAACTTAGCATACATATTTCTTGGACCTGTGTGAGAGTAATAGAACACAGGTTTTTGATGTAGATCTATTTTATTATGTTTTACAGCTTTTTTATTCCAGAAAATAGAGTGAATTTTGAAAAAATGCTTATTCACTGTACTAAACTAATCATACAGCCGAAAGTTTTGTAAGTACGACTTAACCTGCGGTCTGTTCCATTACCAACAGTTAGATGAGTACACATGCAAAGCCGCAGTTGATTATATTGAAAAGCATTTTTTGAAGATCGTTTTTCCCAACGATGACATTTTCATTAAATTTTTTAATAAATTACATTTAAAAAAAAATAAATATAAATATGAGTTCTTAAGTTTTTCCTTTGAAACACATCCAAAAACATATTCAGAATGTTACATATTAGTTATTTTAAGAAAATCGTCTCCGAACATAGTTGGATACCTTAAAATCAAGGGCGTATCCAAGGGGGGGGTAGGGGGGGTCATAACCCCCCTTGAGGAATTTTTGGCCATACGAAATGTATATTCTTCACTACATTATCACACTCACGCATACATATATATGAGTTGTAGTGGTCGTAACCCCCCCCCCATGAAAAATTCCTGGCTACGCCCCTGGAGGAGTCAAAAAATTTACGACTGATTTGTTGCACTTTCTAGATAAACATACACGGTATTTTGAAAAATATTTTGCCTCATGTTCAATTTGAAGACTGAATTGTGGGCCACAGCTTTAATGATTCCAGCTTTGATTTTTTGATAATGATTGTATAAAGAATTAATTGATTGTATAAAGAAAACTTGAGTAATGTTTTGACCTTGATAAAATACTGTAAACAAGAATTCTGAACATCCTAGGAATTTAGTCAGTGACAAAAATGGCCAAATATAAAAAACGCAGTTACACGACAGAAATTTTGAATCCCATAAACACACAGAAGCCCACAAGAGAGAAGAAAAAAGGAACGGGGAAGCTCAACTTTATTTCCAAAGAGAATCTTCTGAAATAGCTGCAAACATTTCCTGTACAAGTCATTGTGAAAAGTTTGATTACATCTTCGTTAAAAAATTCATTTGCGATTGTTCTATTTTTTTCTTTTTCTGTCAATAAATAAAAATACGAATATAAATCATATTTTTCTTCTAAAATTTTATAACATCGATTTGGCGCCCCTTTGGTGTTGCGCCCGGGGACAGATGTCCCCCCTTGCCCCCCCTTAGCTACGCCACTGGGCATGGGCGCCGGCAGCATAGGGCAAGGGGGAGCAATGCCCCCTCCCCCCTGGATTTTTGTATGCAGTGTTATCCTTTGCTTTTTTGCTCTTTCCAACATGGTAACTATACGTTGAAGTAGTCTTTGCCCCCCCCTGAGTAGTCTTTGCCCCCCCCCTGAGTAGTCTTTGCCCCCCCCCTGGGAAATATTCTGCCGGCGCCCATGGTGAGGGGTATGAAATGCAGTGATGTATAAATGAACGAAATGTTTGCGCAATAATTAAAAAAAAAAATTAATCTTGCTAAATTAGACAGAAATTGGGTGTGGGGGATATATCCTGAAAAATTTATCCCGATATACCATGCTCCCCGACTCCGAAATTATTTTCTAGGTATGGCCCTGATCGGAAGCCATTTAATCTGGATTTTCGGAGCCATGTAATTTTATATGCCAAAGTCGTATTCATTTTCTTAAATCGTAGTCGAAGCAATCGACATATTTATACACGCGTATTATTTTTAATCTGGAGCCTGATACTTACAGCTTTTTAAACGGAGTCTTTAATTTTTAAGCTGGAGCATGTACTTTTTAAGCTGAAACTTTACTCTTTTTTTCTTTTTAAGCTCTAAGAGTGTATCGACTCTTTTGTGGGCTCCCCCATTGGAATGTGCAGGTCCATGCCTTATGTTTTTAACCTGAAGGCTACACAATGATTTTTTTTAAACTTGAGATGGATTTATTTAATATTTTGAGTTAGAGTCTAAACTTTAGAGCTAAAAATGTTTGTCGTTGGAACCAAAGCCATATCTTTTAAGCTGGAGCCCGAGACATATATTTTTATTTGTAGTCGCAGCCGAAGATTGAATGTTTTTTTTTAAATTATTATTATTATTCGAGCCGGATCCATAACCTTTTGGAGCTAGACCTGGAACAATAAATTTTTTTTTAAGGTAAAGAGGCGGACCGAACGGCGGAAAAGGGTGAATTTTTCATAAAACGATTTCATCATTATTATTTTGTTAAAAACATTTTAAATTGGGGGGGGGGGGAGCAGACTTTCTGATTCACCTCCTCGGGTACAAGGGGTCAGAGCCGTATCCATAAAAAAAATTTATCCAGACAAAAATTTCGGAGGGGGACCAACGAAAGAAAGGTTGAATTTTTCACAAAGACTTCATCTTTATTAGTTTGTTAACAAAAGTTTAAATTTCGGGGTGTGGTGGACCAGACCCCTGGGTATGGCCTTGAAGGGGGTCTCCCTCTCCAGCGGTCCTACAACCCCCCCTCCTCCAGTTCGCTTCAGGTCGAGCTTCCAAATGACATTCAGAGTGGGGTTGTTGAAAATTGCATCTTCCGTTCGCTTTATCATGATATTTATGGTGTGGACTGGGAATAAGACTAGGAAAGGGGGGGGGGGAATTCATCGCAGATTATCATCTTCGGCGGTCTGCTGTAGTAGTGCTGAAGCAGAAAAAACAAAAACAAAACTGGTGTTTCGTTGGAATTGATTTTTCTCTTAGTTTATATTTAGCTATTGCATTAGCATCTTGGAATATTGTTCATCGAATCGTTGAATAAACACTTCTGTGGTTGGATCATTTTTATGTCTTGTAAATAATGATAACAATTATCTAAATAAATTAATCCAGTCAAAAATTAACAAAAATTTGTAATTTATATTTTTTAAGTGAATCTAATATTGTTTATCATGCTGTGTATGAAGTATATACAATCATATATCTATATCGTGTATATTGAATCAGCCATTACTGTACTTAAATTTATATTCAGTTCAAGTAAATTAATGTTTAAAAAATGAAGATTTTGTAATATTGTCTTTTACTAAATACGGATTTTAAATTAATGAAAGCGACACAGAAGAAGTATACTAGTTCTTTAGCTCTTCTATAGTGTTTCATTATATTTAATTAAAATACTGACAAGTCTAATCAAACAGTTATGAATATTATGTCATTTTAGGAGCTTTCAGAATCAAATATTGTTTACTAATGTAAGCAATATTGTATTACTCAGGTAAGTAATCGAAAATTAAGCCTGGCCTTAATAATTAAGCCTTTAAATAATTCTCTCTAGAATTTCAGTTTTTCCATTTATTTTTACATACGTGCTATGAGTAAGGATAACAAAAGTAAATAAAAAGCATCGGAAAAAATTTTGATTTTAAAAAGATGTGCATATTTAACAGTATATTATAGAATGTTAATATAATTAAAATATTTTTACAAAAAAATTACTGTTAACATACTTGATTGAAGAAAGCCAGAATGTTGGTTGCAAAGTTTTTTTAAAACATTTTACAATTGTTGTTGCTGTTGCTAATGCCCTCTGGCACTCTGGCAACCCGCGGGGCGGTGCCAGATCCCTCAAATAGGCAGGCGATGGGTGGAAGGGGCTGCTTCCATTTTAATGATCCCCAGTGCGAGGAACTCCGACTCAGCTTGGGGTCCCCTAATTTTGAACCAATTCTTGAGGAGGGACCCACCCCCTGAAATCGGCACCCCCAGAGGTATCGTTTAACAATTTGGAGAACATTGAAGCCACGACGGATTTTACGTGCACCAGCTCCCATTAGGTCCCACAGCAGTCGAGCCGAGAGGAAGTTGACCCTCCTAAGCACTGGCCAATCCGGATGCTGCTTCACTTTTCGTGTTCTTATGGGAACGGAGTTTAGTGCCCAGACCACTGCGGGTTTTACAATTGTACTAAAGTATAGTACATGTTAAAAAGACATATATTTTCATTTTTAAATTGAATAAAATAGTCATAATAAAGCTACCATAAATCAAAGAACCTGTTCTCAAAAGAACAGGAAAAGAACTGTTACGTTCTTTAAAAAAGAACGGGAACGGTGAACAACTGTTCTTTGAAAATAACGGTTTTCCCCACCTCTACAATGAACATGTGGTCGCTTTTTCTCCAAAATATAATCTATCTATACTATTAAAATCTGTGCGCGTCTGTGTGTGTGTGTGTGTGTGAGTGTACCATCATCTCCTCCTAAACGGCTGGGAGTTGAGTTTCGAACGAGGTATCCACGACTTCGGAAAATTTCGAGAAAGAACCTCCGCTAATTTAAATTTCGAAATTCGAATTAGTTTAGGAGATATTGATAAAAAACCCCGTCAAAAACACTAATTTTTGCTCTCCGCGATTGTAACCCCTGTAGTGAAAATGTGAGAAATAAGCATCGAGGTTGCCATGTTTGGCGAATTTAATAAATGATTTATACTCTTGCATTAAAAATAAAAGAATAATACTTTTTTTCTGTTTCGAATATTTGCTTGCTTAGAATAGTTACTTTTTAATTAAAATATCGTCTGCGTGGGAAATCAGAGCAGGAATTCTATATTTTTTATACGCAAAAGAAAAAGGATTTGTAAATTTTAGAGACTAAAGTATATAACTTTATAATTTGGCGAAAAAAATGGCTTATATGCCGATTTTTGAGAAAGTGGATTCTAGTGGTTTGCACACTTTTAGGCTTGGCGCAATTTACTGAGAGCGTAAAGAAATAGTATTTTTAAAAACAAGTGTAGGTTTTACTAGAATTTAGCCTGAAATTTTAATTTTCTGTTCAGAAATAATGCACTTATTAAGGCGATTTTAAATGATTTTCTTCAAGTTAAATAAATTGATTTAAGTTAGGGAAACCCCGCCAAATTTCAGAAAATTAAACTTTTTCATTTGTATTGCTAATTCTATGCCCCGATTGAAATGAGTTGGTGTTACGAGCGTATGAATAGATAATATTTTTTAATCCCGCCAAACAAGGTGTAATAAAATGGGAAGTCTTTATAAATACGAATGCTGTTTGAGATAAATGAGAATATTTTTTAAACCCAGTTAGACTAGCTGGTAATGCCTATAAATTATTGCTTTATTGTCAAGTTTAATGTGTGATTCATTTTGGCTATTTGCCATCGACTGCCGACGTTAATTACGCCAAAATGGCAGTTCTAGCAAAATAAACATAAATAAATCATTTCATATTTTTTTTTTGCAACAAAATTTCAAAAGTATGAAAAGTCAGGAATATGAAATGAAAATCCAAAATAAATCACCAGAGACTATAGGATAAGCATCGTGTACGAGAATGATATTGCAATCATGTACATAACAAAGGCGCTTGCAAGGAATACAAAATATAATATGAAATTAATTGCTCTTTCTTCCCATGGCGTTTGTGGAATCTTTCCGAATAACGGGATCCGATGTGCTTAGAATATTTCATATAAATTACTTATATGTTAAAGTTCTATTTATTTTTTCATGCATATTCCAGTTACAAGACCTAGAGCTCTAGAAACGATTTCAGATTTTGTGTAATATTGAATTTGACACTATGCAATTAATCTATGTTAAAAATAAAATATAAAATTTGTTATTTATTTAGTGTGAATTGGCAGTGAGATCAACGTTAGTTTTATGTAACAAGTGTACTACTGTATTAAGAGTTCAGTAAGGGTAATAAGCTTTTCCGCTTAAGTTACGTCACAAATTTTTTCATTAACGAAAGCGACAAGATCTTCACGGAAACAGGATGCATTTTTGGTTTTTGAACGTACAATGTGCATCGATTGTTTCGTGTAGGTTTTTTAAATTTGAGTAAAATTTAATAAAGTCATCTGCAACATAACTGTGCTAATGCATTGTCCACGCTTTACGAAATGCAAGACAAGATAAAATAGTATTCAACATCATGTAATGTTATTCATATGGTATGTATGAATGCTATAAATTAAACCTAAAAAAGAGAATTATATGATGTAGAAATAAGGCATTTTTCGAAAGAGAAACGTTTCGTCTGCATACCGTAAAATTCTTACTTTTCTGATCGCCCGTGACAATGACGTAGTTTTTGTGTCATCATGTTGCAATCGTCTCAAATTTCCCTCATGGAGTCAGCTTTTCGTCGGAATTCCAGCAATTTTTCACTATTAGAGATTCCTCTTACTGGGTTTAATTCGAATTATATGTGTAAGGAACAGATTCGTCCCCTACCGTGCGGAGAACGGGTAAGCAGCTAGTACTATTAAAATCTGTGCGCGTCTGTCTGTGTGTCTGTAACATCATCTCCTCCTAAACGGCTGGGAATTGAGTTTCGAACGAGGTATCCACGAATTCAGAAAATTTCGAGAAAGAACCTCCGCTAATTTAAATTTCGAAAGTCGAATTAGTTTAGGAGATATTGATAAAAAACCCCATGAAAAACGCTAAATTTTGCTCTCCGCAATTCCGTGATTGTAACCCCTGTAGTCAAAAAAGTGAGAAATAAGCATCGAGGTTGCCATGTTTGGCTATTTTATTAAATTATTTAGACTCCTGCAGTAAAAATAAAAGAATAATGATTTTTTTTTTCTGTTCAGATTATTTACAAAGTTTTTTTTTTAATTAAAATATTGCGTTCATGTTAAATCAGAGCTGGAATTCAATGTGTTTTATGTGTGAAAGAATAAGGGATTGAGAGATTTCCGAGACTAATATGTATATTTTTTAGTTTGGCCGAAAAAAAATGGCTCATTTGGCGATTTTGAGAAAGTAGTAGGTTCTACCGATTTGCACAGTTTAGGGCTTGGCGCAAATTACTGAGAGCGGTACGAAATAGTATTTTTAATAACAAGTATAAGTTTTACGGCGCTAACTTCGATTTTTCATATAGATATAATGCAGTTATTAAGGCGATTTTAAACGATCTATAGAATTTTCACGAAATTAAGTAAACTGATTTAAGTTAGAGGAATTCCGCCAAATTTCAGAAAATTGAAATTCTCGCATTTTGTACATGGTAGTTAACGGTGATTAAAACCCGTTATAGTTAATAATAATTTAAATAACTGCTACTTATCAATAATATGCCTGCATTAAATTTTGGCGATGGAACCATATAAATGATAGATAACAATTTCCCATTTCGATTGCTGTTAAATCAATGCTTCGAATGATTCCCTGAAAACAAAAAAATCTTGCAAAATGTTGGCATTTGGCGATCGAAGTACTGTGTAATAAATAATTGATTCTTATTTGTTAAAGCAGCGCTACGGAAGTTTCTTTTACTAGAAGCTGTTAGAAAGGCGTAATTAATACTGTCTAATATATTATTTTGTTTTACGAACTGAAATGTTTGTTGATTCCTACTTTAGTACATTTCTTAGCAAAGTTGGCGAAAAATATTCAAATGTAGTGCAACTCTGTACATATTATTAATTCCATTCCACAATTGAGATGAGCCGATGTCACCGTATGCATAGATATATATATTTTTTTTTAATTCCGCCAAACAGAGTATTGCGTATTGCCTTTAGTGTCAAGTTTAATTTGTGGTTTGAGCTATTTGCCATTTACTGGCGGTGTTAATTTCGCCAATATGGCAGTTCTACCAAAGTAAACATGAATAACTCATTTCATGTTCTATTTTTAACATCGCTATAGTTTCCGTAGCAACGGAATCCATTGTTGCCACTTAAGTTGTTAAATTTTACAATTAAGTGAAACCACTCATTTCTACAGCTTTTAAGAATCGAAAAAGTGAAAACGCATCAATTGTGAAACAAATAGAACTGTAACAGACTTGCACCTTAAAAATAATCGAAGTTTTTATGCAATTCTACATACCTTTAATTTTATTTCCTTCGCGTGTGGATGTCATTTTTTACGTCATTTTTGCTGTTTTGCTGGCAGATTATCCGGAGCAGCACATACCCTCTAATGTATTTGCTCCTCCGGAAGCAAGAGCTTATGTCCGGCGCGTATTTGTGTAACCCCATTGTGTTAATCAGAATTTTCTGGTGTCACATTTTTTAGACCATTTTTTTACCGCGGAGATTCCGATCCTGAAGTATATTGATTAAGCAAGAGTAGCCAGAAATTTTTCATGGGAATGTTACGACTACCGCAACTCACATATATGTACACGTGTGTGCTATAAGGGAGTGAAGAATATGCATTTTGTATGGCAAAAAACTCCGCTTGGGGGGGTTGTGACCCCCTATCCCCTCCTTGGCTACGCCACTGTACGCAAGAATAAGTTGTCACGTCATGAAAAACCGTCATAGATGGCAAACTCCGAAGTTGTTCTGAGGGTTATACAAAATTAAAAATTTTTCTTTTAGTAAATTTTACTTTTGATACAGTTCGGATATTTGGTTTTAATACATTTCGGCCACCAAGGTGGTGAGATGAAATATTACTAAATACGGCAACCCAGAATTTTCTTAACTATTGAATTTGACACTATGCAACTACAGTAGATTCCCTATAACACGGTAGATACGTTCCGTGTTATAGGAATCCGTGTTGTACGGGTCCTGCGCTATACTCCACCTGGAGTGCGGACTGCTCGGTATAATCGCGGCAAAACTTATTTGCGCTCCGAAAAAATGCAATGATGTTTGGTGTTGCCATTCAAAAGGAATGTTAATTACTGGAGCTAAGGCGTCATAATATCAGAACATATGTCTCATTTTACCGTGCTGTACGAGTCTCTTTTAACGTGTTACACGAAAACGATCGTAATGTTTTTGTTGTGTTCTAAGAATTCGTGCTGTAGACCCATGTTATAAAGAGATCAACTGTAAACTGTAAAAAATGAAAAATGAAATTAGTTATTAATTTAATGCGAATTGACAGTGAGATAAACGTCAGTTTTATCTAACAAGTGTGATACTGCATTAAGAGTTCGATAAGGGTAATAAGCTTTTTCCCAGAAGTTACATCACGAACGTTTTCATTTACAAAAGCTACATGATTTTCACGGGAGCAGGGTGCATTTTTGGCTTTCAAACGTAAATGATGCATTCATTGTTTCATGCAGGTTTTGTTAATTTAGGTGAAATTCAATAAAGTCCTATGCAAAATAACTGCGCTAATGCATTGTCGACGCTTTGCGAAATGCAAGATAAAATTGTTGTCAACATCATGTAATGTTATTTATGAGGTATATACTTTATATTAATGCTATAAATTAAACCTCACAAAGAGAATTATATGATGTAGAAATCAGGCATTTTTCGAAAGAGAAAAGTTTTGTCTGCATGCCGTAAAGTGCTTACTTTTCTGATCGCCAGTGAGAATGACGTAGTTTTTGTATCATCATATTGCAATCGTTCTCAAATTTCCACTCATGGAGTCAGCTTTTCGTCCGAATTCCAGCAATTTTTCACTATTAGAGATTCCTGTCACTGGGTTTAATTCGAATTATATGCGTAGGGAAAATATTCGTCTCCTACCGTGCGGAGAACGGGTAAGCAGCTAGTGTTATCAATAAAGTTTGAGTAACATTATTTTGTTTTTAAGCGAAAATGGATATATTCTGGAGTAAAAATAAGTGAGATGATTTTTTAAAACATTCATTATCCCTTGCCCTTTACTGTTTTTCTCGTGCTCCCCCTGCAAACGCTACCTGGGTGGGAGGCGCCCACCGTTTGGGAAACGCTACTTGCCAGTAGAGCGTAATGTGTTTGGATGTTCCGGTAAAATATCTATTTAAGCTATATGCAATTTTCAATAGATTCCTAGGTGCGGTATATATATAAATTTGTAGCAATCAATGTATTTTTACGTCAGTAAATATACAGGTAGACGGAGAGAGAGACAAACCTTGCTGGAAAGTGTTCAAAAAATCATACTTTGTTTTTGAACTAAATAACTTCTAAATCCTTGTAAAAAAAAGTGTCCTAACACAATGAAACTGTTAACTAGAATGCAGAAAAGTAATAACAGCCATTAGTAAAGGAACACGAACATACAGCTTTGTGCTCTCACAAGCAAAAAGCGGATAAGTTTTCTTTATCGGTCGGCATTATTAGTTATTAGTTTTTATTCGACAATTACAACTAAAACTATTAGTTGTAGTTGTAAGGTTCAACTAACTCTGCTGAACTAAATTAGTTTTAGTTGAACCTCCAACTAAAACTAATTTAGCTGAGACAAGTTAGTTGAACCTTCAACTAAAACTATTAGTTGTAGTTTTAAGGTCCAACTAACTCGGCTCAACTAAATTAGTTTTACTTGAGCAGTAAACTAAAACTAATTTAGTTGAGCCGATTTAGTTGAACCTTCAACTAACAACTATTTTAGTTGAACATTTAGTTGTGTTCAATTAAAACTTAGTTTTAACTAACTTAACTAACTTAACTAACTAAACTAACTTAACTATAGTTGAATGTTTAGTTCAATTAATAATTTAGTTAATGATACCCATCTCTGCTGTCCATTGCATCCTTCCATCTTTCAGCTTCACCGCATGTTGTCGTCCCCTCGAAGTTACCTGGAATCGTAACATCACAAAAATTTGCACATGCACAGTAATAACCAAATTCTTCATCAAATCGAACTGGTGGTTTAATTTGCCTTTTTGGTCTTGTTCCACTTAACATTTTGTCATCATCTTCGACATTGCCATTGGGGATCTCATTACCTGGCTCATTTGATACTTCAGATTGCTCCTCCTTATTTTTGTCACTTTTCTCATCTTCATCATCATAACCTACACACATAGTGTCTTGGTCAATAATGTCAGCATGTCTGGCAACAATTATTCTGTTGTTCACCAAAACTCTATATCCAACTTCTGTATATCCAAGCAAAGTTCCAATTCAGCTTTTTTATCCCATTTGAATCTTCTCTTTTCTTCTGGTATTCTGACATAAACTATACTTCCATACATTTTTAATTAATTTAATGATGGTTTCCTATTAAAAAATATTTCATAAGGTGTCTTCTTTACTATAGTATTTGCCAATGTCCTGTTTTTCAGATAAACTGTTGCTTTTATCACTTCAGGCCAATAACATCTATCAACTTTTGCTTCTGCTAAAAGACATCTAGCTATATCCATTATTGATCTATTGTACCTCTTTGCAGTGCCATTTAATTCATGTACATATGGTGGACATGACTTTACCTTAATACCTTTTTCTCTTGCGAATTTATAAATCTTGCTATTCAAATATTCTTTCCCATTATCACATCTAAATTCTTTTATCATCTTCCCAGTTAAATTTTGAGCTTCATTCACATATTCCAAAAAACAATCAAAAACTTCATCCTTTGACTTAATACAACAAACTTTCACCAATTTGCTATAATCATCAATTAAAGTCACAAAGTATTTCTCACCATTATATTCAGTTGTATGTGGGCCATTTACATCAGTGTGAACGATCTCCAGTAGATCTTCTATTATTCTTAAAGGGTAAATTACGCATCTTATTCTCAATACATTTAGCACACTTCATGTATTCAGATTCTATTTCTTTAGGTATCCCCTCTAATAACTGGTGTCACATAATATCCAAATATTTAAAATTTACATGCCCAAGTGTACGATGCAGTTTCTCTTTTAATGTTATTGTATTGTTTACCATATTTGCATGTATTTGGTCATTTAAAACATAGCTTGTTACTTTATATAAAATTTCATCTTTGATTGCTATTGCTATTAACGTATTATCTAATTCATAAATTTTTGAGAACTGTCCTTTTGAAACTATTTTATGATTGTCAGTAATCTTCGAATAACTTAATAAATTTGCCTTCATTTCTTTCACATAAAATACATTCTTCAGAGTTACTATGGACTCAGTGTCATAAACAGGAAAAGAAACTACAATATTACCAACCTTTGTTGCTTCTAACATCCTTCTATCAGCAACTTTCACTGTAATAGGTTTCTTCAACGTTACTTGGCTTTCAAAATATTCATCACTATTTATTATATAATTGGTACATCCACTATCCAGAAACCAATTTATTTGATTTTTTTGTGTCGCGCTATTTTCATTTGAACTAGTCATATTACTTTCAATGATTGCAGCATGAAAACTTCTTCCTGGGAGATTATTATTTATCCTGTGGTCGGAGTTTGCTCCACGTCCGCGACGATTAGTAAAACCACGACTACGCTCTTGATTAGTTGAACGACCGCGACAATTTGTAGAACCACTACCGCGATGGCTCACTTGACCACGTCCACACCAACAATTCTTCTTAAAGTGACCAGATTTTCCGCATTTGAAACAGACATTTCCTTGTGGACCCGATTTTCTCATTTCAAGCGATTTCGACTTAATTTTGCTTTTCAGATAATCAACTGTTCTGTCCTTCGCCGGTAAAACATTGATTAAGTCACCAATATGACTGTAATTTGATGATAAAACGCTCTTAACATGTTATTTAGCTTTTCTTGTTCACTCACAGTTGCGCCGGCCTGTTTAAGCTTGTTCACATACTTCTCGAAATCATCAAAGAATAGGCTTAAATCTGAATAATTTTTCAACTTCACTCTTTCTAAATTATTTCTACATACAATTTGCAAAGACGTGGAAGTCTTCAAGTACATTGTATCAAATATGGCTATTATTGCGCCATACATATAGTTCGTTGCTTGAACATCTTTTCCTTCCCAAACTGCCAGATTATCGCTTTCTTGAACTTTTCGTTGTACTACATCTTTACATTTTTTAAACTGCAAAAATTTCATCATTCGTATTTTCCAATTAAAATAGTCCGAACCGTCAAATAGCGGTATACTGATGTCACTGCTTCTGGCGCACGCCATTTTTTGTTCTTAAGATCGTATCGGTGCCGGTGCCTTTTTTAGTTTATTTACAAGCAGACTTCATTACATTTTCAAAACCACGTATTCGGCTACCATGTTGGGAAACTTAGATATTAGGCATTTTATCATGATTTAAAGTTGTATTAGCACTCAACATTCACACACACAGAAAATACATTACATGATTACAAACACAACCGACAACGAGTATGTCGGAGGAAGAGAGAAGAAGGCAGAGGTGTTACCAATCGTGTTTTCAAGGCTATTCAAATTTTATTGTACATTTATGTTTGCATGCAAAGAGTGATATTGTTGTTCAGAATGTATTAAATGATTACTTGGATGTATTTGCAAATGAATAGGGCCATTTAAAAAAATCTCAAATAAGTTTGATGATGAAACAGGATACAAGGCCTGCTTTTTACAAAGCACGAAGCTTACCTTTTGCTGTGAGGGACAGGGTTAGGGATGAGCTTAATAGGTTGCAAGAATCAGGCATAATCAAGCCTGTTCGATACTCTCAGTGGGCAGCTATTATTGTCCCAGTATTAAAGAGCGACTAATCTTCAATAAGAATATGTGGGGACTTTAAGCTAACTGCTAACATAGCTATATACCCAGATAAGTACCCGTTACCTAAAGCCCATGATATTTTTGCCAGTATGGCTAGGGGCAAGCAGTTTAGTAAGCTCGATTTAAAAGATGCGTACAATCAATTAAAACTGGATGAGCAATCCAGGAAGTTGACAGCAATAAACACTCATCTGGGGTTGTTCGAGTATGTGAGGTTGCCATTCGGGATTTCTTCGGCTTAAGCAATTTTTCAACGGGTTATGGAGACCTTATTAAAAGGGATTCCCAATACTGCTGTTTACCTAGACGACATATTGGTTACAATACCTACCAGGGAGGAGCATATACACATCTTAAGAAAGGTACTAGATAGGTTAAAGTTAGCAGTGCTTAAGCTTAAGAGGAAAAAAAAGTGAATTTTTGGTTGACACATTAGTATTTTTGGGCCAGAAATTTACCAGCATGGTATTCAACCAGTGGATGCTAAAGTCAGGGCTATTAAGCAGGCCCCAACCCCCAATAATATCAATGAACTAAGATCCTTTCTGGGCCTTTTATAACATTTTACTCTAAATTTTTGACAAACATGAGCACAAAGTTAGCACCTCTTTATAACATGTTGCAAAAAACAGTTAGCTGGAAATGGTCAGAAAATGCAAGTAAGGCATTCCAGGAGGCTAAAGATGCTATTTGTAGTACAGGGGTTTTGGTCCATTATGATCCCAGTAAGGAGCTTACTTTGGCCTGTGATGCATCTCCTTATGGCATTGGAGCTGTGCTGTCTCACAGCATTGAAGGAAGTGAGCGCACGATTGCTTTTGCTTGAAGAACCCTCACACCAGCAGAGAAAAATTATGCTCATTTGGAAAAAGAGGCATTGTCATTGGTCTTTGGTGTGACTCACTTTAGAGAATATTTACTGGGACGTTCATTTATCCTGTACACTGATCATCGCCCCCTGGTCAATCTGTTTTCGGAGAAAAAGCATATTTCCCCATTGGTAAATTCTCGAATTCAGCTCTGAGCTTTGACACTGTCGTCCTATTCTTATACAGTGCGATATCGTCCAGGACATGAACATTGTAATGCAGATGCATGCAGAAGATTACCATTAGTTACCAACGTGGGTAATCCACCTCTGCCATTAGAACTGGGGTTGCAAATTGATAGGATGGAAATAGGCCCTGTCTCACTAGATGATATTAGTCGAGCAACTCTAGGGGATGAAACCTTGGCTCAGGTGGCAAATTTAATTCGTAATGGCTGGCCGGAAAACTTACATTCCTTCTCGTTAAATACAGTTGATAGGGACCTTAGCCCTTACTTTAGGAAAAGATTCGAGTTGTCATTAGAAGGAGACTTAATGCTATGGGGGAATAGCCCAGACAGCACAGCAAACTTGCATAAAACTTGCAGCAAGCTTGATTTATCAAGTCAATAAGCTTGAATTAAGCTTGATGCAAGCTTGAATCAAGTGTTCTAGTTTACACTTGCCCAGCTTGCATTAAGCTTGACATTTCAAGCTTAATTTCAAGCTTAAATTTTTTTTTCTAAATACACGGGGAACCCGCTGGCTAACGCGCCCCACATAATTTATTTTTCCGCGCAATTTCCCCCTCTACGCTGAAATTTCAATGTTCCCATCGAGTGTTCGTGGCTGGAATAGAACCCGGGCCCTTTGGCTTAGCAGTCGAGCACGCTATCCATTCAGCCACCGGAGCCTTGTGCAGCTATGACTAAAGTTTGAAGTGACTTACCACGCTGTTTTCCCGCCAGTTTGATAAGTGGGCGATGTGTTATTTATTTCTTTTATTTTTCCATGGGATGCATCAAAATTAAAATAATGTTATGTGTGATTTAGAGACTCTACTAATAGGGAAATAAACATAATATAAACTTAAGAGCAGCACACATTTTAAAACTTTCAGTACCGCAACACTCATGAGCAATACTGTTGTCCAAAATCGAGACAAACGACTGATTTTGAAATCAATTTCGTAGTATAATTGTATTTTATTTTGAAGAATTTCCATATTTGGAAATATAGAATGGGTTTACTTAACACAAATTTTGTGTTAAGTAATCTGAAATGAAAGAAACAGATAGTTAAACGTTACTTCGAAATGCTATATCACAGTTGCTAACATGTATGGAATACAAACACTTTAGTCATTTTTGTAAATATTTCTTAAAATAACAAATAATTGAAAAATTTTGCTATTTTTTAACGTTAAAAATTCTCTTTACAAATGTGGTTATTTTCCTACATATTGGTATGCTATATCGATATACAGTAGAGCATTTCGAAGAATTAAAAATAAGTTTAAATTAATTTATACAAATGTAAATTTGAATTATTTTCATTGTTCATATTTTATAATTAAAAAAATTATTTAACTTCTGAATTTTTTTTATCCTTTGTAATTTTATTTTAAAATTACAAAAGTGTAAGATGTAAGATTTTTGGGCCCTAAAATCTGTAGGCCCTGGGCAGTTGCCCCGTTTGCCCTGCCGGCAATATGACACTGGTAATAAAATAAAACACATCTTTTACGAACTTTCAGCAAACTTGAGGACGCTAGACAATTAATGTCCATTCTCTTTCACAGATGGCGCCATCACTGCGCACTTTGCAAGCTAAAACCCAGCTTAAGCCAACCTTGCATTGCCAAGCCAAATGTCAAGCTTGATTTAAGCTTATGTGCTGTCTGGGAGTTATTCCTAAGGAAATGAGATCAAGGGTCCTTCAGGAATTGCACAGCACTCACCAGGGTGTTACAGGAATGAAGAGCATTGCTCGTTCCTTGTTTTGGTGGCCTGACGTAGATAAGGACATAGAAGGTTGGGCACAGTCATGCGATACATGTATTTCAAAATGCAAATATGCCAAATTAGAGGTTGCTACCTTGGCCTGCAGCTACCCGCCCCTGGTCGTGACTGCATATGGATTATGCAGGTCCCATTGGTAATCCCATGATTCTAGTAGTGCAGGATGCCCACTCAAAATGGATTGAGGATATGGCCGTAAAAAGTTCCACCGCTACAGTTACCTTAGAGAAACTGTATGAGATCTTTGCTAGGTTTGGGTTCCCAGAGACCACAGTCAGCGACAATGCTAAAGTCTTCGGATCTAAAGAGTTTGAGGTGTTTGCCAAACGTAATGGTATTAAACAGTTATTTTTAGCACCCCACCACGCATCATCAAACGGACAGGCAGAGAGGGCAGTTCAGTTTATCAAGAATAGGCTGAAAATGGTTGTGGGAAAATCCTTGAGTAGTACTAGATTGTCTAGAATTTTGATGAATTTCAAACGTATTCCCCTAGCTATTCACGGAGTCTCTCCAGCCGAAATTTTACTGGGTAGACAGATTCGATGTCGGTTAGACTTGACCCACTCTCCTTTAAGATGTAACCCTTCTCAACCACAATTGTTCAAAGAGAGGGAGAGTGTATATTTTCGGAGCTATGGACTTGGAGACAGATGGGTTCCGGGAATAGTCAAACGTACCTCGGGACAACAAATACGTGTGGTTGAGCACGGCAGTGATCAGGTAGCCGAGAGGCACATTGATCAATTACGCCAAAGACATGAGTTAGTTGGGGATGGGGGAAATGATCCGAATTCAAGCAGCCAGCTGCTTGGAGAAGTTGGGAATTCGGGTCATCAGGAATTCGTGGTCACCCCACAAGTCCCCCCCTGGGGTGTCTGATGGGGAAAATGGTGTAGCAGAACAAGGTGACTGTGTTGGACCAAAGAAAGAGGGAAGGCTAATGTCAAATGCTTGCTGTGGGCCTTCGCCGTTCAACGCTCCCAAAGAGGGCACCTGAGAGGTTGAGGGACCTCCTGGCTTAAGTGGGAAGGAGGTGTTGCATCCTGCACTTTAACTTTCACTTCAACTACTACTTAACGGTAACTGTAGCGGGGAAAAACCCGCGTGCTCACCCAGAGTAGTGTTCCTGCACTGTGTGTTCTGACTGGTTGCCGTTGAGAATTACTGTAACTATGCTGATCGTTAAGTTGTGTAATAAAGTTAATTATTGTTATTAAGTATGCCTGGTTAATCATACCTACTCCGCGACTCGACAAACAGGTATCTCTAAAAGTTTAAAGGGGTGTAAAAATAAAAGAGAGAAAGGAGCTGAATGTTCTTCTGAGAAACATTGCTCCAACGAAGAAATTAGAGTCCATATAAGGGATAATTATAGCTCTTTGTCAATACTCCAAAGTGCTAGACGTTGGCGGGTTGGAGCGATGTTGTTGCCTTTCGACACATCTCGGTGGTATTAATTCTATTTCAATTTTTTTCGGCAGCCAGTGTAGCCTCTTCTACAATCTCTGAAGTGGCTTTCTGGACTTCATGTCGATAGGATTTGATTAGCGACAGTATTCATTTTAAGTGCTCTGAACACTGGAGTAAGTCCAAACTGGTTGACTGAAGAGCATTTACCACTGGCTCCAATAAATTTGAATATTTAGCAATCTAATGCAAACAAATAATAAACTAAGCTTTTGTGGCAGCAGAGTGAAGTATAAATGCCAGTTTCCAGGTTTTTCCATTGCCACCTTGCAAGGCTAATTTATCTAATCCACTAATGATATTCAAGAAATTATCCTTAAAAATTGATATGCTTTTATACTTCTGAGACCATCGTGTCTTACAAAAAAGTGGAATGTTTGGGGCGTATTTCCTTCTCAAAACTGATTCCCAAAACAACCTTATTATATCTTTTATTGTAGAAATGGTGTTGCGGATCTAAAGAACTCTATTTAAGTCGTTTACAACAAGGTTAAGTCTGTGTGATACGCAATGAAAAAACATGGATTTTTTCATATTTTTTTCGCAAAATTGCTTGCACTCCACCATCTTTGCCTGCCATTGCAGAGCATCCATGGTAACCCTGACCTACGCCCTTTTGTGGAGGGCGTAGGTCCTGCCCTGCTTCTTCTAAAAATTTATCTATTACTGTTGCAACCATGGGGCATCAAGAGCAGTTAATTCTACGAAACCAACCAATTCTTCTCGGCATTCCATTTCTTTTTCGTCAGAAAAACGCAGTCCAACGGACAATTGCTCCTTACCTGATATATCAGCTGTCTCATCAGCTAGTATGCTAAAGGCGTAAGCCTTTTTTGCATCTTCTATAATCTAATCTTTTATTACGGTCCCGCAAATATCAATATTCTCATTTTGAATCTGAGGGGACATATATGTTGCATTTTTTTTTTTTTTTTTTTAGGCAATATCAAAATGACGTTTTAAGTCTTGGTCGTCAGCATCTATTCGAAAACGTATTAAGTCCTCAAACACACCCGCATGGTTTTCTTTTCCCCGTAAAGGCAAATCGTACACACCACAAAACAACACTGAGGAGATTATTGCTTGTAATATGCTCTTATTTTCTTTCATCATTTTCATGTGTCCTGATATTAATTGGATATCAACAGGCTTATATTCCATGAATATTTTAGCAGAATATTTGTGCCAGTTACTGGCAGCAGGATTTTTATAGCATTCATGCAAATCATTTTACTTTGTAAACGGCTTCACAATGAAAGACCCTGAAACACCCTGAACTGTACCGGTAGGTGCTGGAAACAGCACACAAAATTTGCATAGTCCGCTTTTTAGCAATTTTTAATATGCTAACCAAGGAGCGTAGGTATGAAGCCAGCTGAGATTGAATTTTCTTTTGGATGGACGCTCATATTTCGTAAAATCTTCAGAATCGGGTGGAATCAAACATCTTTCCAGTAACTCTTTTTTCTTTGTCACCGTTAATTCAGAAGAGCGTCCAATCCATAAGCCCAGATCGTTATCGCTCTCGCAGCAGCAGCAATCTTCGATTTGACTCTTTGCCGATTCACTAATCATAGCAAAAGAACATGGTTGAGGATCAGCAGAACTAGATACAGTTTCAGATCTAGCTTTCTTTTCCATCCTACAAACAAACTTATCAACTTATCATCACACTCATCCGATTTTCTTTTCTGTCTTCCTAAAAGAAATAAACTTGATTTAACAAAAATGGAGTGTTTATACAGTAGACACCGGTTATAACGTACTCTCACGGGATCTAAAAAAGTAGTACGTTATAGCCGAAGTACGTTATAAGCAATACCGCTGCTAAGATTCAATATAACAGACACACAAAAAAGAAAGTGGGCTCATAATTTCACTGTGAGATGCGTTTTAAACAGGTTTGATTTTTTAAAAATCTAATTAAAAAACAGAAAATTCTTTATTACTTACAATTTTATTGAGATAAATAATCTGTAATTTTCTTTTGTTTTAAATGAGCAGGTGCTACTTTAAAAATACCGTTTTGGATATCCATAATAGACTTTTGTGTCTCTGCATCACCACTGCGGCATTCAAAAATGATAATGATTTTGCAGCATTTAATGCGTCGGGTATGCTTGGTAAAGGCTCCTCTTCTTCACTATCATCATCAGAATCAATATAGATGGGCTTTTCATAAGGCATGTACATTGATGAATGACAAAGAAAAAACATGGTCTTGTTCTTAGCCTTACCTAGTAGGGGAAAAATATAAAAGATCGCTCTCCTCTTTCATACACAATTCATCTCGCTAGAGAATCTGAAAACGGACTGCGAGTGTTTTTGAAAGTACTGAAATTTCCGAGAGAAAGGAAATAAAATGCTTAAGAAAAGCAAAATTTTATTTTTGGCTTTGGTATAAAAAGTACGTTGTAGCCGAAGTACGTACTTTTGTTAAGTCGTTTCAACCGAAGTTAAATAACATTATAAATATAGGACTTCATTCAGGACCTAGCTTCTAGGAACGTTAAAACCGATAGTACGTTATATCCCAGGTCCGTGAAAACCGGTGAGCACTGTACTAATAATATTTCTTTTCCTGTCCATTGTCAAACTTATCCTTAGCCATTAAAAAAAATCCCTATATTCTATGTTTTGTGCCTGTCTGTCTAAGTATATCGGCACACATTTTCCTTTATAAATATCTCTTTCTCTACAGAAACTAACACTGATCACAGCAAAGAGCAATTTTTAGCTCACATAATTTGTATTATTTTATGCCGGAAAGGGGCAGTTTTCAACTCGAAAGTGTCTAGAGCTCTATTTGGCCTTTCTTTGGTATGTAGAGATCAGTGGCGTATCGTAGGTTTCTGCCTCACGGGACAGATGTCAAATATGCCGCCCTACTCCCCTAACCCCCTCCCCTCCCACACACACACACACATACACGCACAAATATGATATTACTTCAAACATAAAGAAAAAAATCTGGAGTGACTCCACTCGACTTTCCGAACACTTATGATTAAGATCATTACAAAGCATTTAAATAAGTTTTAATCAATGAATAATTCAAACATATATACAAATTGAAGCTCAATCGAATGTACCGTTTAAACGCTAGCGCACTTTCCAGAATTTCTCCTCATAGGCCATAATGTAAAAGAAATCTTTGTCGTAGCCCTTTAGAAAAACTATAAGTTCTATACGCATCAAAATCAATACGGGTCTTGCGACGGTGGTTTATAACATATATACCTAATTTGAGCTCAATCGAATGCCCCGTTCAGGAGCTATCGTGTTCACTCAGAAACACACACACACACACATACATACATCTCGTAAAAATAGCATAAATGAATTCAGAAGATCTCAAAACGTGTGAATACACCAAAATCTCTAATTCGAATTTCTTCATGATTACAATACTTTCCTTACATGTTCGGAAAGTAAAAATATAGTATTTTAAAGATAAGTATATGTGGTTTTTAAATCAAAATTATTTTTATAATTCTCATTTTATATGCAAATCATTCTTTGAAACGTTGATTTAAATTCTATAATTCAGTTAAAGTACTAGTAGGTAAAATGTTAAAACAAAATTGAAGTTGTATCGATTATAACTATATTATTTTTATTAAAAATGACATGTTATTTCCAATGCGATCTTTTCCCTGTTTATAAAGCAATAAAAATTCTGAAAAGATAAATTTTAAAATTTGAGTCAAAATCTGCTCCAGAGACAAGCTTGCATACAAAGAATTCTAGATGATTAGACTTTTGATGTTATAGATTAGCAATTAGGAATTTTATACATCCCTTGATTGGTCTAAAGTGATTTAGATTACATTCGCAGGAAAAAACACTGTCCTTGAAAAAATATTGGAAGAGCTGAAGCCCTCTAAATCCCGATGAAGTCGGCGGCTATGTAAAAGTAAAATATTCTATATCATACATTTTTTACATCATGAGCAATAGCTTTTATTTGAGGCTGATTCTATTCTAACGCTATTCTATTTCAACATATAAAATTCAAAACATTAAATACTTAAAATAATTAAATTACACATTTACTAAAAGGAACATTAGACGATACTGTGAAACATAGTTATAGAAACAAAACAAAAATAAAGTAGCTGAAACAGAATGCACAATTATTCAACTCAGAAGTGACACTGCACTGGGCGGTAAGGTCTCATTTTTTTTTTCCAGATTCTCTCTCTCTCTTTTCAGATTTCCGAAAAAAATCTTTCGAAATGGCGGCCCTTGAAGGCAATGCGCTAACCCCAGCAGGCCACCCCTGTTTACAGACGAAAACGAAACCATAATCCTTCCCCCCCACAATGTACATCCAGCATGGATTTAAAAATTGATTATCTGATCTGATTGAATCGATAAGATCTATCTTGTAAGTTTAACGTTTCTAAGAATGAATAGTTAACGGTTATGAGAACAGATTCTGAAGTTTTTTTCTTCTTTGATGTAGTTGGATTGTTTTAAAAAACGAATTCGATAGTAGCTTAATTTTGATGCGCGAAACCTTAACATGTAACAACTGTTGAAGCAGCAAAGCATTTTGGTCTACTATCTATAGAGGTAGGATTTTTTTTTTTTTTTTTTTTAAAGGAACGACTGCGATATCTGTTGTAGGGTTACCCAACAGGTGGACAGAACTTACGAAAGATTATGAAAGAGAGGACAAATTAACATCACAACTAAGGAATCGAACCTAGACACATGGTTGTAGAGAGTGGTGAGCTAATCACCATACAATCTGGCTTCTATCAAACGGAGATAACGAATCTAGCGTAAACTTTGTTTTTTAATTCAAAATTTTACATATCTTGTTCTTTGTTTAAGGAACATTAGTTATTACCAGCACGACAGTTGTGTATAAATTTAATGCCACTGCAAATAGTTAAAACTCTTGCGTTAGTAGTAAAACAAGAAGATTGCTTTACAAAACAATGGCCACTTTAGCCTGTCTCGTTCTTGAAGGTCTCATTTGGATAAACGATGCCATAATGGAAATACAAATTGCAACCAAATCGAACAACTCAATCTCAGTTGCCACGTGGAAGCCTCTTGAGATTTTAGCAACTTTCAAACCACCTTATTATCTAAAAAAAAAAAAAAATGGCTTGCATCACATTTAATCATACGTAACGATACAGCTATAAGACAGAGAATTTTTTTCGAAGTAAGTATTGGGGAAATTCAGTAAGGATCAAAATTTTGGATGCTAAGGCGATGCGAAAAATGTCTAAATGCAATTTCATAGAGTTTATTTGTACCGCATGGTATCTTATATTTTAAAAATTATTAACTGGAATGGGTAAAATGATTTTTAAGCATGATGAAACGCAGTTCTGTAATTAAAGTAAGGATTCATAAATATAAGTGCGAAATGTAAAGGATGGTGGAGAGAACCTAGGCGGTTTAGAATCTGGCAATGTTCTGGTCGGAGACATCGTTTTCACGCACCTGTTAATAACACCGGGCAACAATTAAAAAAAAATTGGGGAGAGGTTCTGTTCTCATGCTTAAATTCTGATTCTAGACATTGAAAAACACTTAAATTTTCATTTTTAGTTCTTAAAGTTATCTTCTGTCTGATTTACGTCGATAAGAATATATTTTAATTTATTTCATAAACGAAAGATGTCAGCACTTTAGATAACCCGAAAGTAAACTGTATTATTATTTGTAACTCTGTAGTATTGCTTATAGTATTATTTGTAATGTTATTATTAGTTTGTATTATTATTTGATCATACGAACATAAAAGAAATGCGAAAAATATTCACTTTTAGACATTAATTTCTTATTATTTTACATTTATATGTTATTGTTCATCACAAATCTTGAATAAAAAATACTTTTATATGCAGCAAAAACTTTTCTGATCATAATTTAGAGGGGAATCATAAAAAAAAAATCAGTGATTTTTGCCAAAAAATTGAAAAATTGCTTTCATTTCTACAAAAGCAAACTTTCATTTAAAAAAAATTATTTTCCTTTGTTTTGGCGTATTAGAAACTAAAATTTAACATATAGAAGTCAGACCCAAAAATCGTGTTGACCGGTGTAATGAGTTAGAAAGAAGTACTATTCTATTGAATTTCATAGATGAAATTCTTGGAAAAAATTCCACTTGTTAGTGAAACTTGACTGAGAAATTAGGGTAAGACTTCAACACTTCTTCCAAGGTGCTTATTAATCCATTAGAGTCCAACTTTTTTCAGCACATTCTCCAATTCATGTTGATGCCAGAATTGATAAATTAATTTCCGACATTTGCGGGGAATGAAGAATATCTTTCTTTTTCTAAAAATATTAATAAAACAATGAAATATTAACTTTTTACTTTGTTGTCGCTGAGTATTTTGTGGAAATCAGATTTTTTATTCGGAAAGCTGAAATTCTAGAAATATTATAAATGTCAATATTTGTATGTATGCTTATTAATCTTTCACGCTGAAACAGTTTGACGGATTTGGATGTAATTTGGAATAAAGACAGTTAAAGTCCTGGATTAACATATAGGCCGCATTCGTAAACGACAAACGAGTTGCACTCGTGCAACGAGTTTCTAAGGTGCTCGTAAAGGAAATTGAGTGTATTCAGTTTTAAACAACTCAAAATTAATACATATATATATATATATATTTTCTTGGTGTGATTTTTTTTAATGAATTAAATTGCGGAAAAATTGAGAAAAAAATATCAGAATGTTTAGGGGCTCTATTCTGCGACGTTCGTTCAAGCGAACGTTTGCTTGTGTGACGTCAAATTGATGTTATTCGCAGCCTGCTAACGCATGTTAGTATCCTGCAAGGTGGGGTAGAGGTTTAGTCGCAGATTCTCCCTATCGAATGTTACATTCTACCACACGTTTCGAATTTTGTAACAAATCCGAACGTTCGCTTAAACGAACGTTACAGAATAGGATCCTAGGTCTTTTTTCGTAGATATATTTTTTCTACGACATTTGCAGTATGTTGCAATTCAATAAATCTTGCATTCGTAAACTAATAAACTCGTGGCAATCGTTTCCGTGCTGGAATTGGAACATGTGAAAGTAGTGTTTACAGTCTCTTTGAAATTTAAGAAAGACTTCACAAGTTTTAAGAATGTTTCGCTGCTGAGGTCCTGTGCTTATGTACCAGAATACCATCAGAACTGAAAATAAACTGTCCGCATTCGTAAGCGCCAAACGAGTAACATTCCTGCAACGAGTTTCTGTCTAAGGAGTTCGTAAAGGAGTTCCGTTTATAAACTAGAGCGTTCGTATACAAAATTGTGTGTGGTTAGTTTCAAACTAAGTAAACTGAGCACGGAGCAGGTTCATCCAGTTGTTGAGAAGATACACTTGCTGCACGTTGTCTTTGTTTTGAAATGGCGTCCGTTGTTATGGAAAACTTTGTTGTTATGAAAACTATTTTACGTTTGCTGAAACTGCAAATATTATTTTTTCGAGGAGAAAATTCATGCATGCGTTGAAACTGCAACGAAGGCGCATAATTTTACAAAGGTAATCACTTTTTGTATTTTTCATTTTAGTAAATTCAAAAATGCATATTTTAGTGTTGGGATTGAAGGTGATTTAAGCCGTTATTACCGAAACTTCTTTTGCTAAATACTTTTGAAAAAAATGAAGTCGAAATTTCTAAATTTTAGTCTGTGCACTTCAATTACGGCCACTCTTTCTTTTAAAAATCCTGTTGATTTTATATTGAGTATGTACTAAAAACTGCCCTCCACAAAAATAACAACAGACGCAAATTATAAGCAAACACGTCTCCTAGGCGACGAAACTAAATAAACTGAAGTTGTTCGTAAAGGCAAAAGAAACTGATAGCCACTGATAGCACTAAACACACACATTCCAGTTTTCTTACGAAAACTCCTGCAATGAGTTGGTCGTTTACGAATGCACCCACTGTCGAAAACTAAATTAAAGGGAGCCGGTGACTTAGAAGTTAAGGCTTGTCCACCTCTACGCTGATCACTTAAGCGTACGGTTCTCGGTTCGATTATCACTCATCCACTGGTTGTTTGAATTTCCGTTCTGTGTGCCAGTGAGAACTGTCATTACATTCCCACTCATATCCCAGTTGTAAAAAATTTCATTTCCCTGTGCCATTAAAAACTATCTGTTGTCCACTTCATTCGACGAGGATTTATAAAACCAAACACAAAAATCCGAAAATAAATGCTCCTCATACAACAATTGTCATTGTGTCGTCCACTTTATTCGAAACATTTATTCGAAATGGAACAATTATTCGAAAATAAATATTTCAAATACAACAACAAGTGAATTAAGTGGCTCCTGTCTCAGTTGATTTGGTTTTTCAACTAAAATGGGACAAATGGTGCTCGAAATTTTCGAGAGAATATTCACTAGAAAATTAACCAATGCCGGGAATGAATGATAAAATTAATGCAGGGAAGCTATTTTTGACTACAAAACGCATTTGAGTTTTCGTAACTGACGCTTTTGATTACCAGAACATCCGGAGGAGCTCTACAACAAACTATAGAGTATTTTCACGTGATGTCACTGAATTTTTTTTTTAGGCCAACTCGGATATTTAGAGATGCAAAGCCACTATTTCGGCCAATGACCATTCTCAAATGAACGAATGTTTGACCCCCAAAAAGTTGGTTCCTAAGGTCTTACGTAGTGATAATGACGTAGATTAAACAGCTCTATGAAAAACTGAATCGACTCCCTTGTCTTGCATGCATTAGTTTTTCAATTAGTTGCACTCCGTTGACTTTAAGAACGACGATCCACCAGCTTAGGTTTTAAAAACGGACAGGATAAGAACGCCTAAATTTAAAACTATTCGCACAAGTGTCACTGGTTGAGCGTTTTACGAACATACAACTTATGGTTTTTCTTTCCACCAGCTTAGGTTCTAAAAACGGAGAGGATAAAAACGCCTAAATTTAAAACTATTCGCACAAGTGTCGCTGGTTGAGCGTTTTACGAACACACAACTTATGGTTTTTCTTTGTTGCCGTTCGGTATCGTTGTTTGCGTTTTGTAACTCGACTAAGCAGTTGTGACATTTCCGACCATAAGGTTGTCTTAGTACTTCTCAGCTCATGAAATAACTTTATAAAAAAAGCTGCTTGAAGCCGTTCACATTTATTCATCAGGTGAATCTGATGCGACGTGAACGATACAGGTAAGACAGTTTATTTCACCGATTTTCTTGTAGTGTTGTACGAATTGGGTGTATGTGAGTCTCAACGCTGGTCAGGTGTTTGCGAGAGCGTAAGCGACTGTTTAAATGAAAGACATGGTAATTGTAAGATACTTATTTCAAGTTTAGAATGGGACAGTGATTTAAGCGATACAAATTAAAAATTAGAATCTTAACATCGTATTTAGTGTGATTATTGCATATGGTACACTCATTTAAGGGGAAAAATAAGGTGTTTAATTTGGTATGTAGTAGATACTAGTTAAGTTATTGTACATGAAACATCAATAAGTAAGCCTTCTGACCTAGACACCGTATTGTTTTGTTTTAGAAAAGCTTATTCCTTAATATAATGGTAATTAGAAAAATTGCATCAGATTCCTTATGTAATTTTCAGTATATTGGTCTATTTTTTTATTTGAAGTTAAACTTAGTGCTAAACTTGTAATAAAAAATTGAAGGAATGGCTATAAAATTGTTAAAAACAAAAATGTAACCTGGCTATCGCGAATTGGTTCTCGACTTTCTTGTAATACTTAATCTTTTAAGATAGCTTTGCAACAGTATGTATAAAATCAAACAAGTGTTTTAACATAGATCTTTTCCGTATCTGCTAAAAATGCAGCATGAATGTCGATGAATTTTGAAGGTTTTTTAACAGCAGTAGTCAGTTTTGATACATTTTTGACAATTTCGTGTCAAAAATGTATTGAATTAGTGATCGAATTTAAAAAAAATAATTTTAAAATAACTTACCTTTATTAGTTTTTAAACTTATAGTGGGCGGTCGAAGGACGTATAGTGAACGTTGGGTAGATAAAGTTCATGTTAAATAAATCATCAGATATGGCGAATAGTTTTGCAGTATTTTTAGTCATTTGCTTATCCTCAATGTTAAATAAAAAAAAAGTGCATCAGATTCCTTATGTACTTTTCGATACATTGATTTCTGTTTATTTGAAGTCCATGCTTAACTTGTAATACAGCGTTGATTGTAGGCTGGTGAAAGTGGATACCCGTATGCTTTGTCAGTGTAAAACTAATAGGCCGATGCATCCTTTAAGCTATTTCTCTGGCTCTTATTTTCTCTTAAAAAGGGGAAGGGGACCAACTGCTCAGAGACTCCGCGAATACTTAACTATTTAACAATTCTTATCGAATCAAAGTGTCTTTATCAAGAACTTCTGATGTAGAAATTGCAGGTAAATTGGGAGACTAGGGCAACAATGAGACTAAGGCAGCAACTACGCTATGTATTGGGACTTCCATATTTCTTTAATTCATGGTACATGTGAATATTCCGAACTAAAACATATCTGGTTTAACTTTTTATTTAAATTTACAAAATCTACAATAGGAATCAAAACGGCGAAATAAGATTCCGAAATTCGCTGTCCTTTAATACTGCATATGCATATCCTTTCGTAATTTTTGTGCAAATAAACTGAAGACAACTTTCCCAACTTTCAAACCCTCATGATCTTTTCCTCTGCAGCTATGGCCTTAGTTTCAGTCGATACATTGAGATTCGAGGGACTGAAGTGTTAACGAACATCCATATACATTACTCTTCTGAATAAAGAAATGTCTTATTACTTGACTGTCATAACACAATATTCACTACGCCGCAGTGTTTGAGTAATTGACAATCCGCTACTTATTGCAGTCTTTCCTCCAAAAATCGAATGCATCGGGCTGTATATATAGAACACGAAGCTTTAGGATTTAAATACACCCACTGAGAATAGGCTCACCTTGTTAAATGATTGGTTTACTGTTTAATATAGCTGCGATGAAATTGTGTTGAATATGTTGTCTATTTCAGGTCGGTAGGAATTGGATCCTGGAATGAAATTTCGTAATCTTCCAGAATGAGTAAAATGGAGAAATTCTGTCTTTATTCAAAAGAAAGGCTCCTAAGCTGATCGACACCAAGATGTTACGGCTCCAGTTCGTCTCGGTTTATGTAGCTTTCTTGATCAAGGTTTTCCTGGCAGTTTCTTTACAAAGGTAAGTATTGTTACTCAAATTTCAACCATGGTAAAAGAAAATATTGCAGCTGAGAATTCTTTCGTTACTTTGAAAGTTTTCTCAATCAGAACTAAACAGAGTGGCATAAACTTAATGTCATAGTTGATATAAAAGTATGTATCTGGATCCTGAATACTATACATAGTTAAAAACTTAATCACGTTAAAAATTCGGTTAAAATCTCTTACAACTTTCGACCGTCAACTTCTGTTGTCGTGAAGTCTCCAAATGTCGACTTTCTTACGATTAGACAATAAATAACATCAGTCAGGTATCTTTAGTTATAATTAACACAAAAAATATGAACCTGTATTACACGTAATTAAAAATTTAAAATAACTTTAAAAATGGGTTAAAATAAAAAAAAAAAAAAACGGCACTTTCGACAGTCTACCGCAGTCATCAGCGGGTCTTCAAATATTAGCTCTCATAAAATTGTTAAAATCAATGTTAGCATATTTTTGAATGTTCACATCTGGATTAAATCTACGAACTTTAGGTTCGTTAATTATCATTTCAGGTTGTAATGCGTGAAGTAAGCTTGTTGATCCTAAATTATATCCAAAAAGTGCAAATTTCAGTATTTGTTTTTCGTGTGACATATTGCAATTTATACGTTGTCTTGAAACTTCGTCAGTTGCATTTTCGATGTTTTAATGAAACGGTGAGATAGGTTAAGGTCAGATGTCTTTAAAATCCTGCATGTACCTTTTTTGTAATTGGCTTAATTATTTTTTCTTTCACATCCAGTTGACAGTTTATAACATTGTATAGTCCATACTGATATAGTGCCGAATCGCTAGTGAATTTGAACTTATGCATATTGCATTTACCTCTTCACAAATTTATTTATATTTAACTATACAATGGTATCTACTCGTATTTACTTCTCAAAATTGAATAATGAAATTGGACTACTCGAACAGGCTTTACTGAAAAGTGGACATTAACCCTTGTAGGTTTGGGTTTACATGACCCTCTGCAGACTTCCCTGCTTGACATAAAGGCGACCAAATCGGGACCCAGTCCTCGGGTGCGTAGCCGGGTTGTTTCGCTGTTCAAAGTCTAACTTATTCTCTTAGACTTACGATGACTAATTTTCAGTCTTAATGAGAAGTTTTGCCACTTATTTGAGAAATGTGCATTCGAATTATGTTTCGCTACTTTGCATGTTATGTGTATTTATGTTAAACTTGATTTCCACGATTATAGAAGATCACTGTTCCAGTAGGGTTTTGGCGAAAGGAATACTGGGTTTTTCAACAAAGAATGTTTTAAAGCGCTTTATTTTTCATTTAAATCTAGTCTCACTAACTTCGTTATTTCTATAATAGAATGAGTTTAAATTTCATTGTCGGGATATTCAGAATCGTTCAGAAGACAAGGACTTCTGGCTTAAGGATTTTTGTTACCAAACTCTTCCCATGCCAATGAAAAGGATGTCACATGACTATAGACTTAACAAGAGCTCTGAACGTCAGGAAAGGCCTTTCAAGGATACCTCTCATGAGACTCGTTAAATTAGCCATGCGAATTGAGGTTTAGGCAAATACCCCACTTACAGGCTGTGTTGTTGGGTTCGATCCCTACTTGGACTCGGGCTCTATCGATTCTCTCCCGTCGCAGCAGACAGCGGCGGAAATTCCCCTTCTGTTTCAGAGTTTCTTCCGCGCTTCGGCCTTCGGATGCTTTGCGGGGCTCAGCGTTGCTCATTGAAGGCCCCCGCAACGCTGAGCTTTAGCGGGGTTTTCGATGACCAAGGCGGGGAAGCGTCTCTGGAACAGAAAGGGAATTTTCGCCGTCGCGTATCTTCTGCGATCAGTATCTTCGAAGAGTTCGAGCCTTGGTTCGAGTAGGGACCGAACTCAACAACAGATTAACAGCTTGTAAGTGGGATAATTGCCGTAAGCCTTGATTCTCACGGCTAACTGAACGGGTCTCATGAGAGGTAGCCTTGAAAGGCCTTTCCTGACGATCAGAGCTCTTGTTAAGTCTATAGTCATGTATGGCATCCTTTTAATTAGCACGGGAAGAGTTCGGTAGCAAAATTCTTAAGCCAGAAGTCCTTGTCGGGACATTTAGAAGCGTTCCGAAGACAATGAAAATTTAAACTCATTCTAATGAGGAAAAACGAAGTGAATGCGATTTTAGATTTTAAACTGCAAATATAACAGGTTGTTAAAACTAATGTGGCTTTATTAAGTCCTAACATTTCGATAGGTGAAAGTTGAGCCTGGGTTCAGATTAGGGTTAAATACAAAGATCTGGACTCTAAACCCAGGCTGAAATATGAGGCTTATGTTCGTATATTTTGCTGTGTAGTTCTGTTGAGGACATGAAAAATTCCAAGTGCATGAGTGTTGCTTGTGCGTAACTTTTGATTAGTTTCTAGAGGATACTGGATAACACCTAACGTGGTGTTTGAAGTGTTAAGGATAAAAGTTCTGGCCTACTGCGCGGCTGTCGATCTAACGGTCTATAGCTTTAGATGGTTTCTACTAGATGTTACGTGAATACGTCTTGGAACCCTTAAGTCGCCCATCCAAGCCAACCCCCTCTTCGGCGGATATCACTCTTTTGTACTTTAATTTAGTGCTCTTGCATAAGAGCCTTTCTTACTTGCATATTTCAATTTTTTATGCAAGTTTCATGCAACCTAGGTCATTTCAGCTGCTTTAAAGTCATTATCTCAATAAATCATTACGTTTGTAATTTCAAAACAGTTAACTAATCTTTGCCTGAATAGTTAATGTTCTATTGGAAAATGGTGCCATAACATTTTGTGTTCAGGGAAATATTATTGGTCTTCTGACTCTGTCGGATCAGCAGAAATTGCCTTGTATCTTTCTCGACTAATTTTAGTTTGGTCTGAAGAGGTTAAAACCCCAAAGGCTAAGAACAGACTTATTTCACTCTCAAATTAAAGATCTCATTGTTTGCAAAACCTATTGCATTTAAAAACGATAAGTAGAAAGCGTATTCTTAAATAACTTTTCAAATAAAACCCCAATTCAAATCTGTCAGTAGTAAAATGTTAATCACCCGCAAACGAAGATTGTCAAGGAACTTAATGATAAATGTCTTACGGGTTCTTTTCAGCTGTATAAATTATGAAAAAAATAATTCCCAAGCTGAACTCGCGAAATTTTTGTAACATTAAAATATTTTGTGTATCTGGGCAAACTAAACTAACGGCAAACCAAAAATAGGATGTGTGCGTCAGCGAGGCTGAATTCACAAACTAGTTAAAATCATTTATTCGAAATTAACGCATACAAAAATATTGCACGTCAGTTCAAAACTGCAAAATTATTAAAGGATAGTTTTAACAGAACAAACAAAGCGGTCCAGATAACTGGAGCTTTGGAACTAAGACGTTAAAGTAATTTGTGGTAGGAAAAGCTATGAATATTTTGATTTAAAAAAAATTGGACTAATCACGAATGAAGTTGCTCTTTTCTTCCCTTCTAGACTCAATCCGACCGAAGCATTTCAGCTTTCATCGCACTTGGCCATGAGTGGACTGGAGCCGTATACATAAAGGAATGGACGTCGATGCTAAATGATTTGTCTACTGGTCAAACGCATGAGCAGAGCTATTAAGACACTATTGATGTGTTCAACATGCAAATTTTATCGCCCGTATGGGCATCTAAGTATGTAGATATAACCTTTCATTATTATAAACCTGAACTTGGAGGTCAAAGCAGAGAAGCCTCCCGTAAATACATATGGAACTGATGAACCAGATATGACTGTTTCATTGCTGGAGATGGCACCAGAATGGACAGAATAAAAATATTACTGTAATCATATCATTTGAAAGATTGTTTCACGATCAGTATTTAAAGGGATCTCATTGTGGAGCGGAGATTTTAGTTTTCATTTTTAAACTTGAAGGAAGCTAGTCGCATGGGATTTAACATTTGTAAATCCCGAAATTGGCTCTTAATGTCAAATTGCCAATAATGATTTAACTTTGTATGCTTTAATATCGCTCGCTTAGGAAACTGAACAAAGTGAACCCGCAATGTTACTGATTTCAAAGAACACGACGTCATAAATTAAAAACTGCATGAGATTGATTCAAAATTTGATATTATAAATGCTCTTTGATTTGACATTTAAACATTTGTAATGATTTAGATAAACTAGATTTTCCCCCCTTCTGAACCATGGAGGATTTAATAATTTCGCGGCAAATCAGCAGATTTAAATTAGAGCATGATCTTTAGTTATGTAATGACAACTCAAGATTATGAAAAGAAGCTGTTCGATATGTACAATAGTGTCAAATATCTAGCTTATATGAAATTGTTATTAATTGTTCAACGAGAGCCTTATTAATTAAGCGATAAGTAAAGGGCTTTACTGAACTAGTGGTCAAAGAATGACATATCTTCACTCTTTATTTTTGCCCTTAAATAATTATTTTAGTCCTACAAGATATTTTTAGCAAACTTCCAAACTAAATGCGAAGGTTGATACCTATTGAAGGGACCGCATTTTGAATAGTGTTCAGTAATTATGGTTGAAATATTAAACATCGGTGCAAGACACTGAAGCTTACGTCATCAACCTTTTTGATCATATATTCGAAGTCGCTAAATCGTTTATAAACTACGTGTAGAAGCAATGTCACTAAATACTTTGACTAAATTTGCAGATGTTTTTGAGCTTCGTTCTAAATCTACACTAATCTTCAGAAGAGCGTACATTTAAAAATGTGTTACTGACTATGCTCTAATTTACTACTTGAATTTCACTGAATTTGAGTAATTATGTTTTCATAATATGCCTATCGTCAGACTTATGAATTAGACATTAGTGTCAAATTTGCCAAAAGTCATGACTCGGCGAGTAAGGTAACCTAAATGCTGGTTTGATTCTTGGAAGATACACTGAAATTGTGGTAGTCGCGTGTGATAATCCTGTTTGGCATAGTGAACAATTCTAGTAAACTTTCTGAGGTAATTCTTTCTGAGTAAACTTGCGGGTTTAATGTTTGAGTGCGACCATACACATGTCGAAGATTAGTAAAAATCCCATAAATTGACCAGTCTTGGTTGTGCATACAGTAACGCTATTGCAGAGTCGGAATGTACAAACATTTAAAGTTTGTAATGTTAAACAACGGGTTTAAAGCCCGAAAGAGTGCTATCTACATCTAACTTTCTACTAAAATATTCTATACTAACTTCCTGAACTAACGTACTAATTTAACTCTTTCGGTTCTTTAAACAACGTTATTTACATTAAGTTATTTTCTTTGATGCAAAAGAGCTGCTTTAAAAATACCAAGATAAAAAAAGTTAAAATTATTCTCACGGTATACTAGTGGAATCAAATACTAGATAAATATTACAAGCAAAGCAAAATATTCATAATCTTTTAAAGCTATTTAAACTTTGAAGGAGAACTGCATTCATTAATTTGTTTGGAGTTGAAGCACACATCAAAGAAGATTGTAGATTTGATAAGTCATAAAACTGAAATGACAGCTGTCTTGCTGACTATAACATTAGTCTATAACAGACTTCAGACTATACCAGACTATAACAGACAGTGAGACTATAACATTAAATTGGGATGATCTTCTACCGTATAATTGCATTTTGCCCATGTGTTGGAATTAACAAGCAAAAAGATCTCGAAGTTTCTCTCACTTTCATAACTTGCACTGAAACTCCAAAATGTCATTTGTAAAGTAAAATCGGATTTGCTGTTTCAGATTCTCGCCTTAAATTTGAAGTTGAACTACAAACAAGGCATGGATCAAATTCAATTTGTACTAAATTAGGATTCTGTTTAATCACTGAACTGGAGCATCAGTGTGGCGTATGTTTAAATCTCGCTATCGAATAAAATTTTATGTTCAGTTCATTCACATTGAACTTGATTATTTTAGTAAGATTTTTTTAGTGTTGATGAAACAAAACTGCAGAATCTAGCTGAATAAGACTGAGGATCCAGGGGCGAAAATACTAGAAATGACTGCGATGTCTCTTCTGAAGTCTGTCACCACAAAGGACAAAGTTAAGCGTTGGTGTATTGAAAGTATAAGGCTCCGGACTTGAAAATGAGTGGATCAAGTTTGCTGCTGGAAGGGCTAATGCAAGAGATTAAGCTCTGAAAAGTCACTCGTGGAAAGGTTTGTATAAGTTTAATACTTTGAAAGGCTAGGATACAAAATTCTGTTAACTTAGTTTTAAACTATGAATCCTTTTTGTTAGCTAAAGCACTCATTTATCATGAACTATATTTCAGATTTTAAGTACAAAAGTAATGGAGCTTTTGAGTTTTGAAATAATTTCCTTATGAAGGCAGTAATCTTTTAGAAATCTGTGTTGGAATCGCTAAGAAATATTGCAAAAACTGATAGATGGGAAATAACGCCGGCAGCAGAACATTTAGCCATAGTACAAGGAAAAGAATAGGCGTGAAAAGTTGCACAATAACACTTCAATATTACTCGATTATACTCTCGTACTGTGTATCTGACCGCTTAAACTCGGCGTTCAGTTTTTTGCCATTGTCACTCTTGAAGGGTTAGAGTAAAATTTATAGTAGGTAATCAATATATCGCTCGTGACGTTCTTATTTTTAGAATCATTCTTTCCTATAAAGTTTTATTCTAGTCCACCATCGCCATGAAAACTAAGTCTAGATTTTAACTGTTAAAAGAATTGTATTACCAACAGGAACGTCTAAATGGCTACCTTCAGAATCTGATTGGCAAGTACATCAACGTAAAAGGTGATTCATTGAAAGAAAAACTTTGCATGATGGCAAATAAGAATGCAGATCTTTTCGCCAAACTCATATTTTTACTGCTGTTCTAAGCGAACGATATTGTTCGGATTTCATAATGAGCACCAAAAAAGTATAAAATTTTTATAAAGTTATTAGAACTTCCAGCTAGTTTCAATCGCCAAGTGATAAGCGAAAATATGTGTCTAATTTTTCTTAAGAGTATACACTTGTGATGGGTAGAATACATTGCAGTAAAATGAGTTAAAACATAATTTAGTAAGGTGGGGTAGTGGGTCAACCTACTTGAACTTCGAAAATTCTACTGTGTAGATGATCTGTTACATTGTCTGTTGCGCAACACCTAAAAGCCATGGCATTTTATAAGGCATGTAGTTCCTAAACCTGCCTAACGTATGCTTAAATTTTTTCAGGAGAAAGCCTCCTCGTTGAAACGCACTATTTTAGCAACTTTAATTCAACATCAATTAAGATAAGTCTTTCAGTATTTTAGGTTAAGTTTTAGTTTAATTCAGGTTTTCCGAAATTCAAACTTGAGTTTTGCATTGGGCCAGTTACAGTTATGACGATTTGACTATATTTCACTGTCGTGCAATTTTCTTTCCCTACCAAAGAAACGCCATACTAAGTGTTCTCTTGAGTATTATTTGTTAGATTCTATGCTTTGCAGTATTTAAAGGGAAAGAAGCTTATAGGTGGAAAAAAAATTGAAGCTTTAAAAAAAAAATGATCTTGTTACGATAAAATTTTGAGAATCTCCCCCCCCCCCCTCTCAAAAAGTGGAACATTAACCAAGTCTGGTTTAACCAAAAAAATGTCTGGCTCAATAAAAATTAGAAAAACTGAAAAAAATGTACGGTGATACAGATCGCATATTTTCTATACTGATTCTATACAATAACTAATTTTTTCATTTTTAAATTTTATCCGATTCAGATGCATCAGTTATTAACCTCTCCTCCAGTAACGACTCAACTGAAGTTTGGACTGAGCCAGTTTTCCTTTGAAACCACTCTGGACTTTTCAACTGGATTGGACCTGATCGATTAAGCTTTTCCGAGTGAAGTGGAACTATGCAAAAACATTGGGGGGGAAAAAGTGTTATCTGGAAACTCGCGGATTGAGCTGGTTTTGGAATTAAATGCGTCAATTTATGTTCAGTAAGTTAACACATCATTGAAATAAATTTTCCTGAAAACTAAATATATTTATAAAGTATGTTTAAGATCTTAATTTTTGAAAATTTCGTGGTATTTCTAATTTGTTGGGCGACTTGGTTTTCCCAAGCACTGGTGATGGGCAATCTGTATGAAGGGGCAAGTGGATCATGTGATCCACTTATCACACTCATATTTGACAAAATTGTAATAAATGTACTTTAATAGAGATCGTCAGTTTAGAAGTAAATGAATTTTCTGCAACTGTAAGCATTAAAAAAAACAATACTAGATAACAGTATCATATAAATCGATTGTCCTCCCCTCCCCAAAAAGCTTTCACTCATCAGCCCCAAATTCTATTTATCTGTCGAAAACTATTGGCCGATTGGTTGGTGGTCCACATACTCCACAAGAGGCTGAGTGTGTCATTGACTGAATTTATCCATGTCTACCGTCAAGACTTCAAATTGAGAAGTTTCAATGTTCAGAAAGGCGATTGTAGGAAGAAAAAAAACAATCATGCTCTTATGTCTTAGGGTTATGTCTTAGTTATGCTCTATACTACACAAGTCAATTTATGTTAAAACTTTGCCCCACTTACCCTACTTTAAAACGTGAGTTTTGAATGGAACTTTCCGAAAATAAATTGGGATAATCTAAGTTACTACACTAAGTACTTCAACAGATTGCTTCCAGAAACTTGTCAAGTTTTTTGGAATCAAGCACAATTACCCATGCTGTTTTTTGATAGCTTTAAAAAATTAAGTTGTAGCAAAATATGAGGTTGTAACGAAAGTTTTCCGCCATATCTGCCTGAAAAACTAACTTCTAACTCCTTAGATAACTGATTTTGAACTTTCGGTACCAAACCTGCACAGTGTCACATGATACAACAATAGTACTTAAAGCTGTACTCATAATTTGTTGATATTATGTAGCTGACTTTTTGAAACACAAATGGAAGTAAATGATGGTTCTAACCCTCTAGAGTGATAGTTCCATTTGGGACACCTTATACTTAATGATAACTATATTTTTTTAGATTTCACAACAGTGTTATAAAGTAAGCCTCTTTCTTTCAAATGCCAAAAATCGTTTGACAAAATATGAGCAAATACGCCAACGCGAACTGTGTGCTGACGATGTTTGCGGTGGTAGGAAAACTTTTTCGTTACAGCCTAATAAAACAAAGTGTAATACTTGCAGTATAAAGAAAATTTTACTGAATTTTAACCCTACAAGGCTTTTTTTTTTTGTCTGAAATAAATATGTGGTAATGTTGGAGATTATCATTTGGGGAAAAATAGTTTAAAAAATAAATACCCCAATATTTACAAGAAAAGCTCTCTTTTATTTCATTTTTGTTTGCGGTACACTGGGCCTCGGATATGCCATTTTGGTATTTTGAAATTTTAGTATTCAAATAGTTTCTTGATATGATTAACTCCAACAGTCATTTTTTCCGGGTCAAAACTCTATTTTTCGTTAATTTACTAAAATAAACAAACCACATTCGAAAGATTACTGTTTAACAGTTTGACAATAATATGAACAGTAAGAACATCTACACGCAACAGCCTGGTTTATATCGCTGCTATCAAAGTGTAAGTACTCTTAAAAACAGACAGAAGTCTATACTAGTATTTTATGGACGTAGAGGAATAATTAAAATGGTTAACCTGGTCCATGTATGGTACCAGGTGCCTTGTAGGGTTAAGTACCTTTTACTTGCCAACAGTTTTCAAATGGTAAGGAGCAGTGTCATATACAGGGTTGCCAATGGTGGACTCATTCCTTTAAAGAGCTATTGTACAAGAAGGGAACTCTAACGATTGTTTTCAGACATCTTCTGTTCTTTCTCACTGGCTTGATTGAAATGTGTGAAACTTTAGGCTAACACTTGCAAATAAAATTTCGAAATTTTTTTTCGTTTAGCTAAATAATACACTAAATTAATTTTAAGCTATTGTCTTTTCTTCCACTCCGGTGCTGAGTTGATACCCCCTTAACGGTCGTATTTTCAAGAAAACGGTCAAAAATAATTTTTTAATTTCAAAAAGTGTTTAAAAACAGATGCTTAAAATAAATGCATTTAGGTTTTGGAGATTTTGGTATAAAATTGCCGTGCATAAGGATTAAAATACTCTAATCTTCCTGGAACATCACTTCGAACTCTCCAGCCCGGAAAGATCAGTAGATAGAGACCGAAGAGCCTAAAAACAAATTTTAGTTTAGATTTTGAATACGAGAACAATTACTGCCTTATTAATTCAGATTTGGGTAGCTTTGTTCTACGAAACTTCGGCTGTGAAGAAGATTGTATACAAATCTTTATTCATTTTCAGGTCGCTGTATAAAATTTTGTGAGCTTGGAGAATGTAGTGGATGCTGAAAGACCGATACTGTCAGATACCGAAAGACTGTCCTGGACTGCGATAAAAATCTACTCCTAACCTGGTCAACCCAGCTGCCTGTTGCAAATTCATAACACCAGTTCATTTCTGCAATGGAACTGTATCGCTTCTGTGGTTCTGACATGCTGCCAAAATCTGAAGTCAAATAGCTTGAAGATAAGTAAAAATCTGATTTTCAGCAACCTAGTAGAATAAGCGCCTACACATTTAAGGTTCCAGGAATTGCTTTTAAAGGTTTTTTGCATGGCACAGCTAGACAGAGCTAGTCGATTATCTGTAATTTTAGTAGAGAAACTTCGGAGAACTTGGGACTCAAATTTTATTAAAGGGAAGCGGTATTGCAAGATAGAATAAAAATCTGCCTCAGTAACGAGTTTAACAGTTTTGCCTGTCAGTGGTCGAAGATAAATGTGGAAAATTATTTTTCAAAACTTGCTGTTAAATTCGATTCATTAACTTGGCTTATATAATTTTTTTTCAGTGATTTTATAAATAGCTTAAAGAAGTTTGATCCTACCTAGCGGTAACTAATACTCCAAAGTCAGCTTTTAGACTCAATATGATCTAAAGTGGAATTTACCTTAAATGAAATTTAAGCTGTGAAATTTCATTGCCAATTTTTCTGGAAAATGAGTTGCCCGGAAGTTTTGCACGATTTATAAGTTAGCTGTCTAAACTGATGCTTATGTAAAATCATTCTAGTGAACTTCCGATTTTGGATTGTTATCAAATGCTTCGCTTGAAGTTTAGCATTCTGTGTAATTCGAGTTAAATGCATTTAAAATTTGGCTTAAATCTCGGATAAGCAGAATTATTAACACATTAATAGGACATTTATGGTTGGTTGAGATTTCTAGCTTATGCTTCTTTGCTAAAGGGGATTTGTAAATATTAGACTTATTGTATCCATTTTGATTTCTGCAGATATTCCTTGTTTAACGTGCATGTACTTCGGCTTGGAAAAATAATCGGAGGTTTAAGTCCCATAGATTCTGAGCTATAAAAATACGGACCATGTTATTTTGGAAAGCCAAAGAATAGATAGTGAGGATCCATTTAGTTAAAATACATAAATTTCGGCAAAAACGGAATGAAGCATATAAAGATTACTTTTGGAGCATTCGGTACTCATATTTGCCGTGTTTTTAACTAAATGATTTACAAAAACCAATTTTTGTGTATTTGAGCAATATTCTGGTAATTTTTCTGTTGGCAAACCTGTAGTTTTATGCTAAAAATGTTTGGTACTTGAAAACGTGCTTTTCCAATAATATCTCGTTACGTATAAATTTAAATTTAATTTCGAACACAGTTTAAGGCTTATAATTTAAAAGATTACTAAAATATATCTGCAAAGAATATTGTTTTAAACCATGAAGAGTTTAAAAACCTACTAAAGACCTTGAAATGTTAGTATCACTGCTAGGGTGCCTCTGAAAGGTGACCCACTCTTGCTGTTGCTTTTAGCTTGTATTTTTCTTTCATCACTGTTTTTAACACGTATAATAGATGGTGCTTGACTTTGGAATGCTGGTATCGGCTTTTTAAAAATACAGGTGATGTTATTGATGACCTCGTCGAAAATGACGGAATTGAATGTGTTCCAATCTATTTAATCTGGAACGAAAAAAGGTGATGGTTTATTTGAAATTTAAAATACATGAGAAGTCGGCGAGTCATCACCATTGTATGTCGCTGGAAACACAAGTTTTGCAATGGAAGGTGGACAGGAAACGACTTGCTACATGTATTGCGTAGAAGATTAGTTGCACGATTGCTGGATGCTGCTGGATGGTAACTTGTTTAATTTGCTGGCCCGTGATTTTAGTCTTCGCTGCTGCACAGGGAAATGCGATTAATGTCAACAATAAGGATGAGGGTGGTGGAATTCGCAAAGATTGTTGAAGTTTAGCTGATGGTTTCATTTGGAAGGTAGATAAATGATGTATGCTGTTATTCGTGGATATGTGCTGCGGCTGCCATAAGATTAAAGTTGACTGTTTAGTAGGAATATTTTATATTTATTAGTAGAGCAGCTGTACCTTCGGATGACGTATCGCTGAGGTCAGTCTTTGAGGAAGATTGTATAACTAAGGAGTATAGGATGACGGATTCTTTAATAATGTTTCCAGTAGAACAAGATGGTTCCAATAGAACATCAGATGTGAGAATGATGGTGTTGAAGATAATAGTCATCAATATGTAGGCGGGAGGAGGGGTACGTGTTTAATTTTTAACGAGTGTGCTTATATTTGTAAGTTTTGCGCATTTCTCGTCTGGTTTGAATGGTGTTTCTTTTTTATAGATGCACTTTTATACTATTCTGTTTGACAGTCTTACGAGCTGGAGGCCTAGTGAATGAATTCTTAGTAAGGGATGAGGGGGGGGGGGCTACAATCAAAAACTAAGATTGTAGGTGAATGAGTCTTCACTGGTAAATTTTGTCGCAGCTGCATAAGATGGCCAGATTTGGGTGCGAGAGATTATATTACGGCAAATGCCCCATTGAACTAAGGTTGTGTTAAGTTAAAGGTTGTGTTAAGTAATCTCTACTTGAACCCAAACTCGATTAGTTCTCTCCCATCGCAGCGGACACGCAACGGCGAAAATTCCCCTTCTGTTTCAGAAAGTCTTCCCCACATCGGTCTTTCTTTGCGGGGCTCAGCGTTACTATTGGGGGCCCTCGTAACGCTGAGCTTCAGCGGGTCCTTCGATGACCGAGGTGGGGAACAATGCTGGCACAGGAGGGGAATCTTCTCCATTGCGTTTCTACTACGGTAGGAGAGAACAGATTGAATCTGTGTTCAAGTAACGATCAAATTGGATTTACTTGGTCATTTTGAAGAGAGGATAAAATACTAGGGCTATGAGCAGCATTTAAAATTACCATTGGTACAGTTCTGTGGTTTAGGACATTGAGAACTTTGCTAGCAAGCAGATGAGTATACGAAGTTAGTATGTCAAAGCATTCTATAGGAATAACATGCGAAATACACAGCAATGTTGTCAGTTTAATGAATATCGTTGGATGTCGTAAGGATTGAAAGCTTTGTGCAATTTTTTTTTTCTCAAATTCTGTGTTTCACTCTGCATCTGTTTATTGAGCCGATATTGGATCTGCTGCGTTTATACAAACACCCACAGCCTTTCTAAGGTGTAGGTGGTGAAGCATAAAAGAAGATTCCTTTTAATTTTTAAGCTTTGTGCAAAATAGTAAACGTCAATGTAAATTTTTTAAGATAACGCAGTTATGTATGCTTGATATTGATTTGATCATCTTTATTTCATTATTTTCGTATGGATGCTAATAAGTCGTCGTTGATTAAATTTCGGAAGAGGGGATGAAATTTTGAAATCCCTTATTGTATAATTATCACGACAAAATTAACCTTATTCTTCCCTTTTCTTAAAAATCGGATTGAAGAATTTTGACTTCCATCAGTTTTCTGTTAACATCACATCAGAGTCTGGAGCCCTATATTTTCAGGTCCACCAATCGCAGAGTGGATATAAGATTCTGAACATTAGTAGATATCTGTATGAAGGTGCTGTGTTCGGTCCTGATTAGTTTCGGAATTTTCTTCCAGATCTAAAGTGAATCTGTCGAAGTATTTATCATCCCGCCTAAGTCATCTTCCATCCTAGGTAAATAGCTCTCGTAAGCCTTGCCCCAACCAACCTTATATTTTCAGGAATTGAAGTCTCTCAAAAATTTGACTTTTCAGATTTTCAAATAAAACCAGTGTGCACTGATAAACGCAAGAACACTACATACCGGACATGTCAAACTTTAGTAGTCTTATTAATTTTGATTTTAAGTGTTGAGATCTGTAAGATCGGACTTTCTCCGCGGGAAAGCAGAACCGAGTCAAAGCCGAGCTGTCTACATGAGTAAGCTTCCCAGTAATAAGTGAAAGCAGGAACTCTAGTTACGAAACTTTCTTCACAACTCGGTGTAAGAGCCATTAATGGATTTTTTTGAAATAGTGACGAAACGGTGGCATTGGCTTATAAAATTTTGTGTTTTCGTGTGAAGTAAGGATTGGTAGTCTTGAAGGATATTTTCTAGTGTCCATTTTCAAATTCTTTTTAATAAGTGAAGATAGGTCCTTATGAAAGAAATTGGACAATTCTTCGGACAGCCATCCTTGGACATAATTCTTCAAAGTATATCTGATGCTGTGCTTTTCTCTTTAACTGCACGAGAATCAAATTAAGTGAATTTGAGTTTCAGATGGAAATTAATGAATGCTTCCTAGTATTTCTGTAAATCTTCATGAATTCAATAAGAAGCGTAATAATGAAAGAAATGTTAGAAACACTATTATTTATATTGTATTAAATTCTAATATTTTAGAACCGAAGAGCATTGAATATTTATCAATGACTGCATATGAGAGTAACATCTTACTACAAATATTAAATAAATTGGTGGCAGTCTGAAGAATATTAAGGAAGTTGGATGAGACAAATTACTGTCATTTGTGTAACGCTTTTACAGATAGTCTGAAATGATCAACACTAAAGCTGTTCTTAATGTTAAATAACAGGTTTAAAGGCCGAAAGAGTGCCATCTACGTCTACTTATTCTATACTAATAATTTTCTTGCATGCTAATTTACTAACCTATACTAACCTATTAATTTAACTCTTTCGGCATTTAAAACGTTATTTACATTAAACTCAGCTGCAGATGACAGGATCAAATTATTTGCTCAGAAATATTAAATAGCCATGTCTTAGAAAACAGCCAAAACAAGATCGAAGAATTGCATGGAAAGTTAAGTGCATAAAATGTGAAATGAAATTCTCCAAAAAAATTTAGGTACTTAGAGTAATTTTCATAATCGCGTAAAGCTGTTTATGGAGTTTGGCCTTCAGATTAAAATTAGTCTCTAGTTCAAGCTCGCAGCTAAAAAATGATGGGGGGAAATCTGAAAACGAGTACCTATGAAAAGAATTGATCATATCTGCATCAATTGAGTGCTGTTAACATAAATGCATGTTGACAATGTTCAGAGGTAACAAGTAAATGGAATGAAGTTTCTAAAATATCGGTCGCACTTTTGTAATTACGAAAGATATTCCGAAACTTCAGAATGTAATAACAGTTGTAAAATGTAACCAGAGTTGCTGTTGGAAATATAGTTGCTTTAATTTGGAACTATTTCAACTGAAAACATGACATGACATGGCTTAAATTTAATTTGTACCAAGTTCAACCAATGAACTACAGAATATCACTGGTGCTACATTTTTAATCTCATTTGAATCAAATTTTATATAAAATTTAGTCAACTTGATATTTAGTAAATGATATTTGAAAGTTGATGCCCAAACTACAGAATGACAGACTGGACTGTGAATCTAGGATAAGACCAGAAAATGAATATGACAGCCTGATGTGCCTCTGCTGAATATTCTCGATCGCTGAAAAGGGGCACGACGAACGTCTGTGTGGAAGTGCAACAAGGTTTACGACCTGGGAATCTGGATCAAAGTTGGATTCTATAAAGAATGAAAGCAAGAATGCTGAGGAGTCACTCATGGGGAAAAGGTTTGTATAAGATTATAAACACTCTAACACAGTGGCGTAGCCAGAAATTTTTCATTATGGGGGGGGGGTTACAACTACTGCAACTCGCATATGTATACGTATGTGATCAGGAGTAAAGAATACACATTTTGTATCTCAAAAAATTACTAATGGCGGGGGGGTTGTGACCCCCTATCACCCTTGGTTACGCCACTGCTCAAACCTGATGAAATGAAAAACATAAATTTATACAGGTATAAACGATGTTTAGGTTTATACGATCATAAATCAATTCACTTTTTTTTTTTTTTTGCCAAAATGCTAGTTTAACTATATTTTAGCTTTAAGCTCTCAAGTAATATTTAGGGTTGATTTTTTCTTAAAGACGTACGATTGGATTTCTTTTTCCCCCCCACACTGCTCATGATGTTCAAGGTTTATCCGAATGACTATGCGAAAACGTTAACCACAAATATTTGCTTATGCAAGGATAGGAATTGAAAGTCACCCCCAACTCTCTTTAACTTCAAAATTTTCTCATTCATTATGTCAGTGAATGTTTAAATTTATGGCGCGAAAAAGTTTATCATTTTTACTCTCGGACAGTTGAATTTTTGATTTAGTAACACCGTCTTTGGTAACCGTATTTAGAGTACTTTAAATTCTTTATAGGAAAGACGGCTATTGCATTTGTGGATCCACCATTAGAATGAAGAGGATAGAAATTCTTGTTAACTGTCCTAAATATTTATCTATATCTGACTGTCTTGGATCATTATATCATTGTATGGATGAGTTTGCAACTGGAAGACCTCCAAACGCACTGGAGTCTGGAAACATACTGAGAAGTAAGTTAACTTTGTGGCTAACGTGCAGAATTACTTTAAGCAATTTTTCACTTTTATGAACATGGCTTTTTGGTTTTACAGTATTCGTATACCAAATTATTTCTAGAATTGATATTGGCGATGAATACAGACTTGTAGCTGTTAAATGAAAAGACTATTTCTCATTACTAAATAATTTTAAAAGATAAGACAAAGCTTTTCAAGTGCTTGGCGAGATGAGACGGCAATTTTCTCGTCTCGAGCCAATACAATATGCTTTTATCAAAATTTGTCTTGAACATCATGGAAATCGCGATGAATTAGAAAAATTAATAAAACACAAGCCATACAGCTATTTCATTATAAGGCTTTTTCAGAAGGTTATAGCTCGAACAAAACTGAAGAAATTGGCTTTGAACGATTAGCTTTTCTGAAATCTGAAACCATAATCATGATCACTAACTTTCAGACGTGAATTGTGTACTGTTTCTTTGGTTTGATATAATTAGAAAGTGAGAGATTAGGTGTCAAATTCAAACAATGTTAAATCATAGCTGAATGTTCTATTAAAAGTAAGCTGATTAAATGAAGTATTTGGTAGTGGTATTTCATAATAGTTGCAATCAGTTGCGTAGCCAAGGGAGGGGGGGGGCGTTAGGGGTCATAACCCCCCCATGAGGAAATTTTTGCCATACAAAATGTATATTCTTCACTCCCTTACCACCCACACCTATACATGAGTTGAAGCAATCGTAACCCTCCAATGAAAAATTTCAGGCTACGCCACTGGTTACTATAAATTGGCGAAATTTTTTAAACCGCTTTATTTTTGCAGTACTTTTAAAGTTGGCAAAAGGTCAAACAATGTACCCGCTTCTCTAAGTTTTTACTCGACTGCTTAACTGAGTTATATTAAATCTAAAGTTAAATTAGACCCGACTTTTTTAGACTATCTAAATGTTCAGTTCTTTTATGTAATCATTCAATTATGCATTATAACCTCACCGCTTTCTCATTTTTAAAATTCTGTTTGCAGGAAAGGAATATACCCTTCCACCTGGATATCATGTTCTGAGATCTGCCAGAATGATGATTAGTTGATAGACTGCGAGTGGTTAAAAGATGTACTGACGTTTTTGTTAATAGACTAGGAGTGTGGTTTCGAAGATAGACTGCTAGAGCTCTTTCCCGAGATGATGGGACCCTATTTTGACTTTGATGCTACAAATGGCCTTCCAGATAGTACAAAAATTATTGATAGAACTATAAAGGCTGGATGCGCTGAAGACTTGTAGAGTTGTTTAGCTCAGTGTAATAATTGTCCAGGACTGAATACAGTAACAATGTCAGATGTAAAGTAACTGAAGATGGTGTATGTCTAGGCTCATGTAAGAAGCTCCGAAATCTTCAGATTTTAAGATTTCAATTGATGAACAACGCAAATTTGAATACATGAAAATGTGTGTATGAACTGTTAAATATTTTCTCTCTACTCACTGTTCCTACAGATTTTGGCTCTAATAACTCGGGTTAAACTTTGAGTAAAATGTTCTTTTGTAGTAAATTTAAATTTTTTACAAACTTATTATTGAAATTAATTTCGACAGTATTTTTACGAGAAATATCTTTGCGAATCCTGCATAGCTTAGCATATCCCCAAAAGAGCCGGAGTTATCAGAATTCTCTTAAACGCCATCTGATTTTGAGTTCCTTGCAAGTAATACAGCCTGCTCTAAGCTTCAGCTGATAGCTTCTTTTGAAAGAAGTGTGCGAAATTCCTTTAGTTTTTTACAAGATAAAATTTCACTGAGCAATACATTGAATACTTGGCTAGATTGAGAACTGTATTAATTACTAGAAACTTTTACACTTTATGGATTTGTTAATAACTTTTAGACTAGCTGGGTTTCAATTAAAACACGTTAAAGTTTCTAGAGAAATGTGAAGGGAGGGTGCGTTTATCTTTTTTCACTGCATATAAAAATAAGAGCCTATATTTGCCTCATCACCTTCAACGTAGGTTGCCTCACCAGCTTCATAGCTATCATTGGCTACACTGGTTATTACTTTACAGTATTTGTTTCAATTAGTGACTCAGTCTTTTATTTAAAACTGTTATGAAAACTGTTATTTTTTTCAAATTATTGGGACATTCGATAAATTTTAGTGAGGTATGAGCCAGCGAAAATCGGAATCTGTAAATTTTGTTTATAATGTCCAATGGTTGATCAGTAAATTTCTTACGGAGTAAGATATGTTAAAAATAATTCGGTATCAAAAACTTTAGTCCTGAATGTTCGTTAATTGTACTGGAAGATAGTAAGATTTAATTATTTTCTCACGTCTGTCTATAGAATAAATGTAAAACAATGCAGAAAAGCAATGCATGAAAGTTGAAAATAGGCTGATCAACGATCATAAATTGATCTATTTATTAGAATTGATTTTGTTTTAAACGACTTGAAAATCCTGTCAACAGTATCAAACTATTACTCATAGGAAACAATTTTTAGTGCAATTTTAAATTATTAAAACGGCAAAGAAAATTTTTTAGACACTTGGTAAAAATCGTAACTTTTTTAAATTTGCAGTAGCGATCAATTGAATACTTCGTTGAAAAATAGTTCGCATGGATTTTTTTTATTAATTTTTGGTTGAGCCTGTTGTATTTCTGCAGAATTTTTAGTTGAAAGTCAATGTGTTTCAGGTAGCATAAAATATTGGCAAGCTTTGAGCCTGCATTGGGCCCATAAAAATCGATTGATGCAGGTTTTAAGCTTTCAATATTTTATTTGGAAAAGGCTCAGCCATTTCAGCGCGGATAAGAGCCTCAAAATGGCAGACTGCTGAAGTGGGGTCATATTCTGGCGTATTGCACGGCTGTTGATCTAACAATGTTTTCGTCGGTTATAACGTGAATACGCGTCGGAAAGTCTTAAAAAGTCCTCTGACCAAGGCACCCTCCATATTTGGGAGAAAGCCCTTGCATAGGTTTGCCGTAACGCTAGATCCTTATTTAAAGAATTGTTAAAATTATAAAGGTAATGCAAGGGCAAACTTTTCTAAACCTTTAAATTCTAAATGTTCATCACATGTAAACTTGAACATATTGCTTATAAAGCTATAGAAATGCGAACTTTCATAATTTATGATAGTGATTTGCACAGTGTGTTGTGCAAACTCCCTCCACTACACTGAAACTTAAATTTTATACTCATTAAATTAATTCTGTGTTTGTCAGAAGTAAAAATTTAATAGCCAGCTGGAATTTTAAATTTTCGAAAACACGAAAATTTAAGTGTAAATTGGATTTTTCTGTGAATCATGAATTATCATAGATTATGATAAAAATTATCAAAATCTGTGTTTAAGACTTAGAATTGTAGTATTTGCAATTTCTTCAAAACTTTCCGTATGCCCACGGAATGTGAAGTGAATATCCAATGGTGAAATTGCAAGCTTTACTAATTTATTATAAACAGATTTTACTAGTTTCCGTATGAAACAGTTTATGCATGCTAAATAGTATTATTTAATGTTAGAAAATGTGTACAACTTAACACTACTGTAATGAGTTGAAATAAGTGTACATTAACAGTATCTAGTGGAACATTACTGACATTTTCTATCAATAGATAAATAAAATGCGGGAAAGAAATTGTAATTGGTTTTATTAATTGACAAAATGTTAAGTATTTTTTATGCTGTGTGCTTACTGCAGCAAAAGTTTTAACAGTTTTGTGCTCAGATTATTGACATCCTTCAATATTTGCTGAACCCTGCTCCAACACAAATTTTTGAAATAAACCGAGTGAACAACTTATAATAGAAAATTTTCTAATTAAAAACATATGTAATACCTCCAGTCTATCATTTAAAGAATTTTCTATGAATGGTGTTTATTATACTCGAAGTAGGGGAAAATTCTTCTGCGACTAAGCGATAATGTTAAAATTTTAGCGTCCTATATGTAGGGCATTAAATTAAGAAGACTGGAAAGTAATTTTATTGTATGTCAATAATTGTTGGCCTCTTCAAAACTGAAAACAGTAAGAAATTCGGTATGAGATTTAATATAGGTTCTACATTAGACAGCTTTTACCAAAATTTGTAACCTGTTATGGGGGTGGGGGACGTTAGGGGTCCAAAAAGTTATTTACACGTATTCAGCATGATCTCGGATACCACTAAAATTATTGTAAAATCAATCGTTCATGACTACCTGAAAATAATTTCTGATTTTGAATATTGTTTTTCAAGGAGGACAGAAAGGGGGGGGGGTTAACAATCTTTCATTAAGGAAAAATATCCAGAATTTTAGTTTAAAAGATTTTATAGTGCTAAACCAGCGTTTACAAACAGCTTTTAAAATATTTTTAAATTCTTTTCACTATATATAAGCATTACTTTCCGGTCCTCTTTAATATTTTACGTAATGACTTGGAATAGTAAGTGTTAAATCCAAAATAACTATGCTACTGTTGAATTTGACATGCTACTATGTGTACCAAAATATACAGATTTGTGATTAAATGATAAAATTTCGTTTCCTTTAATTAAGGAACATGTGTAGCTTTTTGTAGAATAATTATGCAATTCATGTATTATAGATGCCATGAATAAACTGGTTTATTTCTAAGTGCGTTTTTATTAATTTGAAGTCTCCTTTTGACAGGATCATTTTCGGAACTTGGTTCGCATTTTATTAGTATTGATAGTCTTCTTAATAAAATTTTGGAATACCTTTTTTTAGGTACTTCTATCAAAAATTAAACAGTGAAAAGAAAAATCCATAGATGATTGAAAAGGCGCATTGAAACGCTAACCTTAAACAGGCTTAATGCATTTTTGATTAGATTAATTACTTGGAAAAGTGAACCTTGCAATCAAGAATGTTTGTGAAATCAGGTTATTGTAGTTCTATTCAACATTTTTACATCATAGAATAACTAGGATCATCGGTAAACTTAATGTTTTTAATGATTAAAGGTCCTTGATAGTGGACAATCATTTTCCTTGTTTAAATATTTAGCGTTTTGGATGTTAGTCATATACAAAGTGTTTTTAACGCGAAATACACTACTGACCAAAAGTATTACGTTTCAGAAATCTAACCCTTTTTAAGATTAAACCCCCTTTCCCCCCATCAAAATTAAAAATTAATGTAATTGATATTTTTTAATGTCAAAATGTTAATGCTTTGTCTTTGAAGTAATTAATTTAAGTTAAAGAACAAAAATAATTATTTATTGAAAAAATAGCATAATAATATATAGGTTATTATAGAAATTATAATCCATTTTGGCTCTCCGGAATAAAATTAAATAAAGAATTAATTTAAAGTTATTCTGCAAAAAGAGGATAATAAATTAAATTGAACTAAATATCATTTATGTTGCTGAGCAGCTTTGACTTTGATCACAACAGCCAGTCTTTTAGATATGCAATCTACAATGCTTTACAAAACTTCCTTCGGTGTTTCATGGTGCCAACTTAAATTATTGGTTCCTGAAGCTCTTGCTTGTTTTTTGGTGATTTTCAGATGTATTCTTTCCAATTATACTACATAACTTCTCAAAAATATTTAAATCTGGCAAATTTCCTGTCCTTATTTTTGAAACGATAGTTGGATTTCTCAAACTTACACTACTGGCCAAAAGTATTGCAACTTGCGTTAAATTATAGCTGATTTGCTAACGCTTTCAAAAAGTGTGTGTGTGTGTGGGGGGGGGGGTAGAGTTTATTTATAAATAAAAAGGACAATCGCGATTTTTTATCTGGAAGTTGATAAATATTAAGTACAAATTTAATTGCAAAATTTAGTTCTCCACGGTTTTATATACAAATGCTTTACTAATTTCTGTAATATATGGCTTATGAACATTACGAAGATGCGGTGGGAGTTTCTTGAGAATTACGTTCTTGTTCAAATAAGCTTTTCGTTGTTCCAAAAGTATATATTTCGATTGAAGCTGCAAATGAAGGTACAATGGACGTAAATTCTAAAATTTGGACACTTTGTCAATTGTGATCAAGCAGCTCATTAATAGTCTCAAAGTTCAGGCAAATATCAAATGACCCCCAATCCTTCAAGAAGCTTGTTTAAAGACTAAGTGCTGTAATTCAGTTCTTCTAGTTTTGAAATGGTCAAGGTTTTATGAATGTTATCATAGAAAATTGTCACACAGCAACTAGTGCTGCTGTTTACACTTTCTAAGCGAGTTGCAACTGACACAATTTCTGCTTTTAATAGAATGGCATTTGTGAGAACATTACTGTGACCCTAATCAAAAAAGTTACACCACTAGGGCTTTAACCCTTTCTAAGGCGAGTTTATATGCAGAGTTGAAAGTACTTGGTAATGTTATGGCTCACTTTTAGGTTTAATTCATCAAATTTCCTCTACTTCAACCCATTTGTGCTCGGATATTTTTGCGACTTTATTTGCTAATACCAGCAATACTAGATAAATTTCTGATGTCAACTTCGTGAACAAGGGATGATTTCTTTTTAACCCATTTATGCCTAGCGTCCCTTTTTTGGGACGGCATTATCGCTATCAGTCGAAAACGTTATTTATTTTTCCTAGCCTTTATTCACGAGTATTGAACCTCAACTCCACAAAATATTTTAACATGACCTAGTAGGATGTTGACACTTCAATATTTATACCTAAAGATTTTAAAAGAAATCATCCCTTGTTCAAGAAGTTGAAATCAGAAATTTATCTATTACTGCTGATATTAGCGAAAATCGAAGAAAGTCGCAAAAATATCTAGGCACAAATGGGTTTAAATTATGCATGAAACTGAAATGTCAACGTTGTACTTGGTCATGTTAAAACATTTTGTGGAATTGAGGCTCAATACACGTTAATAAAGGTTAGGAAAAATAACGTTTTCGACTGATAACGAAAGTACCATCCCAAAAAAAGGGACGCTAGGCATAAATGGGTTAATATCCAACTTGAAAATTGGAGAAATATGTATTAAACAACATAAATTTTTGTAGAATTCAGACTTTGATTTTGAGTATAGTTAATGTAAATTGTATACTGCTTGTAAAGGCTATTAAACGCAAAAATACGTAATTAAAAGCAACAATTCTTGTGCTTATTTTTCAATTAATACTTTGATTTGCATTTTTAAATGGAAGATCGCATAGTTTATAGGCGAAAAAAAAATTTAGAATCTATATGGGAAATAGATTAGTAAATTTTCAGATTTTTGTTCAGTAATAATAATTGATATTCATAGTCTACGGACCGTAGGTGGGAAATTATACTACGGCCGTGGGTAAATATTGTACTCAAATATTTTGCCACCGTTTCGCCACAAGTGATAGACATCGCAGCAGAAAGAAATTTCATCAGAATACTCAAGTTACACCCTCCAAAAAAGTATTAGAGTAAGAGAAAAATTTCCTACGTTGGTTTCGTACATTAAAAATTATTTATCATAAAATATGAATTGAGATCTGTATAAATGACTTTCCATATTTCTGCCAAGTTGTGTTTTTTCAGAAACTCTATTATTATTATTCGCAAATCTAAAATAGGAAATTTATCTCTTACCCGATTATTTTTTGGAGGGTGTACTTTTGAGGTGAAATTAAAAGCGTAATGTTTTAACTCTGAATAGAGAGGGGAGCCGGGTAAATTACATAATCCCCATCTCCTCATATACAGGGAGTTCGACAAACACCGCTGTTGGCACTTACCTGATAAAGATTTTGCAGAATTTGTTCTTAAGTGGAGAAACTTCTCGGGGTGACCACCGTCTGTTACAAGAAAAATTGGTCATTAAGAGAGGCAGTCGCTCAAAGAAGTATGAATACTTTATAGCCAAGGAAAAGAAAACTCTTGTTTTCTTATTTATGAAGTAGTATATTAATACACAAGCGCTTAGACAAGCATTTTTAAAATTTAATAAAATATTTGTAAATTTTTGAAGTGTTTCATTCTTTCTGTTTCCGAGAGTACTTTATCAACTTTATTTCTCGCATCTGACAAGAGATTTTATCCCGATATACTTCATGTATTCTGAATTTACCATTATTAAACCCATTTGTTTTAAATTTTGGATTTTCCCTCGACCAAATGTAACCGGTAACTTTCCCTCTGAATTTCATTTTTCGTGTAACCGGATCGCATCAACGCGCTGTTCCTACGGTAAAATCGCTCGTTTCTTACACATGTCTCTTCTCTAACCTACAAGATTTATACATGATGTGTACTTGCTCCTGCTGTTGATTCTCAGTACAGAGACTTGTTTCGAATCTGGTAATTGTTTTACTACCCGGAAAAATGAAAGAAAAATTTTGGGACAGCGAACCGGGACGGGGGGGGGGGTTGTGTGGTCTCTTCTAGAGTACCTTTCGACATTAAATAGGTGCCGCTCAGGTAGTGTAGTGGCTTAACCCTTTAACGCGCAGTGTTCCCGCTCTGGGAACACCAAACTCTGACGTTTTGACTGTTGCCAGTCACGAAGAATAATTTGATTTCTATAAAAATAGTTGCGGGTGACATAGCTCCACGAGAATCGTTTACTTTTTAGCACGTCATTTCCCGTAAAAAAAGGGTCACGATTATTTTTAACAGCACTGACATCTGCTGAAAAATGGAACAATGCGAGAACAGCTGGATAGATTGCCCAATTCTGAAAAAAGGGCCGCCGTTGCCATCGCTCGACTTAACTACCAGCAAGATGGCGGATGATTGAAACGTTTATCGCGTGCCACAGATCCAGAGACCCTTTTTTGACGCAGCTGGCTATGCGGCACAGCCCTTTTTTCAGCATTGGGAAAGGCTGAAAAAACACTCAAAATACTGGTGTTAAACGATAAAGTAATTAAAAAACTTTGTAAAAAACACACATAAGAAGTAAAAGGAAAGAGGGCTTGGAGTCGAAGGGCTTGGACTGAAGAAGTTAAAAACAATTTTTGAACGAAACGCGTATCCTCTTTCCTTTTATTTCTTATGTGTGTTTTTTACAAAGTTTTTTAATTACTTTATTGGGAAAGGGTTGCGCTTCAAAGGGTTAAGGAGTGAATTCCTAAGTCATTGTTTTGGGACACCCTGACACTTTTAATTAACATGTTCTCTTCCCAGGGGAATATGCAATAACATTTATATATTTTTGAGTAATTAGTGTGGATTTACGACAAGGAATATTACTGTATGAACAAATTAAGAATAGACAAAAAAATTCCCTTTTTAAAAATTACAGAAAAAAGGTTTGTCGAAAGTCTCCAGGGTTGGCCATGGGCAGATCCTGATTTTCGGGAGGGCATCCGGGGCAAAAGCCCGACCCAAGTTGTTTCTTAAGTTTAAAAATTTGTAAATTTTGAAAAAGATTTCGAAAGAGGGTGGTTCCCAATGAAGCTTTTGTTCTGGGACCCCAGTACGACAAATCGGCTCCTGGCCATATCGCCAAAAGTTTCCAACCCTTTTTTTTTGACACCAAACTTGGTGTCAAAAAATAAGTTCCCAAAACTGAATCCAACTTGTCGATATCATCTACATTTGGCAAGAAATTGTTAAACCCTACTATTTTGCAAAGGGATATTTATTTATTTATTTTGGTGAGGTAAAGTAAATGAAAGTCGGCTTTTAAAAATTTATTTTTAAATCATACTTGTTTTTTTCTCATTCTGCTGCTTAACAGTCTAAAATTAATGTTCCACTCTCTTAAAAAATCCAAGTTTACAATTTTGTTGCATGTAAATCAATTAATTAGAGCAAGATCCGTAAATCTTTAAAATTTCCATTGAAATCGCCAAACTTTAATGTTACCACATTTGGGCGTTTCGATTTCTCGCCAGATATGGACAATATAGGCAGGCTGATTTCAGATTTGGAGACTTGTTTATTTCGTCGCATTTGGCGATGTCGCCAAAAGTCGTCAAGCCTGGCGACTTATTTGGCTGGTGCTAAGACAGACACAATTTTGTGGAAGACCCACGATCGTCATCGGACTTTTAGCTAATCATGCTGCAGAATAGCGTTTCTGTTCATTTTTATGATCTGGATCAAGAAGGGGCAACTTCAGTTCAAGCAACCTTCCAAACGCCTTAACCCTTTAACGCGCAGTGTTCCCGCTATGGAAACACCAAACTCTGACGTTTTGACTGTTGCCAGTCACGAAGAATAGATTTGATTTCTATGAAAATAGTTGCGGGTGACATAGCTCCACGAGAATCCTTTACTTTTTAGCACGTCATTTCCTGTACAAAAAATGGTCACGATTATTTTTAACAGCACTGACATCTGCTGAAAAAATCTAAGAATGCGAAAACAGCCGGACAGATTGCCCAATGCTGAAAAAAGGGAAGCCGTTGCCATCGCTCGACTTAACTGCCAGCAAGATGGCGGACGATCGAAACTTCATCGCGTGCCACAGATCTAGAGACCGTTTTTTGACGCAGCTGGCTGTGCACGGGCACAGACAGCTGTTGTCTTAAAAGGTCTCTAGATCTGTGGCACGCGATGAACGTTTCGATCGTCCGCCATCTTGCTGGTAGTTAAGTCGAGCGATGGCAACGGCTGCCCTTTTTTCAGCATTGGGAAAGGGTTGCGCCTCAAAGGGTTAAGCAAAAGTGGAATTATTTTCGCACCTCAATGAGCTCACAGGCAGTGTTGAACTGTAGACAGGTTTAATTTCTGTACCTTGCCCCTTGATCTCAAGTTTATTAATATTTAAAAACTTACGTGGAGAAAAAGGACTCAGATAACTTTAAAATCGAATTTTTTTTTTCGGGAGCTACTGAATTTACTCAGTTTTTACACTATTTAAAAATCCAATCAATTTGCATAAAAGGCCCTCTATTTTAGGAAAGTTAGCTTTAATTAATTCTTTCAAGATTTCAGACAGAAAAATAATTTTACACATGTAAATATTTTAATTAACAAAATCTGAAGGTGTATCGCAGAGAAAACTAGAGTTCAGAGGAAAACATTTTATGTTTCAGCAGTACATTTTCACGAATATGAACTGGAAACTGTTTCTTTTCTCTTGTTTTAGTTAGACGATGAATGATCAATGTAAGTAATGCTTAATGACTAACGTAATAAAAGAAAATGGAGAAAAAAAAATAATAAACACCAGCTGTACGTCTGATGACTGTTTCATTTTCTAATTAAGGAGTCTTTTTCAAAAGAGTACAGCACAAACAAAACTGAAAATGTCAAACAATATTTTGAATGGCGCTTTTGAGAAATCTATTCGTTTTCTTGTTATGGTTATAAAGTAAACGGAAAGCTATCCATTTAAAAGAATCTTACTTAAACGGAACACACAGTTATGATGTAAGCTGATAAAATGAAGTATTTGGGAGTGATTTTTCAAAGAAATAATCACAATGAAAGATCGAATTTTTTTTATTGAAATTTTACGGTATTTCTCAGTGCCATCAGTAGATGAAGAGTTCGTTTAACCAAGGAACTAATTTTTGTACTCTAGCTATTTCCAATATTACATACAAAAATGCGCAAAAACAAACACTTCACGTTCTATTACAATACAGCTTTTAATTCAATCGAGGAATTAATTTTTGCAGTGTACATATTTTCAACACCATGTTGTACGAGAAACAAACAATTGCGTTTAGTACATTAAAATTAAATACAGTCGACTCTCGGTATCTCGAAGTCGTGGGAACCGGCAGAAATATTCAAGATAACCGAAGTTCGAGATATCGAAAATCACATATAATATCCTATTCATGGGTATATTTTAATCGTGTGGTGAAAATGTACCATCAAATCAAACGACGGATTAAGAATTTTTACTTTTCTGATGATAAATGCATAATTTGATCATAAATAATAAGAGAATTAAGATATACACAGAATGAAAACAATAAATGACTAATTTTATTTAGGATTGAATTAGTACTATTTTTTCGAGCTTACACTATTTAGTTTTCATTTCAAGGTATCCTTATTTATGGAACAATTATTTTTGTACAAAGCGTTAAATATATCTTCCGGTACGTTAACACAGCTTTCAGTCGAACGATAAATAACTGATATTGTATTATAAATATCAGTGTTCGTTGGCACATTATTATCAATGGAAACTGAAGAGTCATCTTCTTCATCAGCGTTTTCTTGAGCTGTTATATCTGTGATAATGCCTTCATCGAGTTTTTTACATGTTCGTCTACATTTATGTAGTCACAAAATTCCGATTCATCTCAAAACAGTTTGAAGATTAAAGAAAAATCCGTTAGCAAATTTATAAGAAACAGTAAAAATAGAGATAAGCGGACTGATAGATTTTTTCTTCGAGTTAATGAGAAAAAAATTCTATTGAATTACATTACGTCAAAATATATAGAGATAAGCGAAAAATCGAGATTAACTAAGTCGAGATATCGAGAGTCGACTGTACTTTTATTCACAGGAAAATAACACTCGTGAACATGCTTTATATAGCTGAACTTAACTTTGTTTGAAGTTAATTTATTAATCATTAAAACAAGGCACTTCGCAGCTTCTCAAAATACAACTCTTCTTGTTTCAGGCCATCTCTCTAAACTCCTCCAACCAGAATGACAGGAGAGGGCTGACTTTTGGACATGTTATCGACTGTTTTATCATATCGGATGCCTTCTCAGCAACCATTAGGACTGGAATGTGAATGTTTCCCGAAGGCACTTGAGGCATGATGGAGGCGTCGACCACTCTTAGGCCTTCTACATTTTTGACCCTGAAATACAGTAAAATGTCAAGTTAACAATAACTTATCACTAGAAGCGCCAGAGCAGTCATTTTGACTGTTTTCGCCATTTTAGCTTGGATTCCTAAAAGACCCTTTACTTTAGGAAGTCATAATTTTTTGAATTCTCCTAAAAAACCTTGAAAATTATTGGCACCAAATATGCATTGAATGAAAATAAAATTAATGGAAATATTTTTATGTATACCTAGAAGCGCCAAGAGCAGTCAAATTGACTGCTAGTGAAATTGAGTTTATTCATCGTACTCTATCACGCAGAAAAAATCTTATCATGAAGAAACATTTCCCCTACATATTCCTTTCATTCACTATTTCTCTAATCCATGAAATACTTGTCATTTCCCGCCCCCGTCCATTAAAAAAAAAACAATGTCCCGTAATCGTTTTCTCGATATCATGGAAAATCTAAGATTTGATTTGAAGTCAAACAGGAGTCAACGTTTAGAATCTGATAAGTTTGCTATGTTTTCAGACATCTGGAACAAATTTATAGAACACTGTGCTCTTTCTTATAAGCCAGGAGAAAATCTGGTGTTGGATGAACAACTATTTCCATCACAAGATAGTGCAAGTTATGTTAGTGCAAGGTGTTATCGTTTATTCAATGTATGCCGAATAAACCAGATAAATTTGGTATAAAATTTTAGATGCTAGTTGATGTTGACTCAAAGTTTATGTGCAATGCTTTTCCATACCTTGGAAAGGATGACGTAAGAAATGAAAATGAGAGCCTTCCTGAAAATATAGTAATGCGCCTTCTGAGCCCTTATCTGAATAAAGGTAGAAATATGACAGTGGGCAACTATTTTTCCTCGCTTTCATTAGCTAAAAAACTTAAAATGAAGAATACAAGTTTTATGGGGACAGTAAGAAGACATCGAAAAGCAATTCCGCATGAGATCAGGAAATCGAAAACTCAGCTTCACGAAACAGTTTTACGGAAAAATGGAGACACTACACTGACAGTGTATGAGGGTAAAAATAATAAAAATGTCCTGCTTCTGAGTACCTTGCATACAGATGCAAATGTAGAGTCACAAACTGTGAAAAAACTTCCAGAAACAGTAGAATTCTACAACAAAACCAAATGTGGAGTTGACATTATTGACCAAATGACGCGTAAATATTCTGTGCGGGCTGCTTCCCGTAGATGGCCCGTGCATATTTTCTATAGTATGCTGGATTTGGCAGGAACTAATGCCTGCATTGTCTACCGAGAAATGATTGGTAAATATATAATAAGACATAACTTTCTTTTTAATTGGCATAAGAATTGAGAGCGAGTCATCTGAAGAAAATGACAAGTGCACGACTGCCCTCAGAAATTTCGAACACTACTAACAAACTCTCAAAAAAGAGACGGCAATGCCAAATTGGATTTTGTAAGAACAACGAAACAAGTGATATGTGCCAGAAATGTTCACATTTCATATGTGGTAAATCCACTTCCAGCATTGAAAAAATTCTAATATGTAAAAATTGCGAATAGTATTAAAATGAGTTTTATTAAAAAGTAAGTAAAAATATTTTTTGTAGCATGTATTTTAACAAAAATTAACATTTTATTCTTTAAAAAAGCTTTTAAAAATACCATAAACTTTTTGAATTTTATAAATGTACAAAATTTTTTGAGCAGTCAATTTGACTGCTGCTGACGCTTCTAGGTTGAAAGAAAGTGTGGCGCTTCTAGTGTTAACAACCAATTGTATTGTATGTTGCTTTAAGGCAAATCTGCACGAGGGGTATCTGCCTCGAGAAGGGTTCCTCGGGAGGGGGACATTTAAGGGGCTCTAACGCGTATTCGCGTTACATCTAAAGAAAACTGGCCGAAACTCAACGTTAGATCGGAGGCCGCGCGGCAGGCCAGAACCCTGGATCTACACGCTTAAGCCATTTACCATATTCAGTGACTTTTCTGTTCGGCCATGTTGGGCCATAACTAAATCAAAGCAACTGACAATTGGTAATTCACAAAAAAGGACGAATCAGAATCAGTCCCCATACCTATTTCCGTTCTAAGTCCCTATAAATTCTATGTCCTGTAATACAAACACACCCTGGAAAAAAACACTCAAATTACTGGTGTTAAACGGTAAAGTAAATAAAATACTGTGTAAAAAACACACATAAGATGTTATAGGTAAGAAGATACGTAAGTATACGTTCAGTTCCCTGTGTTCCTTGTGACGAAGGGCTTGGACTGACGAAGGCCAAAACAATTTTTGGTCGAAACGTACGTATCTTCTTATCTATAACATCTTATGTGTGTTTTTTACAAAGTTTTTTATTTACAAACACACCCTGTGAGCAAGGGCCATATGAACAAAGTCAGTAATAATAATAATGCGTACCTCAATTCCGGGTCAACAACTGTTGTAGGGTCCGACGGATCTCCCATTTTGGAAGCCCCAACAGGATGGTGGAATGTGAAAACGAACACGTTGGCGAAACATCGGAAGTAAGCGTCATCGTCCTCGGCGAACTGCTCACAGCCCGGAATCAGCGTCTCGAAGGGCTTGGCTCCCAGCCTACGCATGGGCTCCGTCTGCAGGAGTCTCTTGCATACTTTCAGACCTGCAGCAGACGGAACGAGAAAATATAAACTATTGACAAGCACACCCATTGTGGAATATTTTCCGAAACAGTTGTTGGTTTGATTGCTAAATTTGACGATGTGTTAGGAGAATATCACTGTTGGTGGTGGTAATGTAACGCCGTCAAACCTGACGAGATTTCGAGCACATTTCGCCCAAAAAAGCTGTATTTTACTATTAACATAATTTTGCGAGACCTTGCAAAAGAACTTATAATATTATTATTTTAATGAACATTAAACTGTTACAAACATTTATATACTTATTGTTTGTTTGTTTTGCATAACGTCAAGGCTACATGAGGAGCATCAATATACTTATTGTATTGTACTTGAAATGAATTCACGTCTCTAAACAGCTTCATATCATTACGTATTGGAGCTCTTGAGCTCTCCTGTAAAAGAGCTGTAAATTATTTTCGATGCCGAGCATTATTTCGTAACCATCAATAACATGTAGCAATTTTGTTTTGTTTGAAATATACAAATATCTTCAAAATACGCTTTTAACAATGGCTGCCCAAAGAGTGTGATGTTTTAGGATTCTTTTAGGTATGTTCTAAAAAAGAAACATAAATGCTACATGCACCATTTTGAACAGGGTACATGGTACAGGACATAGGAATAGCGTCTAAATTTCGAAGTAATCGCTGCATGTTAACGGCAGATGGACAACCGAAGTACAGAAAAACCGAAAGCACTACATTTTTCAACGGTGATAGAAGTGTTAAAAAGTTATTCAATGGACTTGTTCTCGAGTCTGTTTATCAGGACTTCATGTCAATGATCCGAAAAAGAAGACTATTGATGAAGTTACTTTTCGTCTTCGTTTTACACTGTATACCGAAGTGCACAGCCATTTTCACGGCCGTTCTATGTCACTTGATGGACAAAAATTTAATTTTGGAAGTGTAAACTTCTTTAGGCATGTTAGACACTCTTTTGGATGGAGAAAAAGCACTGAACTCGGGTGACCATCACGCACAGATCCATGTATACAGATTTATATAAATATATTAATAGAACGAAAACTTTTTGAAAAAAAATATTTTACATAATATTGAATTCGATTGGGGTTGTATCCGTAATTTTTGAATACAGCGCCATCTCTAGTCGAATAGGTGAATAACTACTTGGATGCCGTTCTTGAGCACACATACGGTATACAATGTACTATGTAGCGTGGTATATATAGCAATGTATACGCGTCTCACTCGCTCATTTTCTCTAGACATAGAGGTTCAGTGTAATATATATAACGCACGTTTCTTTAGGTGCTATAATTTTCTATTATTTATTTAAAAAACTGTACTTGATTTGGGTAGCTATATAGTTACTGTGCAAAAAAGGTAATTCGATAATGTAGAGAGTATTAACAATTATATACTATGCATTATTTGAATTATAAGTGTTATGCTGCAGTGCATTTCAATTTGAATTATAAATCCATCATTCATTACAAATAAATAGGATTGCTGTTCATTACAACGTATGTACATAATTATTGATAATTAATAAATTCAAGTACATAATTATTGATTAAATTGAACAAAATCCAACACGTGGAGAAAAATGTGTATCGTTGATGTATACCGCACGCATATACCAGCTGTGTCACGTTGCAGCCTATTAGTGCACTCCCTCTCTCTTTTTAAATTATAAATACATGGGCATACAAATCGAGCGTGAAATTCGAAATGTAATTAAATGAAAAATCAAAAACTTCCAATGCTAACCCAGTGAAAATTGCGTCAAAATATATAAAAACGTACAAAAATATGTGAAATCGTGAGAATATCATAAATAAATGTGCGAGACCCTTGCAGCCTTAAAAAAAACATTACAATTTTTTTACGAAGGATTTCAAATGTCTAAAAATATGAATAAATGTTCAAAGAGTTTCAATTGACTATGCCCATTGATCGACATTTCAGCACTACAAGATATAAAACTATACAATGATGCCGTTTTTACCAGATATGTGCATGCATAGATTTAAATAAAAATTGTTCGTTTCTTATTTTAGTTACCATAAACCTATAGTATCAGCTTTTGAATATGATGATAATAATGATAATGATAATAATGAGAATTTTTGAAATTATGGATGAAAATTGAGAAAGTAACGTTCAAAATACAATTGATTAAATTTTAAAAATCGATATGTATTTATAAATTTGCATTATATAGATAATAATCATTCTTTATCATGTAAAACAGCGCAATAAATGAAAATTTTATTACTATATTAATATGTTGATAACAATACTTCTTTAAAAAATATGTCTTAACAACCCAAAAATAATCTCTACAAGTTTGTGAAGCTAAGAAATTTTCATTTCTGACGTGCAGTCAGTCCTACGACTGATTCTGTGCTTTTTTTTACACTATCTATTTTTTTACACTCTAATTATTTATCTAAGCTGAAACGAATATGCAGAACAGAAAAAAAAAGAATTTTTTGTAATTTTTAATGTAATTTTATTTAATATGTGTAATTATTTTATGTAATTTTATATAACGTAATTTTATATAATATAATGTTTTCTAAATACACAAGCAAAACAACCATGTATTAAAAACGAGAAATACCCTTATATTTTCAGTTCAACACGTACATTTTTTATAGCTGAAACAAAACGTGTGTTAAGTAAAACGCAGTTTACAAAGCATAAAAAATATATAAATTTATGCAATACACGAAATGTGGAATGTTCCTTCAGTTAATATTAGGTGTACCAGAAAGTAATGTCCCTTTTTTGAATAAAATTCAAACAAATAAATTTTCAACAAGAATTGAATTACAAACAAGCTGTGCCTAAGCAAAGGAATTTGTTAAATTGTATAAAGCGAGAATTTATAGATCACATATACATATATATATATATATTTTCTTTCAAGAAAATTGGCCACGTCCCCCCTTTTTTCACGTCTCTTTTCCTTGGAGGTTCATATTCGAAATGATCTGAAATCGATTTTTAGGTATACGTGAGTGTTGTATTTTACAGCAAGAATTTTATGAATATCTCTTTTCTTCTTTTAGATAACGCAGGATATGTGAAAAGAACGTTTTGCCATCCTCCGTAAGTTATGAATTTTGAAAAATCCTACATCTAATAATATCTATATTCTCTGAAAAGTCGACAGAGAAATCTGCATCAAATCTAACATTATCACTACATAAAATTTGTGAATGAATATCTAAAATACATTTCACTCTTAAAATAACAAGCGTCTTGTTAATCTCAGTATACGTTAACAAAGTAGATGATTCATAAATAATCCAGTCAAATAGTGTTTTTCACGAAACTTTTCACGATGAAAGCGATGTTGGAAATTTTGTCAACCAGCTTTGTTTTGTTATACTCGTGTAGGGTGTCCCCAAAAGGTGGTAACAGGCTTGCATTCTTTATTATTAAAGATAAGCGGATAATGTAAATTGACAAAATGTTCAAAATAATGTAGAAAATAGGGCTACGTTAAGAAAACAATTCCTCTCGTTAATTTTCAAAAAGTTACATTAAGATTGTATACGACCGCCGTACAAAAAAAAAAAAAAAAAATCCCAGTTCGTAAAATGTGCCACATACGATACTGAGGTGATGCACAAAATTTGAGAATTAAATCTTAAGAAGTGTCAGAGGTATGAAGTTAAGTATGTGCTGATTTAAACCAATTTTCAATGACTTTCAAAGGAGAAAAATCCCGTTGAATGATCGAATTTTGGCGGTGGTGCAGAAATTATGAAAGGAAATAATTCTTCCTACTCTAGCAATGAAAGTTTACATTCAAATTCATGAATAGCCCCTTGATAATATTTGTTTTAAGATGTCTCTGAGACGTTTTACAATGAAAAGCTGAAATTTTGTCCATCACCTAATTAATGTATGAGGCACATTTGACTAATTGGGAATTTTTTTATACGGGGGCATATACCCGTGAAATGCGATCATTCGACGTGATTTTTTTTTCTTCGGGAGGCATTGAAAAGTGCTTTAAGTCAGCGTTATATTTATCTCCATATCCCAGACACTTTTAACGATATAATTCTCAAATTCTGAGTGTTAATCATTAGTGTATGGTGCACATTTTTCTAATTGAGAATTTTTTTGTACGGGTGTCGTATAAAAATATAAAAAGTGTAACTTTTTTTGAAAATGATCTAGAGGATTTTGTTTCTTAGCGTAGTTCTCTTTCCCAATGCGTAGTGTTCCCGAAAGGGTTGCGCCTCAAAGGGTTAAACATTTTTTTCAATTTACACTGCCCAATTACCTCTAATAGATAAAGAATTAAAGCCCGTTATCACCTTTTTGGGACACCCCGTATGTATTCATGCATTCGTATAATGGTATGAGAAAAACGAATATCAACTTCATAAAGTTCACTAAACTTAAGTTCACGAAGCTTACCATCCACGAGGGCCTCCACGTCACTGGGAACTTGTAAGTAATTTGGATCGATCACTGGTGGGTCGAAAGGATTGTCCGAACTTATGGTCACTGTTCCTCTACTCAATGGACGTAAATCTTGGGGAGTGCATCGAAAAATTGGCCTGTTCTCGTAAGGTCCAAAAAAGTGTTCATAGACCTAAAACGAGGGAAATTCGTGGTGAAAGTCAGACAATTCGGAGATAACCACAACTCAAATTAATACACTAAACGGCTCCTGATTTAGTAAGACTATTTTGACATAAAAAGAAAATAATGCATTTCTAGCACTTAAACCACAAATAATGGAGAACTATCGTTATTTATAGCATTACGCTAGGTAAGAAAAAAAGGTACAAACAGTTGACTCATGAATAATAAAAGACGAAATTTGAAATAGACCATTATTTTATTCAACACAAGAGACGAATTCGAATTATTGACGCTGTCGACATCTATCTGAATTGCTTGGGCAGATATTTTTTCGTAATTAGTTATATGGAGTGATTGCCAGGCGAAAAGGAAAAACAAACAAACAATGGAACAAAAAATGAATGGTTCCACAAAGTACAATCCGGTCGACTGTACACATACCTCATCCTATCCATAATTCGTCAGTTTCTAAGGCGAGGTGTACCTGTTCAGTAATGCAATCGATACAAAAGAGGATGGAATGTCTCGTAAACAAAGGAGGATATCAATCCCTCAGAATCATTTTCTTTTGTGTAAGTTCAGAGCTAATCTTTCAGCATATAGACCGATTGCGATTATTCTTTTTCTTTATTGGAAAGAGGATGGTCCCGTATTAATTTAGTCAAGTTCTAATGATAAGATCAGTGACAAATTAGTGGAATTCTTCAAAACTTATGAGAACATAAACGATACTCCATCCAATCTCTAAGGGTATCGGGATGTTTGAGATACCATGCCGTTTTACTGTAATTTGAAGTCCGTTAAAAAAAACTTATTCTTGTGTAACATGGCTGTTTCGAATGGCCTCTGGCAACCCTGGACCGGTGTCAGATCCCCCCATATAGAACAGCCATGGGCGGAAGGGGATGACTTCCACTTTAAAGAACCCCAGTGGAAGGAAGTCTGACTTCGCCCTGGGTCCCCTAATTTTGAATCGATGCCGGAAATCGGCACTCGCATAGATATCATTTGAACATGGAGGAGATTGGAACGACGAAGGATTTTACGTGCACCAGCTCCCATTAGCGGACATAGTCCTACATCAATCCAATCGACAGAGGAGTTCACCCTCCCAAGCACTGGCCAAGCCGGATGCTGCTTCACTTCTTACGGAAAAGGAATTTAGTGACTAGACCACTGCGGGCCATGTGTGAGATTCCAATTGTTAGTTCCATTTACAGATGTCTTCAAGTGCTGTCGATTTATTTGACTCCACTAGTAAACATACAATGTCACAGTATCAGAGTAACAAATAGATGAAAGAAATGAAAGAATGACTAAGAAAAACTCACTTCAGGTCTTAATCCAAATTGCTTGGGGAAAGAACTTGGTAGCTCCCCAATGGCAAGTTCATGATTCGGGAAATCAATCGGGGCTGTCACGTTTAGCCCGTATAAAAACGCAATCAGCAAGTTATCTGTAGAGGCCAGGGGTCCTATATAATGAGGGTGTAAATGTGAAAATAAATCCGATATAACAAATAATATTACACTAGATGCCAATATTAGGCTAGGTGACCAGCTTCGCCGGACCATACCCTACAGCTCATTATACTTTGTACAGGGTTGGGCAAATTATTGGACTTATTTCAACGAAAATCGTTTACATCTTTTGTTTAGCAGTTTTTATGATACATTTATTTAGGTAGGGTTGCTACAAAGTGCGGTTGTCATCATAAAGGCCAGTGGTGGCTATTCCAAGTACTGACCTCGAAAAATGCATGAAAAGCATTTTTCGTTATAATGTCGTTTCCATTTATAAAATGATTATAAAAACAACACTATAGAATATGATAACGTATTTTTCGAATTTCTACATAAATATTTCTTAATTGCATCATCTGCGGTTTTTCTCAAATGAGTGCTCAGAGCGCGCTCAGATGAGTTCATGAGCTCCATGGTTCCGCTAATGGGTACTTTTCCGTTTTACTAACACCAGTATTAATGTGCCAAAGTTAGCAACATGGTATCCTTCTCGTACGGTTACGTTATTTAATACGCGTTCCTGATTATTAATATAAAAGAAGCAAGAAATAACAGAATACACTTGAAAACTTTTTAGATGTTGTACAGCTTTGATTGCATATTATAAAATATGGCTTTAACAATGTGTGGATTATCTGGTACTGAAAAGTACGCGACTGAATTTCTCCAAGAAAAGGGAATTTTGCTCAATAAAATTGTAGTTTTTTCAAATAATTAAAGACAGAACATTTGAAAGATGCTTCGTTTGAACATTTTATTGTCAAATAATTTAACTTGGCGCAACTGGCGATGAGTAATGTTATCAAACCGAAAAATTACCCGCTAATGTTTACATCCAGTTGTTTCCATTTGCATCATAAAAATATCGTTGATTTTGTTACCGCATACGTTTGTGAAATATATAAATACATTAAAAAAATTAGTTTTTGAAAATTACGTATACAAATAAATTAATAAATACTATTTTTATTTATTTTCACTGGGAATTTCATTCAGTGGTAAAGGTTTTATTTTCCTTATGTTTCAAATACGTGTATTTAATTCTTATAAAGACAAACTACACGAAACCATACTAATTGCAATGTAATTCATTATGCCGTACTAAAGAAGGCTATTAGTTTTCAAATATTATAGACTTTGACGCGCAAAAGAATATCCCCGCTTTCCTCTTTTTACTCCCTCATTCACCTTTTCGTCATTGAGAAACGAGAGAAACTGTACGCTGTGTCTTGCGTATTATATATTAAGGCAAAGCTGCTCCAGGGCTATCTGCATAAGGAGGGGCGCCTTGGGCGAAGGATTTTGTAAGGTGTTCCAGCGCGGATTCACGTTACATCTAGAGAAAACCGCTACAACTCCAGACCGTCAGATCGCACGCGCGCGAGCTCAAGATCTTCACACTTCAGCCCTCTACCAATTTTCAGTACCTTTATCCACTCGGCCATACAAGATGTTCTTAAATGAGACGTCAAATTCAAAGGGATGGCAGAAGGCATTAAGAGGATAAAAACTTAACGATAGGACATGGGGTCGCAAACCATGCAGAGCGGGTGAAAATTACGAAAAACATGTGCAGGTTTTGGCGTCACTCTGGAACGACAAAGAATTATAGTAACTACAAAACAACCTATTTCATTAATTATTATAAGAGTTGTTTTCCAACAACTCACCCCACTAGTGGCACCCACTGATGTCATTTCACAATCATTACGATACCTGTAGACTGAAATAGCCGATATTGTGGCTTGTTGTAACTGAGCAGACATCAAAAGAATTCCTGGCTTCGAGGACATCTGGGATTCATTTTTATGTCTTTGTAGACTATGCAATGACGCCACCGGACGTCGCACTTCCAATGACTCTTATAATAATTAACCAAATTAAACCTTTTTGCAATTAGTATTATATTTTTGTCGCTCCAGCGTGACGTCAAAACCTGCAAGCATTTACGATTTTTATCCTCACAAAGTGGTTTGCAATTTTATGTTCTGTGGTAAATTTTCATCCTCTTGATGTCTTCTATCACCCCCACCGAATTTGTCGGTCGAATTTATGAACACCCTGTATATCGATGATAAATCTCTCTGCATATATGTATTAAATTCCTGAAGAACTTACTATATCACGTTTTATATCAAGTCAATGTTGATATCGATAAGTTCTGAAGCTGCATCTTAGATGAAGTGGTTTTTTCCTGATGGAAGGTAGCCTTTTCAAAAGATACTACTTCCAGCTCGGCTGGTGAATTTTCTGCCTGTATGGAAGTAGAAACTTTTTTGTAGAAGAAGGATATTATCCTTTATACCACCGAAACATAAAACGTTATTAGGGCCCTTGCTAAAGGACGGAGTAGGGGGAGAGCTTCCCGCCCCCAACATTTGCAAATTCTGTTAAACTTGGCAAAATTAAATTCCTAGTTGGCAAACTTAAAAAAAAAGATAACGAAAGCTATAATTTACTTTCTATTTCTAGTACACTTGGCAAAATTACAAGAACCTAGTTCGCAAAACTAAGAAATTGGTAATACAGTTGTTAAAAAAATAAATAAGTTGGTAAAATCGACTTAGCAGTTTATTGACAACTCCCCCCCCCCAAAAAAAAAAGAAATTCTTCGCAATGGCCCTGAACGTTAGTTATAAATGTGCGTTGTTGCAAGGTTCTGTATTAAATTTAACTACTTTAATTGACTCTTCAACAGACAGTTAATTATTAAAATCCCCTTTTTTGTAATTCAATTAAAAGATTCCTGCTTTATACTGCTGGGGGTTGATGTCGTTGTAATTCTTACTTAGTAAAAAAATAACTAAAAAAACTGATAGTCTGTGTAGTGTGTATATTTTTCTGTTTCGGACCCCGAACTTGCAGCTGAAGAATTCGAAATGGCAGTCTTAATTTAATCATAGGTTAATTCTTATGCGGAATGATCTGGCAATTTTTTGCTTACCTGACCGACTCGTGATGTATTGACTAATACTTGCAGGATCGGAGAGTTTTTCATCGATGGAGCGGAAGTTCGGATCCATTGTGAAAAAGTAATGCGTTCCAATGTGATCGTGGAAATTTTTGCCCACAGGGAGATCAGCAACGACTGGAATCTGCAATAAAATCATTACTATGTGTATTTGTGTACTCTAAGGTTATGCATATACACGGTGTCTTATAAAAGACTTATTATTAATTTTATTAATTTGTAAAATTATAATAGGAAATGTAAAAGAGATGTGCGGCGGAAGCTGGCTTTGAATCCGGGAAATCCGCGTGGTAGATTGCGGCGTTTTCCAACCGAGCCAAAAAGTACCCATTCGCTAGGCCTTCAATTGCCAAGGTGTGTGGGTGGAGGCAATCTCGCGCAGCCACAAATGGTTAAGCTCGAAAAAGCAATCATAGTAAACAAAATATTTAATGTACTAAGAATCAATAGTTAATCAGAAATTATTTGAGAAAAAGCATGTTTTAAAATTAAAAAAATATGTTCCGAAAATACATAATCAACGTCAATGAAGTTCCTACCCTACGGTTTTTGTAATTTTAAAAATGCGGGCTAGTTGAAATACACAATTTACGAATGTAACAACTTAAAAAGCAAAAGAGAAATAAAAGTTCGTGTTGAATTTGCATTTTTAATTCTAGCGCTTTTTAATAAAATTCGTTCATTAGAAAGAACGAGATAAATCTAGACGTTTCGTGTAAAATTCTGAGTCAGTGACGTCAGATGTAGGAAACAGCATATAATTTTCAAGCAATTCCCAATCGTTATCAGTGGTAAGTGGAAGCATGAAGAGACCTGCACGGAGGTCACCCCTCCCTCACGTGTTGTCCTACTGACGTGGAATTATAAGCGGGGACTGGGCCAATCACGCAAATCCGAAACACATGTTCACAAACAAACAAACAAAAAAGCATGGAGCGAGGGGTAGAGCTATTGCTCTTTCAAAATGAAACTAAATCATACAGCAGCACCAAAATAATGTTCCGCAGAGCTAAATTAGCTGAATGTTTCACTTGGCACAGCCTGCAGTGAGTATTATTATAAAACGATTCACTCTAACTGGAAATAGCCGTCCAGGAAAGGCACTTGGTCGAAAACTAATGTTGTCTGATTATGAAGTAAGCCTATTTCGTCAACATATTCGTAAAAATAGGCATTTGGCAGCTTTAGATCTTGTCACTTGCGAAAAACAAAGTTTTGAAAGGACCATTTCCTAAGCAACCGAGCTTTGAAATATATATTTATTTATTTATAAAAATAAATGCACACTACAGACAAAAATCCATTTATAGTATTGCATAAGAAAAAGAACAAAAAAGGACAAATTACAAAATAAAATACAGTGATAAAATAAATAACATATTATGACCCAGACAGCACAGCAAACTTGCAGCAAGCTTGATTTATCAAGTCAATAAGCTTGAATTAAGCTTGAAAATTCCAAGCGTGTAAGCTTGATGCAAGCTTGAATCAAGTGTTCTAGTTTACACTTGCCCAGCTTGCATTAAGCTTGACATTTCAAGCTTAAAATTTTTTTTAAATACACGGGGCTCTCGCTGGCTAACGCGCCCCACATAATTTATTTTTCCGCGCATTTTCCCCCTCTACGCTGAAATTTCAATTTAATTTAATCTGTTTCCATCGAGTGTTCGTGGCTGGAATAGAACCCGGGCCCTTTGGCTTAGCAGTCGAGCACGCTATCCATTCAGCTAGCGGAGCCTTGTACAACTATGACTAAAGTTTGAAGTGACTTACCACGCTGTTTTCTCGCCAGATTGATAAGTGGGCGATGTGTTATTTGTTTCTTTTATTTTTCCATGGGATGCATCAAAATTAAAATAATGTTATGTGTGATTTAGAGACTCTACTAATAGGGAAATAAACATAATATAAACTTAAGAGCAGCACACGTTTTAAAACTTTCAGTACCGCAACACTCATGAGCAATACTGCTGGCCAAAATCGAGACAAACGACTGATTTTGAAATCAATTTCGTAGTATAATTGTATTTTATTTTGAAGAATTTCCATATTTGGAAATATAGAATGGGTTTACTTAACACAAATTTTGTGTTAAGTAATCTGAAATGAAAGAAACAGATAGTTAAACGTTACTTCGAAATGCTATAATCACAGTTGCTAACATGAATGGAATACAAACACTTTAGTCATTTTTGTAAATATTTCTTAAAATAACAAATAATTGAAAAATTTTGCTATTTTTTAACGCTAAAAATTCTCTTTACAAATGTGGTTATTTTCCTACATATTGGTATGCTATATCGATATAGAGCATTTCGAAAAATTAAAAATAAGTTTAAATTAATTTATACAAATGTAAATTTGAATTATTTTCATTGTTCATACTTTATAATTAAAAAAATTATTTAACTTCTGAATTTTTTTTATCCTTTGTAATTTTATTTTAAAATTACAAAAGTGTAAGATGTAAGATTTTTGGGCCCTAAAATCTGTATGCCCTGGGCAGTTGCCCCGTTTGCCCTGCCGGTAATATGGCACTGGTAATAAAATAAAACACATCTTTTACGAACTTTCAGCAAATTTGAGGACGCTAGACAATTAATGTCCATTCTCTTTCACAGATGGCGCCATCACTGCGCACTTTGCAAGCTAAAATCCAGCTTAAGCCAACCTTGCATTGCCAAGCCAAATGTCAAGCTTGATTTAAGCTTATGTGCTGTCTGGGGAATGTAAAAGTTCAAAACACTTAACTTTAAAAACATTAAAAGACATGTTAAAAATATCCAAGTCCATAGAAAACTTATTAAAAATTTTATAAAATTTATATAATGAAAAATAAATGTAATTACATTTTATAATTGGATCCACAAATAAATGACTATTACGAAGATACCTGTTCGGCACATTTACACAAATACTCTGGAGAATATAACTACAGTCTACCATATTATTGACAACTTTATAAAAAAATAATAGGCAAAATAGATCACGACGAGAACTTAAACTTGGAAGACCAAAATCACTTCTCAAGTACGGTGAAGGAATATTCTGAATATAAATAGGATTACTCTTTTAGTATAAATAACGTGCAAACTGAGTCTGCACCCGCTCAAGAATTTTGATTTTATTTTTATAATAGGGGTCCCAAAAAAGACTACAATACTCCCGATTAGAACGAATCCAACTGAAGTATAAAGCTTTTAATGCATGAAGGTTAGAAAAGTCTTTAGTTTTACGCTTAAGAAAAAGAACTTTTTTATAAGCTTTATGGTGTTATTGATATGGAGAGATAAGTCAAGTTTTCCGTCAAAAGCAACACGCAAGTCAGTTACAGAATATTAGAACGAATCAGAACTCCAATTCAGTGAAAGAAGGCACAGTGGTCAGATTAATTTATTTTTCAGGTTTCGTGGGTAAACATTGGCCAAAAGTTTATTTGGAAGAAGGGTGAATAAAGGATCCTTTTTGTTATAGGCAAATTGCACTTAAAGTAAGCTCTGAGAATGGTGTGGGGCTGCTTGTAAGCGAATGGAATTGGTAATTTACATTCTTAATCGGGCCCGATAAAGGAGAAGACATTATACGCATTCTTGAAATGAATCTATGTCCATCAGCGCAGAGATTGTTTCGCAGAAAACGATATTTTTCCCAACAAGATAACCCAAAGCCGCATCTAAGGAAGATAACAAAAACATAGCTATATGTTCGAAACATGTCCTTGTTTCAGAGTGGCCAGCAGCAAGCCCAGATAATTCTTCTAACCAGAATATTTAGAGTCAACATCTTTCCCACAATGTACGACAGTTATAGGATTATCTACGGCAGGAATGGGAAAAAATTTCTACAGGCACAATAAACCGTTTAATTGCACAAAGCCTTGCTGCAATTATCCGCCAGTAAAATTGACGTCACATCTTGGTAATCGAACTGAACGAACATTTTAGACTTTAGTTGCGTAAATACACTTGTAATGCTTATCATAGTTATATTTTTTGTTTCAAACTAACACAAATGCCGTTACAATCAATGTTGTATTGAGCATATAAAAAATCTTAATAAAATGTTTATTTTGCATATGCGCTTCTTTTTGTTTCACGCTTTTCGCATTTCAGGGCATTTCTTATGTGAACGAACTTTATTGACGTTCACTATGAACCAAAAAAAACCTACAGGCTTTTTCTTTTGCTACTTTTAATGATTCTCTTAAGAATACTTGGAAGATATATATAAGATATATATATATATACATTAAATATTATAAAGAACATAATCACAATAGTTCTTATTCACAATAAACGAAATATTTAAATATTTAAATATAATACGAATCAACATTTAATGAGAAATTATTGGAAAAAGCATGTTTAAAATAAAAAAAGAATGTTTCACATAAGACAATATCATTTTTAGCATAAACTTTTACAAACTGTCCCGATAAAAACTCAATACAAATACTGCACAAATACCGGAAAATAGGTTTTATTTGTGAATAAACATTATTTAGTCAAATTTGCTTTGGCTACTGAATGTTCAAAAAGTAACTCTTAATTCTAGATCGTTTCATATGCTTACTTAATTCTGTATGGTTTTGCTCTCTAAATATTTCTTTCATAAATTAAAGGTACGTAGATAATATTTGAAAAGACAGCAAAAGTACATAGTCGGGACTTTTATAGTTCAGAGAGTTAAAAGTCGTCCCCGAGAGACTCTCGGGCTTAGTTCGTTTTACTGAAAATGGGAACTCGAGAGACTCTCCCCTAATGTTAAACCCTAAAGTGAAAAAAGTTATTCTACTCTTAGTTATAAAAATCATTTCACTTACATCATTACTCACGAAGTGTATATACTAAGAAAGCTTTATAAAATTTCATTAAAATATTTCCTGAACTAACATTTAGTTTGTTTAATTCCTCTTCTGGTCCGATGCCAGACAGCAGCAGGATCTTCGGAGTGTTGACTGCCCCAGCTGACACGATGACTTCTCTCTTTGCTCTCACTTGATAATACTGTCCGTTGAAGAACTCGACACCAACTGCGCGGTTCCCTTCTGTCAAAATCTAAAGTAGTAAAAAAATATCTATAAAAAAAAGTTAAAGTTCCAGCTTTTCTTAATAATTTCACGAAATGTACGTGTGTGAATACGACTTTTATAAATCCTAGATTAGTTCTTCGATGACTACGTAGGTGTCATGTAAACTTCTCGATGTCCAGGAGAAACATAGTTTCAGAGACGAAAATTTTCAAAATTCTTCAATAACTTCAAAGCTGTTGATTTTTCAGCAAATTTAGCTTCCCTCAAACTCAACTATATACCCCAAAATAGAACCCACTCTTTTTTAATACTCTAATTTCAAAACTTTTAATTGAGATTTATAATTTTAAAGCTGTTCGATTGCCAAGTAGCAGTCTGCAAATTTGAAAAAAACTTGCCCCAAACTTGCACCACAACCCCAGGTACACAGCAAGTGTATATATATATATATATATATATGTGTGTGTGTGTGTGTGTGTGTGTGTGTGAGTGTGTGTGTATTTCATTCAGAACAGTTCACAAATGTAATGCTGCAGCTGGATACTATAACCCACAACCACTGTTCTTGATGAGATAAATAAAATTTTATAGGATAGCACACATAAAAAGGTACTTATCGCATTGCACGATCGTTTCGGGCGTAAAGATATTCAGCCTTCTTCAGCAGTCAACACACCGAGTGGCAAAATAATGAGGTTTTACGTGTGTTATTATACAAAGTTTTATTTATATCATATTTAACACCAGTTTCTTTTTCAGTGTTTTTTGTTAAATTGCTCTTGATATTTTTGCTTAAAAGGAGGGGAGGGGGTAACTTACCCGTGGAAAAACAGAGAGCAGTACGAAAAAAGATATTTAAATTAAAATATTTTTAATATAGAGGAAGGGGTGCAAATGTGGAAACATGAGGATAATGTGGAAACGTAACGTATTTTGACTGCAGATAGCTTTATCCTAGAGGCGATCGCCGTAAACAGTCATTTTCTCCCCTTTTCGTCACGACACAATACTTAAAATCAGTCGGCCATTGTTGTTAATTGTGGAGCGAGGACTTTTGTTAACACTATTTTGTGAAGTTTTTGGAGGTAAGTTTGTAATATTATTTAGTCTAACGTATCATAGATAAAGTGTAATACGTATCAGAGTATTATTAAAGGGAGTAATTGGGAAAGGTATTGCTGGCTTTCAATAAATCAGAAGCTAACGTTTTTTTTATACTTAGTCGTAAAATCCAATTTGGCTAAAGTGCGGGTAACTTGAATACATGTGGATGAGGGCAATGTGGAAACGTTTCTACATTGCCTTCAACCGAATATCGATTGCATTTTTCTTGCGCTGTTATCACATCGTCTCTGTGCAAAAAACAACGTCAAGAATCCTTATGTAAGAGTAAGACTAGCCCTAAACAGAAGCCGCTTGCAGCCGGTAAAAATTAAAAAAAACTAGAAAAATGTCCAAAGCTCCTCCTCCAGTTAAAGAAAAGTAAAAATTCCTGCAGTTGAAAATGGAGTCGGATACAGAAGAGACCAACAAATCCTTATCTTCAGGAGAGTCCAATCTCAATCTTCCAGTTGGAGTAAAAGAGCTATCGGAAAAGGACGCTCGCTGTATATTTTGTGGAAATCCATTTTCGAAAGATGTCCGTGGTGAAGTATGGATTCAATGTCAATTATGTGAGGAATGGAGTCACTCTGAGTGTGCCGATACGGAAAAAGACATTTATATTTGTGATTTCTGCAAGTAGGACTTACCTGCATAACACATTTGCCTGTTGACAACAAAACCTTGAAAGGATTTTTTTTTTTTTTTTTTACTGTAAAATTTTCAGGTTTTGTTACTTCAAATATTTTGTTGCGTTTGTTTCATTTATATATAATGTTCTCTGTGAATAAAAACATGCCATATTTTAACCATTTGCGTTTTTACACATTGATTTACTGCAATTTTAGGATGTTTCCACCATTATCCTCACTTTTTGAAAAATCGAAATATACTAGTACATGTGCCAAATATTTTTTTTAAGTACATGGTTTTTGCACTTGCGAATCATGGTCCCGATTTTTAACATTATAAGGCATTTTGAGGCAATTTTCCAGATTAAAATAACGATTCACTGATTTTTTACAAATTAAAACCCAACTGGGTTTCCACATTTGCATCACCTCCTCTACTTTTAGTGTCTTTTAATGACGAAGGGCTTTGACTGACGAAGACTAAAACAATTTTTAGTCAAAACGTACGTATCTTCTTACCTGTTACTTCTTATGTGTGTTTTTTACAAAGTTTTTTATTTACTTTATCGTTTAACACCAGTATTTTGAGTGTTTTTTCCGCTATTATCCAATTACATTGTAATTAAAATAAGTACAAAAAAGTCATGAAGATGATTGAATTATAAAATTTTAAGTGTAAAAAACTTAGTAAGAGAAAAAAAGAATATTTCTAAGGTATTACTAACACTATTTTTTTTCTTTTTATAATTCGAACATAAGAAAATATGTCTAATTCATTTTTCTTAGTCAATTCTGTTTTAGTGATTCTACAGAAAAAAAATTGTGAAAAAATGGAACTTTCAGAAGTTAGAAACCCCTCGTAACTATATTACCCTCGTAACCATGGAATTTACAATGATGTCCAGATTATTTCTTTTGCTTCCTGGAACTAGGTATCCTTTGACTGGACTGCATCTCTGATTATCTCTGATATTCGCTTGCAAGTCGTACCATCCTAAGTTTGAAAAAAAATTATTATTATTATTATTATTATTATTATTATTATTAGCAGTGGCAGCAGCAGTAACAGTAGCAAGCTGCAAGTCGTATCATCCTATGTTTACAAGATATATAAATTGATTATTATTATTACCAGCAGCAGCGCTTGCAAGTCGTATCATCCTAAGGTTGAAAAAAATATATAAATTGATTATCATTATTAGCAGCAGAAGCAGCAGGAGCAGTAGTAGTGGTACTAGTAGTAGTAGTAGTAATAGTAGTAGTAGTAGTAGTAGTAGTAAAGTATTTCATATAAAACGAATGTTAAAAATGTTTTTTACTTAAGGTATACGAAGATATTCAAGGAGCACGAATAGAATTCGAATAACTCTTACATTTACGAGTAAGTAGTTTATTTGAAATGTCTAACTATCTTTTCATACACACTTCAACCCCGGTCATGAAATGGCAAAAAGCAAGTAGTGGCGAGCAAGGTTTTCTATTATTCTCACAATTAACAACCTAAAATGTCTCATTAATTGTAATTATTTTTTAAGCAAATTTTTGGATTAAATCAGATTTTTGCAAGTTTTCTTTTTCACTTAACATTAAAACTTGATGGCCCGCTAAAAGTTCCCGATTTTCTATTGCTGACCACCAAGGATATTAACTGCTGAATCCCGCACTACATTACTTTATAATTAAAGCAAGATTGTGTAGATTTTTAAATGTCGTTTTCGCGTTCTAAAAAATAGAAAATGCTGCATAAACTATGTGATTTTACTTGTCATTAAAACAAAACATGAAACAAGACTTTCAGGTAGTTTCTTTCTGTTGTAACTGCCGCGGGATATATTATCGTAACGCAGGATTACTTGTCATTTAGTCAGTTGTAAGGCGCCCGTTAAAGAACGATGAATATTAACTAATACATTCAATTTCACGAAATATCTGTTAACTCTGTACATTGTACTTTCATCCATACTATCGTAATAAATCTACTAATAATAATTATTGCTTATATTAATGCTATCTAACTTCGTTTCTCCCCCTTAAATGTTCAGTTTAGACACTTAAATGCTTCATGGTTCAATATCGTGAAGAATACATAAACTGTGGCATCTCGAGGAGCTATTTAGAATCGCACAAACTGCGAACTGATTTTTATTTGCAACGTAAAGTATGTGGCAGAGTTTTTGGTGAGTAATATATGTTTCTTCAACCAAAAATGAGCTGCTGCATCTTCATCTTGAGTGCAGCGATATGATTCGGAACAATATAAACTCGAGAAAGAACGCATTTTATGAACAATCGAAACAGACTAAATATCAGAATTTACGAACGATTGAAATTTGGCAAGAATCAGACTTTAATGACCCTCGAAATCCAACTGAGCTTTTGAGGGAACCATCTTTAATTTTCAGTGTTTTCATTCAGCAGTCTTAACGAGCGATTTACACCTTATAAACGGTTTATAAGTAACTGAAATTCAGCTTTATACATAAACATTTCTATAATGATCCCGCTTCGATACGAGTCCTACTTTTTTACAAATATCTATAGATACAGCACTGGCTATCTCTTGAATTCTTGGAGATCTTCGCTTTACAAAAAATTGAAGAAGGAAGTCAGTTGAAAACAGACACAAGTATAAAATCATAGAAAGCTTTTTCAGGCAAAATCCATGAGCATCTGTAGGAAGAGCCATCACCTTCCACCACAACATTTATCAAACGAAGTGAAAATACATTTTCAACTTTCAACCTTCCAATTGGACAGTTTCAAAAAGCGATTTCTGCCTTAAAAACTGCAAGTAATTAAACTTGTACTTTATTTATTGTATCTAGTCATAAGTTTTATAGCGTATATCAAAGAAATGAATATGAATTTAGAACTTATTATAATACCTTTACTCCTCAAAGTTCTCTTCATTATTTTCCAGCACCTTCTGCCATCGGCCAGGTAGTGTACGGATGTAAGCAGCCTCAAGGGATTCATCTTTTAATACGATGAAGTCATCAATAGATTTTCGTACTTTTTGATGCGATGATCAGTAGATTTCCACTGTGAGTAAATGTACAGATGCAAGGCATTGTTCATTGACCGAAATAGATGAAGTCCGAAGGGGCTAGGTCATGGCTATACACCGGATGTTCCAAAACTTCCCAACAAAACTTTACTAACGTGACTGGTTTTTCAACAACAGGCATTGCATTATTGAGTGGGATATGAAGGATGTACTGTACTATAAACTATTGGAGCCCGGTCAAAGTATAACTGCTGAACGCTATAAACAACAATTGCTTCGTCTGAGGCAGGAAATTAATTGTAAACGTCCATTTACTAGCAAAGGTTTGCAGCCCGTCAGTTTGCTCTATGGCAATGTAAGGCCTCATGTTGTAAAAACCGACTGAGAAGGTTTGGAACACACAGCGCATAGCCCTGACATAGCCCCTTCGGACTACCGTTTATTTCGGTTGACGAACAATGCCTTGTCTTCTGTATACTTCCCCACAGTGAATGAAGTACGAAAATTTATTGATTTAATCGCATCAAAAGATGAGTCCTTCTACGCTGCTGGTATCCATGGACTACCTGATCGATGACGGAAGGTGCTAGAAAATAATAGAGATTACTTTGACGAATAAAGGTATTATTATGAGTCCTAAACTGCATATTCATTTCTTTTGCACGCGCTTTATAACTTATTACGGGACCCAATGCAAAGAAGATCAAGAGCGTACTCTCCATGATCAGAATGTTTCATTTCTCTGATCATGGAGAGTATGCTCTTACACAAGTAACGATCCCTACGGTGCTTGGAAGCTCTTAAAATCTCGGCAATCATCGCTTTTCAAATGAGTGAGACAACTGTAACAAGTCAGAGAAACTTTCTTCGTGAGCAACTCGTAAGCGTCTGAAGAACACAACTCCTTCAATCCTAACAACCATCTTCTCCGATCTCAGCCTTCCTATTCAACTAATCGAAAACGAATTTTTACTCCATAAACTGTCCGAGAACTACGAAAATCAACCATTCTGTCACCTTCATCACTTCCCATTCTGTTACGAGGGGTTTTGAAAATCTACAGTGACTGATGTTATTATGTCTATTCAAAGTTTTCATTACCATAAGCATCAAATGTTCTTTCTGTGTACAAAACCTGCTCATTAAAAATAGAAAATAATAAACCTTATTATTCATACCAATTACCGTGTTCAAGTTTGTTTAATTTCATAACTTTCAATTTTCTTCTCAGGGCGAAATTCATTTGAATTTATGTAAAACATAAATTTTTACACATATCTGAGTGTCTTGGAAAACTGCAAAATTTGAAAATTGTTTACACTCCGAATAAAAGTATGGAAGGAGAAAAGGGCCATGTTATCGAAAGATTTCCCCACAGAACATGGATTGAACCTGTTCATTTTCTGGTTGTAAAGAAACAATAGTAGATTCCTTCTTGTGCCTAATGTTACTTCCCATCGTATAATTGGATTCATTCTGGATCCATGTTCCGATGTAATTCACTGCTATGGACAAGTGAGATTTAGTGTATAAACGTTCTGTCTTTTATAATCTTTGCGGTACGCTGCGGAATATCTGTTCTTGCCAAATGTTCTGCCATGCACGCTCGCACTCCACGCGATGTCCACTGCGAGGATTCTTGTGACGTCATCCCGAAAGGAAGCGGTCAGTACCTTTATTCTTCGAATACTCTGCAGGGAGGCAAAAGCGGGGGTTTGACACTGAAAAAGAATCCTTACCGAATTTCAATAACGTTCATTTCCAAAACCGTTAGTAGAGCAGCCATGTTGAATGATAACATAGACATGCAGGACTGTGATTGGCATTTGGCATGCATCCCATAAAGGTAGGGCTGGGTGCATCCCTAGGTCCAGGGTCCGGCCCTAAGGGGTCCCCGAGTCTAGCTCTAAGCAGTTTCAACTTTTAATTGCTACAACTAATACAAACGAGAAAAAAATATGTTGAATATATTTTTATCCAATGAAATTTTAGAAGACTGTAGCTAATTGTAACTTAAAATTTAAATGTAATTATGATAAATTGTTTACAATAAAAGTTTAGTAAAATTGTCATAGCATGAGTTGTGCGAACTTGTGTGCGTATTACCTGCATCCTTGCTTCCTGCCATGCCCACCGAGAGAGGAAGAGACGGGGCAATTGGCCCAGGACCCGAGTTTTAGACAGGCCGGTAACTAGATGGAAATTTTATCGTATAGTATAAGGTATTGCTTTAAAAAAGATAAGTCAAATGTAGCCCATTACTAGTAATTCAGTTTCATACTAGTAAAGCTTGGTTCTTTTATTATGAAACTGAATATATTCATATGGTACTTAACTCTTGTTATTTTTAAGTAACAAAATTTTATAACTAACGTTTAGTTTGTGCTTATAAAATGGTTACTATAATTATTCCCCATATTTGCAGGTTAAATAACATTCTAAAAAGAGTATGGGTAAGAAATAACAGTGCAATTTTAACCCATTTGTGCCTGGATATTTTTGCGACTTTCTTCGATTTTTACTGATAACAGAAATAATAGATATATTTCTGATGTCAATTTCTTGAACAAGGGATGATTTCTTTTAAAATCATTATGCATAAAAATCGAAATATCAACATCCTACTTGGTCATGTTAAAATATTTTGAAGAGTTGAGGCTCAATACTCATGAATAAAGGCTAGGAAAAATAAATAACGTTTTCGACTAATAGCGAAAATGCCGTCCCAAAAAAGGGACACTAGGCATAAATGGGTTAATGCAGCACATGGGTGAAAAAAAAAGGGGGGAGATGGGTCCCGTCTTTGATCCTGGGATCAGGGCCCGTAATTGAATGTGGGTACTATGCTGATTGGTTAATTACACCGTGAATGTCAAACCTTTTCGAATGACTATAGAAAAATTCCAGTTTCAAATGTAATATCGGCACATAGGTGTTTCTGTCCAATTTCAAAGTAAAATTGTCCAACGGAAGTATCTCGCATCCATTTAAAGGGAAAACTCTTCAGAACTTCGGCAAAACTCCATCCAAGATTTTTAAAAACTTATTCACTAGGGCTGATAGAGCTTTTTCGGACACAGTGTATATGGGATGAATTTACTCGCTAAATTATTTATATGGTTCCGAAATTCTTTCAGTGGTTGCTTTGCAGTTTCCCAGTGTTGTCAATATTCAAAAGTCCCTCACGTTCTAATGAGGATTCAAATTTTACAGAGAAACCTACTGCGGGAATTAAAAAGGTCTCAGACAACGTCCACTGCGCAGTAGACGGGCTTTAAAAATATGCATAAATTCGCCAGTAAATTTTATTAGTCGTAATTTCATCATTGCTAATCAAAATTTCATTTAATTATAAGCTAAATTTAAAAAGGAAACGCTGAAGACCACAGAAAAAATGCGTGGACGGTATTAAAAATGCGACGTGGGATAGAGGTCTGGATGGAGTATGGATCCTTGACGGGAAAAACTGGAACAGACTTACTCTAAATTCTACAGAAGGCATGATGCCAAAAACTGAAGTTACGTTACATATTTTTACTTAATTACATCCAGTAGCCCTAGGGCTTCTGAATATCTTCATCTTATAGAAACTACTAGCAACCATCGACAGGAACCATACATTTACGGCCTGAATTCAGTAATCATTACTTCTACAACGCAACAGTTATCGCAGTCCAAGTAAAACCAAGAAATACACTTTCATCAATTCACCAACAGCTACAAAGATCTTTTTCTAGCACACATAAAGTGGATAATTGTAAGCGTATTTCATTAAAATAATACCTGTTTGCATAGCTGCATTTGGGTCTACAAATTGATATCCTAATCTTAATGCAGCAGCTGCAGCTGCATGTTTCAATTCTGGCTGGTACCTTGGCTGTTCTACAGTAATTGGACCCCCAGTTGTATGATAACCTAAAACAAATTATTTTTATTTAAATGCATGATACTGCAACTGTACGTAGATGTAAAGGCAGACACTAAGGAAAAGACTGTTTCTTATTTAACGGATTTTCCAAAACTAGTAATTTTTATTAAAAGGGAACTTAAAAGTAAAATGAGATTGCACTTTTAACAATTTTTATTAATTATTACAGTAAATACACACATACACACTGTCACTTAATTTAACTGTCCTATGTATATTTTTTATTCACGTTAGAAAATTTAATATCCTACTTTTTTTTGGTGGAGAGGGAGGGGGGGGGTGTCCGTTATTTTTTTTTTCCAGCAAGGGTCCATCACTTGTAACTAAAAAGGCTAAATTCGCTACTAGAAAGATCAAAATGTTGTCTTTATGAAGATGGGTTACCCAAAAAGTGGCGAGCATTTCCCCCTATGAAAATATGGTCGAAAAAACAACCAAGTCTAAGTCAGAGGGTCAATTCTTCGGAAGTCGGTTGAAAAGCCCAGTCGTTAACTCGGCCCTATTTGGGAAGAGCGTTATGGGGTTTTTGTGATTGGCTAAACGAGGTTAGAATCAGTTTAGAAAGTTGTTGGAGCAGTCGCTATCAAACGACTGGGTAAGGAATGTTGAAAGGTAACCACTGACTAGCTAAGACAACTAAGGGAGAACAGGAGTCGAATCCGAACCCATAATCGTTGAGAGTGATGAGTATATCGCCATGCAATCAGGGGTGGCGCTTTATTTTATGTAAATTTGAACAATCACAATGACCTGAATGATGTGTGATCGGTTAAAAAAACTTCAAAAAGAATTCTATAAAAGATATGTGACAATAAGTTTAATTAGGAATTTATGAGGAATGATTAATCGCAAATTAATCAGGTATTTTATGAAGCAGTATATAACATTATTATTTGTAAAAATGTTAAATATTACAAGACTTTAAAACTTACTGTTTCATTACTTAAATTTATCAATCAAATAAGCTATTTGGGACATGTTTATTACATTATGAAAATTGAAATTCAGTGAAGATAAATATCGATTTCTATATACCATCCCCTTTTTAAAATACGAAAAAGTATGTCAGTAAAAATATTAGTTTAAAAACTTAGACACTGACTGATTTTTATATGGAGAAAAAAAACAGCTTTACAAAGGTTGAAATAGTAACTTACTTATGATTCTCAGAAAAAAGCGCCTGTTGTTAACGTTATTATACATTTAGCATCTGATATCTGAACATTAAGAAATTTTCTTCTTTTTTAATTGTTGTTGTTTGTTTTTAATAAATGTAAAATAATCTGAAAATTTAAAAAAAATTTTTAATCAAAATTTTGTTTAGTTAGATGACAAATTTAAAAATGAAATTGTGCTTTCGTGTTCATTTTTATTGTTCTATAGATATTTATTTAAAGAGTTATGAAAAAGGGAAAAAAGATTTAAAAAAAAAAGAAAAATTGTCTATCTATCTAATAGAGATGGGTAAAACTGAACAAGTATCACTATACATAATTTCCTTTCTAAACATATAATGAAAGCTGTACCATTTGCTAAGAAAGCAGGTATTCTGTTATCTTCGAGTTTTAAAAAATAAGGGAATACGTCACTGGAACTCCAGCCTCTGGCACCCTGCGCAGCCCAGTTGTCATAATCCCAGGAATTTCCTCTGACGTATGCCATGCCATTCAAACTTGCTGAACCACCAAGCATTTTTCCTGTCGACCATGGTATTTGCTGTTACAAAGTATCTTATATCAATTCAGGAGGCATTTATTTCAAGATGTAGAATAAATATATCTAAGTGTGCATGCTAATGCATAAAAAGTTCCAATATAATGGGTATCTATATAAATAAAGCAATGTGTAAACTGTCCGTTAGTTAGTTTGTCTGTTTGTGTCTCGCGTAGCTCCGAAACGGGTGATCGTAGACCTACCAAATTTTGTACGGAAATTCTCCAGGACGGGTCCCAACACATCTCGAAGCGAATTTTTCGAAATTCGAATTATTTTAGGCGATATCGATAAAAAAGTTACGAAAAAGAATCATTTTTGTTCTCGCCATTTCGCAATTGTAACCCCGCAGTGGAAAGAGCGAGGTTTGAGCATATCTAGGTTGCCATGTTTGGCAAGTTAACGATTTCGTTTTGTTTGGATTATTTGTAAGGTTATTTCTTAATTAAAATATCGTGTGCATGTGAAATCAGAGCAGGAATGAAATGATGTACACTCAAAAGAAAAATAGAATTTGGAAATTTTCCGAAGATAAATGTGCAACTTTTTAATTTGGCGAAAAATAAAATGGTTGATATGCGATTTTGAGAAGATGATTCTAGCACTTGGAGCAATTTAATGAGAGCGTATTTTTAAAAACAAGGTTTTATTGAAATACGGCGTGGAATTTTAATTTTCGGTGCATAAATAATGCAGTTATTAAGGCGATTTAAGACGGTCTAAATTCAGAATTTTTATTACATTAAGTCAATTGATTTAAGTTGGTTGAATTCCGCCAAATCGTAAGCCTACCAAATTTTGTATGGTCATTTGCCAGGACGGATCACTTCGAAATTCGAATTAGAACGTCTGTTGTTTATTGCCTTATTTTGAAGCCAAAATGTGCCAAATACTGCTGTTATTGTATGACTAGAAGTCAGTTGTGAAGCAATTACAACGCGCGCTCTTCTGAAGACGTGAAAAAAGTTTCGCATTCCAAAGATTTCGTTTTGTGTACATAGATATTCTTATGTCTACGCAGACGCTTTCTTTGCTTGGCTCGATTTCCGCTTATATTTGTGAAAAGAAAAATTAAACTGCGTAATCTAGAAAAACAATTTTAAAGCCCCTATAAAAAAACTCGGCTGTTCGAGCCTCGTCAGGGGGAGATCCCCCTGAACCCCCTCCCCCTAAATTTTTAGTTTCATTATTGCCATATTAAAACGATATTAATTGACGATATTAATTGTCATTTTATCGCTCATCTTTCGCGTATTTCTCCTGGTAACCCTATGTTGAAATTTTTATGAGTGTAACCTATTTATAGAAAAATACATGGGATGCATATTCTATAGCTTACGAAATATTGTAACAATAGATTAAAGCTGTTGTGAACTAATAGTATTTAAATACATATAAAATTATGTCGCATACTTTTATGTCGCATTTTTGGGGCATATTTTTCAATAAAGGGTGTTGAGAGATAAAATGACATAGTCATTAATAGCGCAGTCTTATCTCTTTTCTTTTTGTAAAGGGTTACAAGAGAGGGTGACGTAATTTAAAATTTAAAAAAAAGTCCGTTTTATGTAGTGTCTGAGGTATTTATTGCTAAAACGTGAACCTAAAAAACAGCATGATGTGGAAATAAGACATTTTGAAAGTGAGAAGTTCACTACAAACGGTCACACTTTTCACTTTTTGGATAGCGAATGACGCTGACATAAATTTTTGTGTGTCATTATATTGCAATGATCTCATGTTAGTACATATGACGCAAACTTTAAGTCAAGAGTCAAATATTTTTACTTTTCTAGATTCCACATCCCTGGAATTAATTCGAATTACACACGTGAGGAAAATTTCCGTTTCCTACCGTGCGAAGAACGGGCACGCAGCTAGTATATAATAAATATAGATGGAATATGCTTATGAATAGTTTCCTCTTTTTATGTAATTGGTGATATCAATAATTAAATTTTTTTCAATGTCTTATACTTGAGTATATATAGAAATAAGAGTATTATCGGTAAAAGTTCACCGACTTCCGATCAAAGTAAAATTAAAAGTCAATAAAAGCAGTGAAAATAGTACTTATGTCTCCCCCCCCCCCTTCCGCCAAATTGAACAAGTCTTTGAGCCAAGAATTCTTTCAGATGGATGTACTGTATAAAACTTTGAAAAATGATCCCCACTGATGATCACTACAAAAACGAAATTTTTAGAGGTGGATGTTTTTCGTGGTTCCGACATTTTTCTGATCTTGAGTAAAATTGGAAACAAAAAATAAATGTCTTCTAGTACACAAAAAGCTGAATCTAAGGAAACATTGCAGATGGAACTCGAATATAATTGTTTAAATTTTAATGTCTCTCCTTCTCCTGAGATGAAGTACAACTTTTACGACAGGCTTCGAGAGCTGATCAAGGTCAATTAGGGCTGAATTGCAAGAAAGGACGAATTTAAAGTCAATCAAGTGCAGCCTCCTTAGAGTAACTAGTTTTCGACCATGCAACTGAAAAATATTCAAAACATAACACGTCTTATAGCTGTTCTTGATTCAGATATCATTATTCAAAATATAGATGTAATATTGGTGTATGGGAAAAATAATCGGTTTCTCAAAAAAAAAAAAAACCGGTCTTCAAACGTTGTAATTATCTACTGTGATCGTTATAGGATATTTCACTATGTGAGGAAATCTTAAGGGTAAATAGAAACGTCTTTTCACAAGATTAGTGAAAACTAATGTTTTACTGATAAACAGTTTAAATGAAATGCATAAAAAGACTTATGAAACCACGCACATCTGTAAAAGATACTACCAAGAAATTGTGCCTCGGAGAATCTCGAAGCCCAATCAATAACTCACGGGTCTTTTCAACTGATTACTATCAAGAAAATATTACCAGAGAACATCAAAGAATCGCTTAAGTATTGCTGATTTATTAATTCACTTTTGCAAGAGTATGAGAATTTATCCTCTATTTGGAGGTAACTGTCATAATAGTTGCAATGTAAAGGTTTACAGGCCGCCCAACCTTTTCAATAGTTCAAATGTTATATTTTGATTCCATTTCCAGCGTACAATCCGATGAGCCCCAGTCAGGCTCCAGATTGTGACTCTAACCTCTCTTGTGCTAACCGTTCCAACAATAAACGTTTTTAATGTTAATTCTTTCATAAAGCTAAAGACAGAAGTCTACCTAAATCGCTCAATGGCACGACATACAGTCCAGCTGTAAGATCCCCACCATACTTAAAATCTTCATCAGCATATGAAGGACTTCTGAATATTAACACCCCCCCGAAACTGCACGCGATAAACGAGGAGCTTTTTGGAAACACAGATTTCGCGTGTACGACCACCGTGGTCTTCCGTGGTAGGTCGAGGCGCAACCCTGCCAGTTACTACTCCGATGCCTTAATAACTGGACTGCCTTGGTTCTGATTGCCTTGATTGACTGCCTTAAGCATTATCCAGAAAATTATGGTCACTAATCAAACATGTAAATATACAAAATCTATCTGTATATTTACATGTTTGATTAGCGTGCTTAAAAAATTGAGACGCCAACTTTTGGTTACTGTAACTCTGATGACAGTAACCGTTTGACTGCTATGCAGCGCTATTGCGCTTTTGGAATGTATACCCTCCAAAAGAAGCATTCGAGCAAGAGATAAATTTCCTACGTTGGTTTCGTATATTAAAAATTATTTATCATAGAATATGAGTTAGGCTATGCATAAATATGACATTCCATACTTCTATTAAGTTGTGCGTTTCTCAAAAACTCAATTATTTTTCGCAAATCTAAAATAGGAAATTTCTCTCTTGATCGAATACTTTTATTGGAGGGTGTATGAGGATTTTGATGGATTGCAGTCAAACCGTTAAATACTGTGTCCTGCAGGATTCACGAATTCAGGATTAATTTATGCTCCACGTGATTAAATGTAGAGTCAAATTAGTAGGGAATACGTGAGAACACGTTTAAATTGAAAGAACGCACTGACGCTCGTGAACTGAAAAGTGCACATAGAGTAAAAGTAAAATTTGTTCTCACCCTGTTGACGAAACCACTCGCAGAATGTTTCTGTGGGACTGTCTTAAACTGCCAATCAACATCTGAGCCTAGAAAAAATCTGCCCATGGATGGTACTTCAGTCAAAGGCGGGTTCTCTGGACCGGCTTCTATTAAGAGGACACTCACGCAAGATTCCTCGGACAGCCGACTTGCCACGACGGAACCAGCCGCTCCACCTCCCACTAAAGAAAAACCAAAAGGAGATACATTAAAAAGTGTAACTGTTTTACCGTATATAGAATAGTTTCACACATACGTAGCCAACCTTTTGTAAGTGCGAAGACGGAACGGCGGCGTCTTGCTAACAAAATTTAACATAAGTATATTCTTAAAACGAAGTCGTCATTTTTTTTTTCTTTTTAAATCTCGCAGCAAAATTTTCTTTTACCTTCTTTTAAAAAGAGAACGGTAACTCAAAAATTATGCTACAATTCAACATCTACTCTACAATATGATGTTTTTTTCAGGTATTTCGGGCTTTTCGGGTTGTGGGAGCTTTGCTTGGCGATGACCCATAAGTGATGCATTGGATTTATATTTGTAATATTTATTTAATTAAAACAAGAAAAGTATGTACTAAATATCTTCCAAAAAAGGACTTAATTACGCATTAAAAAAGACACATTAAAAAAAGATGACTTGTAGAGCAAATTCCCTGATAGAAAAGAAAAATTTGCACATTTCGGACGTAATCTAAATACGATTGCTTCCCAAGTCTCGCAGGCTCGATAGGCGTCGCAGTTAAACAGCTTAAAAAACAAATCAATCATTTAAACATCCGAAAGAATTAATAATATTTCTTCTCCGGCTGTACTATAAACTATAACTAACCGTCAACCTATATATCTCATGTAAGTTTAAAAAAAAATTAGTACAAAAATTGCCTTTTCAAAAATGGGCGGAAGTGTTACCTATTTAGGAAAAATATTGCGAAATTCCGTTTGTTTGTAGGATTGCGGCTGATTATCTACACTAGAGATCTAGGCCGAGTTGGAATGCTCTCCATTGGGGTTTTCTAAGGGGTCTTACACGTATTTACCACGGAACTCTGAACGGTTAGGACGACGGATCAACCTGGGTTTGAATTAGGTACCTTCCATCTCCCAGTTCAGAGCGCTTTGCGCTTGGCCACAGGTGGGGCGCGAAATTCCGTAAGTTCAGCATTTTGGCCTGAGTGTTTCGTAACTCCTATAGGTTCATTGTTTGTAATAGTTCACAACACAAAATTGTTACGAAACATTCTTTTTTTTTCTATGGCAGGCACATTCTAAATTTTTACGATTCTCTAAAAAGCTGTTCAAAAGTTCCATGATTTTCTAAAAAATAAACAACCTTAAGAGAAAAATGTAGTAAAGATCATTCTCTCCACTCATTGTGTTACAATCTCCTGAAACAGTTTATTTCGAAACTACTTAGCATAAAACTTTGAAATTTGTTGAACAAATTCGAAAAATGATCACCCAGTAAAATGGCATAAATAAAAAACTCGAAAACACTGTGTAATGGGTATTTTATTTTGCATTTAAAATACTTTCGCCAATTCAAGTGCATGGGCATTGAACAAAGTGAGTTATAAGGAATGATCCTTACTATAATACAATGTCTTCTTAACATGCGCGCCTGAAAAAGAAGAAGTAGAAAATTTATCCACGGAATGCGTGGATTTACATGATCTTTAAGACAATCAAAATAGACAGACTGAATAAATAGAGTTGTAAAATTACTTAATGCTCTTGTAAACGTATCAATTAAAATATACAGGCCGTCCACTAAATAACTGAGCCTCACCATGGCACAGTGGTTATGTCACTGGAAATGGTAGACGGGCGAAGTGTGAAGGTCCCGGGTTCGGGTCCCATCTCGCGTCCGTCGACCTAACCGCTCAGAGATTTTCGAGGTTTTCTCCGAAACTTAGCGTAAATGCGGGTTAGGACCCCTTAAAAAGAACCCCACGGAGGGAACCCCACCCATAGGCCTAGATCCCTCGTGCAGATAATTGGCCTTAATCCCACAACACAACTAAATATCTGACCAATTTTGAAAGTAAGAAATAAAAACACACACCGTCAGAAAAAAAAAAAAATAACATGCGCCGTTTGCTGCAATGTTTTTAGGAAAACAATAAAATGTTTTTGGAGAAAAAAAACACTGAGTTCAAATACAGTTAAATTTCGACACTAAGTGGCGTTGGCGGAAGAAAAACTAAATGACAATGCTTTCAATATAATCACCGTTTGAAGCAATAATAGGGCAGTGTATAGTTTCAAAACAAAATTTGCTCATATGCGTGACAATGTCTTACATTCCAAATTCAATGGATGTGCATTACGGAAGTAATGTTCAATGTGGGCAAGAGTTTGGGGTTTTTCCTGGTGGACGTTTTTTCTTTTAAAAGTCGACATAAATAGATGGAAATCACACTGCAACATATTATTGCTGCAAACAGCGGCTGTATATGAGGATTGTTACATATTTTTGAGCCTCCCGCGCTACTTAGTGACAAAATTTGGAACTATTTGAACTCGATACATTTTTTTTTCAAAGCTTATTGTTTTTCTAATAACAATACACCAAACGGACCGCTTTCTCCGTGTTTTTATTACATTTATGTTCAAAATAAGTCAGTGATTTAGTGAATATCTTGCAAGAAGAAGCAGACTACTATTAAAAAAAAAGAAGAAGAAAGAAATTTCAGTATCATCTAATTTATATGGTGCTTACCTATGATGTAATCGTATTCGTCCTTGATCGATGACGAAATCTGCGGAGTATATTCCTGTCTTGAGATCGACAGAAGCAGTAGAGGAAGCAAGGTCGAGTTGCTAAGGGGTGTAGAATATGGAGTATGCATCTGCATATTCATAACAGCTGAAATGCGGAATTATAAAAAATATTACTAGCTAAACTGGAAATAGCAATAACAAATTGCTACATAGACAATTGACTGATCGTGAAGCGTAATACTGACATAAATTGTAAAGTCTGGTTATGCCAAGAACACGGACTTGGATATAGGACGCTCATCGACGTATTCTAAAAGTGCTAAACGAAATTTTGCTGTAAGATAGCAGAGTCGTAAACATTAAATTTATGCTGTGAACATGCATGCTTTAGTAGTAGATTGCTTGTGATTCGTCGCTATGCTTCACTAGAGGGTGCTTAGAGTGGCCATCCTTCATGTACGGAGAAAAAAAAAAAATACCAGAAAAATCCTTGTTTCAAAATGTAACAAACCTGATTTAGGCACAGCATTTCAGGCAGATGTAATAAAATACCTGTGGAAATTTATTCGTTTGAATTTTATGTAAAAGAACGCAATTACTTTTTTGCTAACCAAATATAGTTTTCTGAAAACAAACAATGAGAAGAATAGGAAATATTACAGTTAGATGCAATTTAATTCATATTTTATGGGAAAAACTAGCTGAAGTACCCGTTGTTGACGAGTTGTACGTAATGCAAATTCATAAAAAGCCTGAATTTTCGTCAGCTTTGTAGGCGTACAAAGAATGAAATCAACCTAGCAAACACACACAGGTTCTCTGAACGTCTATTAACGTTCAGAAGACGTCTTCTGAACGTTAATAGACGTTCAGAGAATCTGTGTGTGTTTGCTGGGAATATATTGGCAATAGTATAGAAAGCAAAATTATAAGTTTTGTGTATTGTTAAAAGATTACAGGTTATAAAGTACAAAGTCATGAGTAAAATAGAATAGAGAATTTCAGTTTATTTTAAAAATTAAAGCTTTATTCTGGCTGAATGAGCTTTTCAAGTTAAGAGGTGATTCCTAAACTGTAACTAAATTTTGTTTCATTTTAACACTATGCCTCAAAAATTTTTTGCACAGTTTTCACAAAATCTAAAAAAGTAAATAAACATTTTAAAAAGAGCTTTAAAATTTTCAAAAAATTCCGACAGTTGTTGTTTTAGTCATTGCTGATCATGTTGCTAAACTTCATTGTATTCTCTTAATTCCATTTTTCAGGAATGCGAGAATAAATATTTATTCGATTTCTTCGCAATCCCAAAATCTATAAAATATTTAGGACGGTTTTGGCATTTAGAGTTTAAATCAACTCGAATTTAACATAATTCCAAATTTCATTGAATTCCATTGCCATTTTTTTAGGAAGAAAACAAACATGTACTAAGTTTACACAAAATTTCGAAATTTATAAAAAATTTTAAAGTACTTTTACGTCTATAGTTTCATTGACCACCTATGACGATGCTTAATTTTATTTCATTCGCTTCAGGGGTTCATATGTAACCGAGAAATATTTTCACATTTTGAATAAATTTTCTCTAAATCTAATGAAAATTTAAAAAAAAATTTCGACACCTATAGTTAGAATGACCACCTATCATCTCACCATATTTCGTTTCATATGTGTTAGTCATTAATAAGTTATGCGCAACAAATATTTAAGTATTTTGAAATGATTTTCGCAAAATCTCAGAATCTAATTAAACTTTTTTTTTGTTTCAACACCTACAATTAAATAGAGCAACCTATCATGCGCTTTAGTTGTTACAGTACCCGCCGCTTGATAAAATCATATTTGTTCCCAACTAATTGATTTTAATAAGCGGCTGATTTTTATATGCGGGGAACAATTCTCCGAGCCCAAAGACGGGGTTGCTAAGCCCTAAACTCGGAGATAAATTATAAAATAACAAAATTAATGGAATTAATGGAGAAGATTAATTAATTTCTTACTGAGCAGTTAATTTTTCATTTAAAATTAGTAAAATAAACTTATAAACACATACTATTACTATATATAATATAAATTTACTTGCATTGTATTACATAAGGGTTTCCTAAAAAACTGTTCAATAGTTCATTCTTTTGATGGAACAATTAATTGTTCACTATTTCTCTCTAACCAAGTGTTGTAGGGCTATTTTTTTTCTCCGGAACGCAAATCTCTGTAGCTTTTTTCTTTCTTTTTTATTTGAGGGGGGGGGGAGCTTAACCCGCCTTTTCCCCTTTTCGTATGGTAGGGTCACTATCTAAACAAGTTGCTAAGACAAACGGTGAGTAGGCATGTATGATTGCAAGCGATGTTTCAATACTGCTGGTGTGATTGTCTCAGCAGAGCGAGATTATGGGTTACTGTGTGTGTTTTAGATGAACAACCCCCCCTCCCCCCATCATTTTCCCTAGAATTTTTATTTTGATAGGTTCACAGGTGGTTTCAATTTTTGAGTTTATCAAGCGACGATGCTGATTTTATCAAGCGGCAGATTTATCATACATTTATATTGGTTTGATTCCGGTCATTACTATTTAATCAGATTAAGCGACTAATTTTATTGACCAATGATTTTATTACACGGCGCGTACTGTATAATATGCATGACAGGGAATTTAGCAGAGTATCTATGTCAACTAGTTTTCTTTATGTATTTTCCAAATTCAAAATTTCAGGGAAGGTGTGGTCCGGACCCCTGGACCCCCCTTAAATACGTGTTTGAGTGCCATTTAGTGAAAATATCTTAAAATATTCTCTGGTGTGTCGTCATTCCGTTAGAAACATTCCAGAAAAAAAGTGTGTGATAATCTCATTCTGAGACTCCAATATGTAATTCGATGAAAGGTGGACATTTTGAAAATAATTGCAAATTACTTTTGCTGAATGCAGTAACCACAGCGCCACCTGCCGGTAAAATTTTGTACTAACATAATAGAGTGTTCCAAAAAAATCTCCTGACATCTCCTGCACATTTGTTTCCAGTAAGAAATTCTTGAATAACTCAATTCGTTTGTTTTTTATTCACTTTTAAAAACAGGTAGTCCTTCTTTGGACACCTCATATAAACATTTTAGTTGAAAACTCCATAGAATAAAGAGACAAGCGGTCAATATAAGCGGTGAGACAAGCTCAATAAACAAGCGGTTTTTCATTTCACCATTTCATTTATTTCAATAAAATTATACTTTAAAACAGTTTCAACCTTTAAGAAACTGTTATAATGCTGTAGTTCTCTAAATTTTAATAATTATTTTGCTCTGAAAATGGAATTACTCGCAGTGTTTTTTTAAATTATGCATTATATTAAAAATAATTAATGTAACAAAATAAATACTACTGCACTTACAGTATTCTATAATTCTTTGCATTCATAGTACTTGATGGAAATTAAAATTTAAACTAAAAGTATATAAAATTACAAATATCTTCACTTACCTGTATCATTCAATAAGAAAAATATACTTCCTAATGTTTATTCATAAAATCTCATAAAGGTAAATGCGTCTATTTATTTTCTTTTGAATTGAGTATTTCTTTTGAAATTTAGTTAAATACTCGGTATTTTATAAAATACTGTGGTAACATAGATACCATTCATGCATTGTTGAAAAATAAAAGCAGGAATAAATATGCAGGTACAAGCAGAAAGCCGCACGAATCAGAACATTCGTAAGGCATATATAAATCTTAGGAATGCCTTTAAAAATACAAAGAAAGAAAAAGAAAAGAAAAGAAACACTTTTCTTTGACAAGCAAGGCTGTGAAAAAATACTAACTTTTCTACCTCTCTAACTGTTTGATTAAGCTTCTCTTTATGTCTTATTTATGTCTTATCATAGCTGCAAGTCCTGTAATTTCTGAAACACAGTGTTTTTAGGTCATAAGCATTGTTATTATAAAAGTATATTTACTGTAGATAAGTTTTTTTGTGACATATGCTGAAAATGAGATTGCTCAAGAATATCTGTGATGCTAAAACCTTCTACTTTCTACTTATACAGAAATCCTGGTTAATATAATTTATTTTTTATTTAATTTATTATTATACTTTTAATAATATTTTCTTCCTAATTACATATATTTTTTTCCTTCCTTATTATTATTACTTTTTTTTCAGAATTTTTTTAAAGCTTGCATTTATTTTCGTATTATACAAGAAAGATAAATCGTGCTAAACGTACGGAGTGTAAAACGCTTTCCAACACAATTGTTTATTTGAACATTGTACGTTCAGCTGCACAGCAAGTGAAGAAAAAAATGTGCTTTATAGCACAGACTTTATTTAGAAAAACTTTATTGCCACAGCTAGGTTCAGGCAATATGTTGGATTTTCTCTCCCTTACCCAAGCAACGGATATGTTGGATTTTAAGGCTGAAAGTTGTTGGTTGCTCGAACTACAACCAATAATCTCATCTTTCTGTGTCACAAATACGATGGCAGACTAGGACGATCCTCAAAAAAAAAAAAAAAAAAAAAAAAAAAAAAAAGAAAAGAAAAGAAAAAGTCTGTCAAATGGAATTTAGACTGTAGTAGATGGCTATATATTAGTTATAGAATTAAAGAAAAGTCGCAGAAACGACAATTACTCAAAAAGTTACATGCAAACAGTGGGGTAACAACGTAGCCCCAGACGTTTACACAGGGGCACGTGTCTTTGTGGGTTCGCAAAGAGGATCACTTTCACTCTTCCAAGAGTTTGTTTACTCGGAAAAACAGTTTATGCGAGAAATGAGTCTCCTAATTGCAAGGTTATTTTCAAGAGTTTTTATCATGATAGAGTAATGAATCATCAGTAATGGATCATCTTTCTTTAAGGATACCTCTGCTACATTTTACGATGAAAGGCTCAAATATGATACGTCACCTCATTAGTGTATGGGACACATTTTACTAACTGGAAATTTTTCTGCACGGGGGTCATATACAAATTTAAAAAGTGTAACTTTTGAAAATTAACGAAAGGATTTTTTTTTTTTTTTTTAATAATTTCCGACCTTATTTCGAACATTTTTTCCATTTACACTGCCCACATATCTCCAATAGATAAAGAATTAAAGCTCGCTACCACATTTTTGGGACACCCTGTATATTTTTACTTCCTCCCCCCCCCCAATTATTGTCAATTTTATGTCGTTAAACCTAAATCTGAAACATTCACTCATCTATAGATCTAAATCTTTAAATAGAGCCATAAATACATTAACTTATGAATGTAGATTTTAGTCGACAGTATATAAACAGAAAACTCATCGTAACTAATATTAAAAATGCGAAAGTGAGTTTGTTTGTTTGTTTGTTTATGACGCTTTCACGCCTAAACCGCTGAATCGATTAGGATGCATTTTGGTTTAGATATAGAGGGGACCCTGGAGTTGGTTATAGACTAATTAGAATTTTAGATTTTTAATTACTTTTTTAATTATTAATTAAAAACCGTTTTTACGTTGCCATGCTTGGTGAGTTTCTCCCGTATCAATCAAATGATTCATGTTTTGAGCTAACAAGAATGCTATTGCTTCAAAAAAGAAGCGCGTGCGTGCATCTGAAAAACATTAAATTCCACGGAAATTATGCCAGTTTTATGCCAAATCTATCTATCAATAATAATAAAGAAGAATGTTCTCCAGACAAATCTACAGAAAGCAGAGCTTTGAAAATTTGAGCATAGAAGCCCATGACTGTGCACCTGAGGCTCAGAATGTTGAAATTTTAAATACTTTTCTAATTATTAATTAAAAACCGTTTTATCGCCCGCACAAAATGATTTATGCTTTTGAAATAAAGCTGAAATTCTATTTTCAGATAAACATGCATTTGAAAAACATGAAATGGTATGGAAATTATGTTGATTTTACGCCAAATTAAAAAGCATTAGAAAGAAAAGTCCAAATGTGTTTCTTAAACTTCATAAATTTCCAAATCCTACCAATAATATAAAAACTCGGCTGTTCGAGCCTCTTCAGGGGGAGATCCCCCTGAACCCCCCTAATTTTTTAGTTTTATTATTGCCATATTGAAACTATATTAATTAACTTGGCATTTTATCGCTCATCTTTCGCGTATTTCTCCTGGTAACCCTATGTTGAAATTTTTATGAGTGTAACCTATTTATAGAAAAATACATGTGGGGCATATTCTACAGCTTACAAAATATTGTAACAATAGATTAAAGCTGTTGTGAACTAATAATATTTGAATATATGTAAAAAATACATGTGGAGCATATTCTACAGCTTACGAAATAGTGTAACAATATCGAGACTAAAGATTGCTTTAATCTCGATATTAAAGTTGTTGTGAACTAATAGTATTTAAATACATGTAAAATTATGTCGCTTTTTTATGTCACTTTATTATGTCGCATTTTTGGGACACATTTTGCAATAAGGGTATTGAGAGATAAAATGACATAGTCATTAAAAAATGTGTACGTTTGTGTGTTTAGATGTTTTTGACTGAATCACACACAAATTGCTGAACGGATTTGGAAAAATTCGTAATGAAGATAGCTTATGCCCTGGATAAACATACAGGCAACCTTTCAAGCATATAGCATAAATAATTCTTTTACAAAAACATTCAAAATAATTCTAATGTATTGCGCTCTATGGAAATTTTATAGCTACTAAACCGATTCTAAAACTTAGTTACACTATTCCTGAGTATTATTGTTTGTTCGTTTGTGGATTAAGACCGATTGACTGCACTAGGGTCCTAGGCCTATATGGGTTATTTCTCTGTGGGGAACTTTCTAAGGGATCCTAGCCCGTATTTACGCGAGCTTTTGGAGAAAACCGCGAAAAACTGCGAGCGGCTAGGTCGACAGGCTCGACCAGGGGTTGAACCTGGCACTTCCAGCCTTCCAGTTTTGAGAGTAGAACTTCTTAGACACTGGTGGGACCTTGAGTGTTATAGGCTACCTTTTATGCATATATCACAAATAGTTCTTTTACAGGGATACTCATAAGAATTACATTACACTCTATGTATATCTCTGTAAGTACTGAACCGATTCCAAAACTTTTTTCACTGTTAGTAAGCTACACTATTCTTGAGTATTATAGGCTAAAATTCATACATGTAGTGCAAATAGTTCCTTTAAAGGAACACTCAAAATAATTCTAATACATTACGCTCTCTAGGTATCTCTGTAACTATAGAACCGATGCTAAAACTTTTTCGCTAAAAAAAAGCTGCACTATTCCTGATTAACGTAGGCTAAAATTCATGCTATAGCATAAATATTTCTTTCACAAGAACAACAAAAACAGTTAGCAAATACTGTCGTAAATGTATTCGCCAAATGCCTGAAAAAAATATAAATTTAGTAACTCTGCTTACTCTCTTATTTTAAATGAAGTATACTACCACGCTTTATACTTCATATAAAATAAGTAAAAAGCAAATAATATTTAAATGCAGTTTCTTTTGTCGCAGACATATGTGTTATTCACACATGCTTCATTTCTTTTGGGACCTAACTCTAAAGCCGACGCGGACTAAGTCGCGGGTAGCAGCTAGTATTCAATAAAGGTATTAGTTAGTTATCATTTAAATCCAGAAGCCAATATTACGCTCATCGCTATTAGAAAAAGTTACTTCATACCAGTAATGCTGCGCTGCCGCTCTTTGACCTACATCTATGAAAGTCATTTTGTGAACCTCGGTGAAAGAACATAAACTAATTTTATTGTGCTAACAACGGAATGTCTCTAAAATGTGTTAGTGTTTACTTCCAAAAACCAATCCCGAAAACACAATTTAACTTAAGTCAGAGCAAGAAGAGTCCATACCAAAATTAAAGTTTGTAAATTGTTGCCTACTTTATGACTTGGTTATGGTACGTTTTGCACAAACTAGTTGCAAACCCTTTTTAATAAAATTCAAACATTTTGAAGTTCTTAACGGCCAATATCAGCACAAACAGCTTTCAAAGTAAGTTCTTTGAGCTTGTATCTTAAACTGTTTCAATCATTTGGTAGTCCTAGACAGTGGTCTAGTTAGTGTATGGGATAATCTGTATCTATCCAGTAAGTGCTTTTAAATAATGCATGAGTAAATATCAAAATATAAATTAAGCGCTCACTGAATGTATGAATAGCTAAATGTCCATATGCAAATGAAGTACTTACCGAATATATCTACATTTAAATTTGGTGCTTACCTAGTAGTCAATCTGGTCTGACAACCTTCAAGTGAATAAAATAGATAGCAGACATACGGTTAGGCTAAAATTTCGTATTTTATTCGATTTTGCAGCTGCCTGCAACAGCTGTTCAATTTAACTGTTTTGGCAATTTCATCACTGCAGACATTATTATTAGTCTCACCACTTAATTATTCTTAATTTTGCTTTTCTTTCAAAATCGAACATTTGTTTATTGCCTGCGTTAATGGCATTTTTAGAAATCGAAGAACCAAGAGAAAATACCAAAACATACCATCTCGGCATGGGATAATTTACAGATATTTTAATAACCATTTAATGACGATGAAGCGGTTCTGGAAAATTTCGTCGCTGTACCAGTGCCGAATTTAAAGATGTAGAGGCTCCCAGTTAGTTTTGCTTACCAAACATGTACCATGTACGGAAAATAATCATGAAAAAAATTTGACTTCGAGATTTTGGTGTATTTAGATGTTCTGAGTTCATTTATGCTATTTTTTCGAGATATATGTATGTATGTATTGTATATGTGTGTGCATGTGAACACGCTAGATCCTGAACGGTGCATTCGATTGAGCTCTAACTTGGTATGTATATTATAGGTCACCGTCGAGCAACCGGTGTTGATTCTGGTGTATATAGGACTTGATTAAGTGCATAGTTTTTTACAGGGCTACGACAAAGATTTCTTTTACATTATGACCTATGGGCAGAAATTATTGAAAGTGCACTAGCGTTCAAACAGTGCATTCAATTGAGCTAAAACTTGGTATGTATATTATAGGTCACCGTCGCAAGACCGCTATTGAGTTTGGTGAGTATAATTTGGGATGTATAATTTTTTTATAGGGCTGCAATAAATATTTCATTTATATTATGTCCAATGGACGGAAATTCTCGAAAGCTTCTAAACGGTACATTCGATTGAGCACAAATTGGACATGTCTATAAAAGGTCACGGTCACATGATTTGCATGGATTTTGGTACGTGTAGAGTTGATAGTGTTACGAATTTTCGGGGTAACCTGTTTTTCTGGGGGCTAAACTAGTAATTCGTATTCTACGCGTCAAGTAATCAAATTTTTGCATTTTGTTGCATCGAAATCGGTTAATTAGAACGGGGGACATGGAGTTTTGGATTTCCCCACTGGTTAACAAAGGGTTTTCAGGAAATCTCGAACAATATTGATGCTAGAGCTTAGCTGACGTCACTTTTGGGATTTATTTTTGGCACCAAATTCGGCGATATTTTGGACACTTGGCGCGATTTTACTAATAGGGCCTGTAATGTTTGTTTCCCTTCCCTTATTGAGCAATAGCCTAATGATTCATCTGTATTCCTCTGACGTAAGCAACATTCGCGCTTTAAAGGGAACCTTCGGAAAATTTATCGTAGCTTCTTCTGCGACACCCATAAATATGACAGTGCGTTGCTCCGGTGGCGTCAGTTTTGCTGTGTGTTTTATCACACTATTTTGTGTGTGAATTATAGCATCTGTGAAAGCTTCTGTACGAAGCGGACTGCGCGTTACTGGCCGTTAGTGCTTGTGACTTTTGTACAGCTGATTGTCGACGAAAGTCTAGAAGCAATTAAGTTTGAGTTCCATCCTGACAAATGGACTTTTTACTAGAACTTTCTACGCCTACTAGACTTTAGAATGACGAACCCAAGAACCAAGCAAAGTTTTCTGCTACAAGAGTTTGTTCACGAGATTGCAAAAAATAATTCTTATACATTACGGCCCGTGGATACAAATCATTTAAAATGAGCTAGTGTCTAAATGGTGCATTCGAAGAAGTTCAAATTTGGGTATGTATATTGTAGGTCATCGTCACACAGCATTTATAGATTTTATTTTGCAGTGTATAGGACTTATAGTTCTTTGATAGGGCAACAAATGAGTGTTCTCTTACATTATAGCCCATGTACGGAAATTCCTGAAAATACGCTAGATAGGCTGCATTCGATTGAGCTCAAATTCGGTATGTGTATTATAGGTCACGGTCTCGTGATCTGATTAGATTTTTTGTATGTGTAAGAGTTGACAGTTTGTTCACAGGCTTGCAAGAAGTAATTCTTATGTATTACGACTTAAGGACGTAAATCATTTAAAGTGAGCTAGTGCCTAAATGGTGGATTCGATTGACATCAAATTAAGTACGCATATTATAGGTCACTGTCTTACATATTGCTTGAATTTCAGCGAGTGCACGCCGAACAGGTTTTTGCAAAGCTTCAAAAAAGTATTCTTATACATTGCGGCCTATACACTCAAATCATTTTAAGTGCACTAGTGCCTAAACACTAGATCCGATTAAGTTGAATGAAATTATTTAAACGTTTGGTATCAAGCGTTCGGAAAGACGAGTGTAGTAACTCCAGATTTTTCAAACTAGTTCAACAATTTTTTCGGTGACCTCAGGGGCTTAGTGGGTTCAGCGTTAACTCATAGCCTAGCGGTCCAGCCTTCGATTCCCGATGGAGGTAGATTTACACAAAAAATTACGTCTACTTCTTGTCCGGTTTTGGTCTCTTATAGGCCATTAAATTTAAGGTTTGATAAGCGAAATTTTCATAATTAGCTCTGTAGGACAAGTAAAATAAAACCGGATTAGTCCCCGAAATCCTGATGTAAAAATCCAAAACAGTGAATCAAAGATCACTGCTAAGCTCTTTGGTATATACTTTGGTATAAAAAAGTATAAAGTTTAAAAGAAGTATTTTTTTTAAATTTTATAATGTCAATGCGCAGAAACATTACGTTTCACTACTACGAGTAGAAAACTTGCAAAATTTCACAAAATTTGAGAAATATCTTTTGTCGGCCCAAAAAGCCTAAATTTTGTAATTCCTCTTTTATTTTGGGTGTTTATTACTTTAAAATGAATGCATGGTAAAACTTTAATTTAAAAAATCAGGAGTGACTCCACTCGACTTTCCGAACGCATGATCTTTACCAAGCGCTTATATTAATTTGATTCATTTCAATCTAATGTAGTGTTCAGACGCTAATGCACTTCAAATAATTCTAGTTTATTGGCTGCAACGTATGAGAAAATTTTTGTAGCCCGGTAAAAAAAATCTGTGAGGCCTACACACACCGAACTCTGTACAATATGTAACACAGTGACCTATAATATGCGTATCTAGCTTAACCTCAATCTAATTCCTGATATAGACGCTAGTCCATTGTCAAGAATTTTTAAACTTTGGTGCAAGCAGGATGCATCAAAAGCTAGTGAAAAGTTCAAAAATTTATTAAAAGAAGAACAAATAATGAAAAAAAAGCAGTTTGCATAGAAAGAATTGCAGAGATTTCGGATTTTTTTAAATTGGAAATTTGGTTCCCATTGTGCATGTCAGCGCCAACTACCGGCAACATTTGGAACTACAAACTTTCCTGTCATTAAGAAAAATCCCATCAGACCCTAAACCTATTTGTGCAAACCGCAATTTTCTACCATTATTTGCTCTTTTTTAATGAATTTTTAAAGTTTGTCCTGAATTTTTGGATCACCCGGTATATAAGGATTTTTGAGTTGTTTGTGGTGAGTTTTTATTTTATTTTATTTTTAGTAGTGTAAATATTGTGTGTTTTGAAGGTATTAAAACTGAATGAATCCCGGGAGTGGGGGTGGGGGTTGAGGAAGTAGTTTTATTTGAGTGTTTTTCTTGTAATTTAAAAAATTTGAACGGTGATTTCAACATTTTAAGGAAAATTTTGCTGTATATTTTCCTGCGGAAACATATTTTAGTATTTCGCATCTTTTGAAGATTTTATTTATTTTTTAACGTATCCATAGCCCAGAGCTAGTGCTTTGTTTACATTCATTTTGTTTCTAATTTCATTTGAAATATGTGTACAAATATTTTAAGAAGGTGTTTAGAAAAGTGTATTGTAGTTTTGGGTTTATTTTTTCTTATATAACTACGTATATTTATGTTATATTTGGCGAGATATAAAGTCGCCAACTAAACCTGCCCCTGCTTACGGAATTATTCCCTTAAAACGTGTAAATACATCAAAATCTCAAAGTCGAATGTTTTCATGATTACAATAATTTCCTTTCATGATACATGTTTGAAAAGTAAAAGTACTACATTCATCACATTACTTACTTAGGAAAACAGTAACTTACCTTAGATCTGAACTTGTGCACAATAGCTTCCAATTTTATCGTAACTCTGATTAGACGCATTTATAGTATCTCTGTTTTTCATACCACAGACCGAAGAAGGAGATTCTTTGAGAATTTTAATGATTCTTTTGATACCTTAAGCCTTACATAAACTGCAAATGCAAATAAACTTACCCTTTGTTCTTTTGTTTGACACCTGACGGATTTCAGATATCAGATAGTGCTGCTGTATTAGCATCTGCTACTTTAGAAATAAGTACAAACCATAACTCAGAAGTTTCACAAATGGTTATTGACAAAAAAGCTTGGAAGTTCAATGAAAAGAGCAGTGGTGGAATTTCAGGTACAAATTAATGAGACTGTATTTGCGCAAACTGGTTTTCAACTGTCTTAAAAAGAAAACACTGGTCCAGGAAGTGGTATAACGCCAGGGCTTAATTTGCACAGGACCTCACCGGGGCTCAACACCTGTACTTTCTTTATTAGAGTAAATTTTTACATATTAGTAAAAACCCAGCGGAGCTCATGAATATTGCACTCCGGATCTCACCAGTACATTAGCTTGAAATTCACCCCCCCTTTTTAACCCTAACGCGCGGTGTCCTCGCCGTGAGGACACCAAACTCTTGACGTTTTGACTGTTGCCAGTCACGAAGAATAGATTTGATTTCTATAAAAATAGTTGCGGGTGACATAGCTCCACGAGAATCCTTTACTTTTCAGCACGTCATTTCCCGTAAAAAAATGGTCACGATTATTTTTAACAGCACTCGCATCTGCCGAAAAATGGAAGAATGCGAGAACAGCCGGATCGATTGCCCAATGCTGAAAATAGGGCAGCCGTTCTGCGTCAAAAAACGGTCTCTAGATCTGTGGCACGCGATGAACGTTTCGATCGTCCTCCATCTTGCTGGTAGTTAAGTCGAGCGATGGCAACGGCTGCCCTTTTTTCAGCATTGGGAAAGGGTTGCACCTCAAAGGGTTAAGTACACACCGATTTTAGCGGACAGAAGAGGACTCGTTTTGCCTCGAACAGATCTGACAGTCCCTAGACCAACACATTTTGGGTCTTCTAAAATGTATTGTTTAGATTTCTTCATGCTAATTTCAAAATATTTTATTTTATTCCACTATTTTGTGAAATAATGAAAATATGTCCAAGAACTGGAAAGTCTTGGAATTCATCATTATTTTGATACAAACATTACCGACTATAGTAAATAGTACAACCGACTCCATATATTGCAGGAGTTGAGGTGGTTACGCCACTGAGTATGAACATGACCTCTAGAGCAGCAGTTCCGAAGCTTTTAATATTGTGCCCCCCCCCCCTCTAACAAAGTATAATTTACGATGGCGACACCCTCACCCCACCCTCACATTCCTCAGCATACATACAGTTTTGTATTCTTCAACAAAAAATGTATTGTCACCTTTAGTCTTAGTCACCTTTTCTATAAATTAATGCTTTCGGTAAAGTTTGAATGAACATTTTAAACGAAAATAGATATATTTTAAAGTAAAAATAATAATGAATAAGATGGTTTTTTAAAAAATGCATTACCATTTGCTCTTTGCGCCGCCCAAGTGGTGTAGTGGCCAAAGAACCATTCTGTCACCCCTTCTGTCCGGGCTCGATTACTGTCTTGGGCTTGGATATTTTCTTGTCCGTCCCTTCATAGTGGGACAACGCTCTGGCCGCCTACTGGGTAACCACCCCATAATAAAATGGACAGTAATTCGCACATTAGTAGAGGCAAAATGCTTGATGAACAAAGAATGCCCGCCCGTCCCGAGGTTAAAAAAAAAAAAAAAAAAAAAAGAAGGAAGGAACTTGCTCTTTGTTTGTTTTTCTCACGCCTGCCCCCCCTGCAGACGCTCTGCGCCCACCAAAGGGGCGCGGTTAGTATTGCTGCTCTAGAGAATATTAGGGGTCGGACACTTTTTTCCCTAGAAATTAAGCCCTGTATAACACAAACATAATTGAAAATCTATCATAGATGAGGAGCATGTGCCATTAGTTCCAGGACACGATTCCTAGAGGCTCGGACATCACCAAAGTTTGGTTCGGTATATATATTATTTTGACCCCATAGGAAAACAACTGGGAAAATGCCAATCAATTTCTGTCGCTAAATTTGAAAAAAAATCGAAATCGAATTTACCGACATCGGTTTCAATAATCCAAGCACCGATCAAAAAATATTTGAAATGTGCCACACCATTAAATGCAGTCACTGCTGAGTCGATTTTCTGCAAAGAGATTCAGGAAAAAACATAACATTTTCAATCGCATATGACGGCAAACCGCGTTATCTGCCTATCATCAGTACAAAAAAAAATCGTTAAAAGAACTGAAGGTGTTGGTTATTTTTATGTTGAAGGTATATGCATGAGTCTGGTTTCGTATCAAATCGAAACCGTTTTGTAAAAGTGCTAGTGAGCATGTTTGGAAGCCAATTTAGCTTTCAAGATATCTGGATGAAAATTTAATAGGAAATCATTAATGCAGTTATTCACTGCAACGCTTACTTCACCCACCCAAAAAACTTATAGAGCAAGAGCCCGTGGCCGCCAGACCTTCGTCATAGTATATAAGCTGAAGCTTTCTCTGCGCATATTCCCCAACAGAGGTAGGAAAAATCGGCCACTATAAAGTTTGGATGATCGTGGCTTTGGCAGGTAACAGGTGGCAAAGGTGTATAAAATTGCAGAAAATTTTCGACCTTTCATAAAGCTTAATTTTTTTATATGTTCTTCTTCGCAGTACTAGAAATCACTTTATCCCTTGCCAGACACTTTTCCATCGTGGCAAACCCCCGCCAGACAATCTCAAAGTGATGGAAAACGTACGACTACTAATGAGAAACTGCAAAATTTAGGCCTTTTCGCACCGACGGAAGATATTTTTCAAAATTTTCTGGAATTTTGCCGATATTTACCACTTACAGTACAACATACTGTTTCTGCGCTGTGACATTATAAAATTTGAAATGTGTATTCATTTTTAGTTTATGCTTTTTATACACATAATTTAGTAAAATGGCAAAACTTTGGTCTCTTTACTCCGACTACAGATATTTTTTTATATAACTCAGATTTTGGATTCTTCCTTAGGACAGTACTGGACAACTTTTACGAGCTTTTACACTTTCCTTTTCGAAAATACGATTTTTTCGGCCAACCATGTATATGTGAGTAATTCGCACGCATTAAAAAACAATTACCCGAAAAATGTTGAAATTTCATATCTAGATAATATCGTCTGGTTGTGCACCTCTCTTTTTGATTGTAATTGACTGAACAGTACTTTTACAGGGTCACCGAAAAAGACTTTCACTACGTTAAAAATCTATGGCCAGCTTCAATCCATTAAAAATCTACACAGACATAGTTTGAGCCATGCCCAAAAACTCACCAACTGTCGTAAAGCTTAGCAAGTTTCGGAGGAATTTAGCCAAATGTGGTGCGTAAAATAAGTTTCTGAATATGAAGACTTCTTGGTGATGTCTCTTGCTTGCCTGAAAATTGCCAAATCTGAATATTATTTAAGTATCTTACTTAATAATCATAATTTCATCCTTCAGCTCAATTTCAAATTAATGAAGTTTGAATGAAGGGCATCAAAATTATACTATTATACTATCCTAACTAACACTATTATAAATGCGAAAGTGAGTTTGTTTGTTTGTTTATGATGAATTTTGGTTTAGATATAGATGGGACCCTGGAGAATTCTATAGGCTACTTAGAATTTTATATTTTTAATTACTTTTTTAATTATTATTTAAAAATCGTTTTTACGTTGCCATGCTTGGCGAGTTTCGCCCTTATCAAATGATTGATGTTTTGAGCTATCAGGAATGCTATTACTTCAATGAAGAATCACATGCATCTGAAAAACATTAAATACCACGAAAATTATGCCAGCTTTATGCCAAATCTATCTATCTATAATAATAAAAATGAATGTTCTCCAGACAAATCTACAGAAAGCAGAGCTTTGAAAATTCGACCATGACTGAGACCATGACGGTAAAGTGCACCTGAGGCTCAGAATTTTGAAATTTTAATTACTTTTCTTACTATTAATTAAAAACCGTTTATCGCCCGCACAAAATGATTTATGCTATTGAAATAAAGCAGAAATTCTATTTGCAAAATCATATGCATTTGAAAAACATGAATTGGTATGGAAATTATGTTGATTTTATGCCAACTTAAAAAGCATAAGTAGAAAAAGAAAAGGGTACTTACGTATTATCCCGGCAACCGCCAAGACGAGCGATTTTTTGCCTAGATAAATGCTGGGCACATGAAATTATTAATGATTTTGAATACGATTGGCAACAGTTTGGCAACTCATTTGACGAAAAAACAGTTTGGCGGGAATGACCGCCGGGATAATACGTATGTACCAAGAAAAATCCAGATGTGTTTCTTAAAGTTCATAAATTTCCAAATCCTACCAATAATATAAATGTGTACGTTTGTGTGTTTGGATGTTTTTGACTGATTCACACAAAAATGGTTGAACGGATTGGGAAAAATTTGTAATGAATAGCTTATGCCTTGGATTAACACACATGCATAAATAAATAATTGGATTAACACACATGCATAAATAAAAATAAATAACATGCATAAAAAACAGCATAAATAATTCTTTTACAAAGGCACTCAAAATAATTCTAATGCATTGTGCTCTATGGAAATTTTGTAGTTACAAAACCAATTCTAAAACTTTTCTCACTGATTGAAAGTTATATTATTCCTGAGTATTATTGTTTCTTTGTTTTTGAATTAAGACCGATTGACTGCACTAGGGTCCTCGGCCTATATGGGGAATTCCTCTGTGGGGGACTTTCTTAGGTATCCTAGCCCATATTTACGCGAGGTTTTTTAGAAAACCATGAGAAACTGCGAGCGGCTGGGTCGACAGGCGCGACCGGGGTTTGAACCTGGCACCTCCCGCCTAGAGGTCTGCGCCGCACAGAAATTCCCGGCGGCGGCGCGCCGCGGCGTGGAAATTTTTTTGAAAAAGAGCATAATGAAAATGGGCGTATGCGTATAAATACACACACACATACCTATGTAAAGTGACGTTAAAAGATTTTTTAAGACTATGAAAACTAGCCTTGAGTATGATTTTCTGTTGTTGTGGGATTACAGCCAATTAGCTACATGTGGGCTTTAGGTCGAGGTGAGGAGTGCTCTCCGGGGGGTGGTCTTTCTAAGGGGTCTTAACAAGCATTTCGGAGAAAACGATGGAAAACTCCGAACGGTTAGGTCGACTTACGCGACCTGGGTTTGAACCAAGCACCTTCCGTCTCCTAATTCAGAGCACTCTGTGGTCGGCCAGTGATGGGGCTCTAGAGTATGATCCTGCCGTTTCGGTGCACTTTTAAAACATTTCTACTGCAAAACTGAAACAATAGATTTTATCAAAATCGGATAGGTTTATATACTGCTCTTATAGCACATTCGCGATACATTTAGCTGTCAGTGTATAATTGATACATTTGCTTTTAAGCGTTTTTTTTTTTTTTTTCTCCACAACCTTCTCATGAACCATTCCAATCCTATGTATATGTTCTTTTTGAGGTATATGTGTTCTTTTGAGGATTTTTTGAGGTATAAAGCAACGTTCAAGCAGTTTTTAAAGCCATCAAATTACGCCATTGACTAAAAAAATTTAAATGGCATCTTTACAAGTTACCAGTGTTTACCTTTTACAGACCGAATTCAGATCCAGCCATATTTTGAATTCGCTTTATGGATATTTTGTCTTCTAATGTGCTAATTAAAGGATATTAGTCATTTAAACGGGGGGAAAATTGTACACAATTTTCCTGTGTTCGCAATTGTGAGCATTTTTCATTTCTGATTAATGACTTCTGACAAACTTTTACATTGGTTTCAAAAACGCAATTAGCATAACTGCCAACCGTTCCGTTTTTATCGGAACATTTCCCACCACCAGGGGTAGAATCTTGTGATTTTTTTTTTGGTTGTCCATTGGGCAATCACTGAAATTATTTTGGTTGCCTGCAAATGAAGTTTCTTGCCCATAAAATCTTCGCTACACAAAATTTTTTAAGAACATGCTGCCGTTACAATGAAAATAAGTTGACAAACGTTTATTCATAAAACTGTCATTACTATTCGGAAATAAAAATAGAAATAGAAAGAAGACGTTCAGAAATAAAATAGGAATAGGAAACTGCATTTTCAAGCTAAGCAATAAAAATGGGAATAGTTGTTCGTTTTTTTTTGGTTGACCGAAGGGCAACCGAATTTTTTGTTTTACCACTTCTAGAAATACTGCCTGTCATCTTGGAAGAATACAATGAGAGAGGTGAAACGATAGGTGGCGCCGCTTACGTTGCCTACCTATCCCGAGATGTGGACAATTTAAATTAATATTGTTTATAATAAGAGCTCTTAACAAATACTGATGTGAGAATGTAAAATTCATAAAAACTGTATAATAACACACATTGTTGATAAATACCATTTATGGATGTTTCATATGTTCTCCTCCTCTAGATCGTTTTAAAAAATTCTAAAACAACTAATGACTGTATTTTAAAAATAGTTTGTTTTCAATTCAAGGCCTCTCCACCTTTTTTTTAATGAAATATACATGCATAAAATAATTTCTCCACTTAAAAAAGTTAAAAGATTTAGTTGCAGAACTTTGTGTTTAAGTCTTTATAAATTTTAAACAAGAAAAGCTACTAAATTTAGCTAAAACTCATTATAAATTAATAGCTGATTATAAATACATCAGATTATTTTATACCCTTACTATAAAAATATGGACATTAGCATTTCCAATATATTTTATTTAAAAAGAAATCATCATTTTAAGTTTTTCATGCACCTTTATCATGAGTTCTAAATTTAGTAGATTTGGTTTTTCATTTGAAATGTGCTATTATATGTGTGTGTTATTATACATTGTCAATTTTACATTCCAACACCAGTATTTATTACGAGTTCTTGTTAAAAAAGAATTAATTCTAATCGGATCGTAACATGGGGAAAATAGGCAAAGTAAGTAATTCCATTTATCGCATCACCTCTGCGGTTTTACTCGCCCGTTTAAAAATCTGATTCCCCCGGAAAACTGCAAATTTTTTCTTGACAATTGAGCCTATATAATGTCCATATTTTTAATTTAAAATAAAATTGTTCAAAAATAGTGGTGGGATATGTTCCGATAAAATCGGAACGGTTGGCAGCTATGATATAGTGATGGGTAACTTAAATCTGTGCTCTCCAACCTTTTTATCGCCACTAACCGGTCAACGTTTGATAATTTTACCGCGGCCCGCTGAGGGTGGGAGGGCGAGGGCGTTGAATGTTTCTAATTTAGATTGATTTGATTTAATAACTTTAATTTGATTGTATTTAAACATGTCTCCAAAATAAAATCCGGCAGAGTTGTTGTCTGGAATAGTTTTAAGGAAAGAACATTTATTCTCTATTTTGCAATTTTAGACTGCAATTTTAACTCATGATCTTTAAATCTTTAATGAATAACAAAAAGAAAAGAGAAATGTTAAAAGAATTACAATATTTCTTCTGTTACAAAGTAAAGCAACACAAACACGATGAAGTCGCAAAAACCCGAGAGAAATACACCAAAGTAAATAAAATCCAAAGAACTTAATGTTCCTTGGCGGCGCAGTACCATTTGATCCGAGGACCGGGGGTTGTGGACCAATAATAATAAGCGAAATAAGATCAAATAATAAGCGAAATATTAAGAATTAATAAAGATTTATTTTTAAATTTAAATAAAGATTGAATTAAGCTTGAAGGGATCAAGATAGCCGTGTAAAAATTTATGAAAATGGCTATTTTTATGATTTTTTTCCAGTTTTCCACTAATAATAGAAATGCAACTTGCGTTTCAAACAATCAAGTCATCTTCTAACTTTATCTGCTATTTTTTTTCAGTCCATACTGATAAAATTTAATTTTTCAGAAATTTTTTAATTTGATGTTCGCAATTGGAAACATTGGCCAGTAAAAGGTTAAGAAGAATCCAGAAAAAAAATAAGCAGTTGAAAGTTTAGGTACAACTTTTGTAAAAGTTTTGAAGCCGATTGCACGCTGCGGCATACAATCGGCGCTCTCTGTCTGCGCGCCGGCCTAGACCTCGGCGGCGGCGGCGTGGTACAAATGCCCGGCGGCGGCGGCGTGGCGCGGCGGTGCAGACCTCTACTCCCGCCTTGCAGTTTTGGGAGCAGAACTTCTTAGACACTGGTGGCACCCACCCTAAGTGTTATAGGCTACCTTTAATGCATATATCACAGATAGTTCTTTTAGAGGGATGCTCTTAAGAATTACATTACGCTCTATGTGTATCTCTGTAAGTACTGAACCGATTCCTAAACTTTTTTTACTGATAGTAAGCTACACTATTCTTGAGTATTAAATTCTAAAATTAGGAACTCGAAAATCTAAAATTAGGAACTCTGCATACTCTGTTATTTTAAATGAAGTGTACTAACCATGCTTTGTACTTCATTTAAAACAAGTAAAAAGCTAATAATATTGAAATGCAGTTTCTTTTGTCGCAAACATATTTGTTATTCACACATGCTTCATTTCTCTCGGGACCTAATTCTAAAGCCGACGCGGACGAAGTCGCGGGTATCGGCTAGTAACTTATAATTTAACAGACGTACAAGGAAGTCCTTTGGTGTCCACATCATATATATATTTCTCTTAATTATTATTCTGTAAATTTCTTATTTAAATATCGTACATTTCTGTTAATCAGAGTCTTTAATCATTCACAAATAAATGCCAAGTCATTTGATGGTGATTCGAAGCGCTTTGATAAAACTGACATGGAAAATATTCTTAGTCACTATCAAAAGCATTTTTCTCCTGAATGACGAAGTTTGTCTGATGCTGGTAATTAACGAAACAGAAAAGATGATACAAGAGATTTTGTATAGACTTCTGGTAAGTGAATAGGTTGAAGTTTAAATAATTCATCTATTATATTTTCCAGATGATTACGTCTGTTGCATCACTTAGCTTGTGACTACATGAAGTACATAAGTAAAATAGGACTCTGAGAAAAACCGGATAATCACCGAAAAAAAAATTAGAATTTACCCAATTAAAGCAGATCCTTTTTGTCTGAATTATTTAGAAATTATTGTTTACGAGCAAGAAAACGGACATATTCGAGTGTGATATACTTCGAGTTCTGTCGTGAAGCATCTGGTGCTCATTGTCATAGTGATATGGGTGTCTGATTTTGTCAGTAATGTACACTGCTGGACAAAACTTTGTCGACCTCCCAATTCTGAAAAAGTACACATCGTGTACGGGTGTGTTTCCTACCCTAACTTGAAAGGACAATAAGTATCAAATATGAATATCAAGAACTCTTTAATATATCAAAATTAAAACATTTCACAGAAAATACATGAAAATGAGTAGTCTAAACTTTGGCTACCACCAGGTAACAACACATGTGTAACAAATACAAAAGATGGCAAAACGGTAAGACAGTTATTGAATTTGTGATCCTTTAACATCAACGACCTTAAGAAACCTCCAGGAATTTATTTGTATAGATTCATTGTGGTTTAATTATTGAATTCGTTCACCTCTCCCCAGAGCACGAATCAGTTCTTTCAAATCGTCGTATTGTTTATCACTATATATACGCAATTTCCTCCATTGGATGACACGCATTCTCGATGATGAGATCAGGGCTGCGCGCGGGCTAATGTTATTGGACTTCAGGCACTCCAGCACTTTTTTTTTCAGTGTGGATTCTCGTATTTTCTTGATGCGAAATAAATTTGTTCTGGCCAAATTGTCCTTGAAACCACTGGAAAAAGATGATTCGTAGATCATCAAGATATTTTAATCTGTTATATTTACCTTCAACAACCTACATCATGAGATGAAGCTGGAGATGGCCCCTAAAGTCATGACACTGCCACCACCCCTCTTTGTCGCTTCACTCGATGCGGTGACGCCGTCAACTCCATTTTCGACATATGAACTGACGTTGTCAGGTCCATCGAAGCAAAAGCATTTGTCATCGTTCAAACCACTTGCTTGAAGTCCTTGGATTCGGCAATGTATTTGCGTACGATAGTGGCGTATCCAGGGAAGAAGCTGATAGGCCCGCAGCCCCACTCCTCCGAAAATCGAGCAACAATAATGTTAAATTTCCAATGTTGGAGTTGTTTTACAAAAAAAAGTAGTATCATCGTTAACAAACATTCCAAGTCAGTAATTTTTTCAAAGTAATCTCAACGACGAGTAACGAAACACAAGCACACGTATTTTATCCCAGACTCTCGTAATTTTACACTTCTTTCCATATGACGAGGCAATAACGTTGAGCTGTGACCTCATCATATGGAAGGATCCTATTCATATAATGAAAATGCTCCTCCCATCATCAGCAATTTTTGCAGTAGAATATTTTTTGTATTAGTAAAAATGATACTCTGTACATTTAATTTTTGCACACTTAAGCCATTTAAGCTATAAGATTCAATTAATTCAAGGAAACTGGAGTCATTGCTATAGTTCTTAGACAAGGGAAAATGAAAATACATAAAAATGAAACGTAAAGAACATTAAATTAGTGACTCTTTAAAAGTACTCGGACACTTAATATTAATCTAGCTATTTTGCAATTCATTTCCTTTGCACGTGTAGCAATATTTTTATAATACTGGCATATCATCCAGAATCGCAACTGCGTTAGCCTCCTTGGTAGAGGCAGCGACCTTTAGTGTCAGAAAAAGGGGAACAGTTTTTAGAGCTTTAATCCCGTGCATGTTACCTATCCTTAATATTAATCCCATCGTTAGATATGTTTTCTGTCATTTTAAACATATCTTACTTTCCGGGGGTCATCATTAAATTTATTTTTGATTCAAACATTAAAATTTCTAAAATTTAATGAGTTTTATACTAAGGCCGGTTGTCTTGCAAAAAATCGTTAGCACTACACTTTACTAATTCTACATTCAGCACAATTTCTTAAAAAAAAATTGTCTTTATGCAGGACGGTTGTTAAATTTAACACAATAGACAAAGTAAAAAACAATATGCTGCAAGCTTAAAATTTTTAGAATAATAACCAAAACTAAATGTATCATAATTATTTTGAAATCACGTCTACGTATTGATATATCAAGGAGATTGATAGAAGAAGCAAAGCAAATACCGTTCGTTGATACACCGTGGAGGCACTAGAATTGAAATGTATTCATTATACTGATTCGTTACAAAAACAAATTATTCTTTGCTTTTAATCTACACCGTTAATAGAAGTAGTTCAACGTTTCACCATACGATGGAGCTCAATTAGCTGCAACCTTTCTATGGAGGAACGCTGAACTATGATTTGGCTTCATTGATCAGTTTAAGAATCAAATCATGGTTCAACGTTTCTCCATAGAAAGGTTGCGGTTAATTCCGCACCATTTTATGGTGAAATGTTAACTACTTTTTATAAACATTATATTTCTCTAAGCACGTTTACCTCAACTACAAAACAACCACTTTTCAACGATAAAAACATGAGCGAGCACAGATCTATCATTCTTACCTTGTTTCTTTGATCTTTGCACATCTGAATGCAAATTTAAGTAGAGCATTTCAATATCGGAGCCATTTTCTTCCGACTTCATATCCAAAAAGTACATCAAAGCGAGGAGAAGAGACAATTTCATGCTGTCCAAATCGAAGGAACGTTCTCCACAAGATAACAGAAGTATGAATTTACGTACGATGATCAGCAATCTCTCTTATATTAAAATGACAGAATGTTTACTACCCACAAATGACGAGTCATTCAAATTAATTTTATGTGTAATGTAAACTGCTGTTCATTTTTTATCAAGTTTATGTCGTAAAACAACGTAAACATCTATTTTAGAACTGATACATAAATGATTGAATATCAGACTTTTTTCCCCGTATGGTTAGCAAAAATTGGAATTGCTTCTCTTCCAATTTTTAAGAAAGTCAAATGCAAGATGCAGGAATTAATTTTATTTCTATTTTTTTTAGTTTTTTTTATTTTTTTAGGAGAGGGGGGTTATGTAAAATATTTTTCAAGCCAGAGTGTTTATTTATTTATTTTTCTATTTCTCTCCCCCCCCCCTAAAAATCAAATTTATCTACACACAATAAATTTTTAAAAAACTGGGAGTGAGTACTTTGTGTTTTGACTTTGTCTTCCAATTTGGATTCTTTTCCTGAAAATATGTTTTTCTATTAAGAGATTTCGATCGCCTTTTAACAGACTTGCTTTTATATCAACTCCTCCTATCCCCCAAACTAAAGAATTTTGATGTCCAAGTCTCCTCTTGGGTGTAAAGTCATCATGCGTATGCTGTGGAGTCACACCTAATGGGAAGATGTAAGAGGTCTTGAACCGAATTCCCAGAGCTGATAGCATCTTTTCCCTCATAATGCTTTCACAGTAAAATCGGAATCGGTTTCCTTTGGTATTACGAAAGTACCATTCCCTGCATTCCATACTTGTAAAATTGCCTTCGGCAACAGAATTGAAAAAGTACATCATTGTTAATTTCAAGCGCACACTTATCTTCATGATAATCCGATGGATATTGCTAATCTCGCACACTTTTCAACTAGATGTTGGTGTTTGCGTCACAAAAGTACAATGGATATAAAATGGATGAAAAGGTTTTCACTGTGCCGCAAATAGAGTTTACATTACAAAACCAGGGACAAACCTTAATTTTGGAGATCCCTTCTTTGCGACCATAACTGATTTCGGCACCCTACTCAACACGACGTCCGGGGCACGTGCCCCGTTTGCCCGTTCTAGTTATAGACCTGCACCCACTGAACTAGGAAAAAACCTCACATGCCGAAAAAAGGTATTAAAAAATAACTGCATACGTTAATTTACTTTACGCCTGGAATAATTAAGTAATGCATTTAAATCTGATTTTGCATTGTCTTTTGGCTGATTGAATGGGGGCAAAGTCTTTATCCATTCTAGATGCTTTTCTTTTTCTGCGACACGAGCACCAACCATCCTGCCATTAAAAATCTTGCTAAGTTTAACCAATTCTATTCTGATTAACGGACTGGAAGAATAAAGAAAATTTGAAAAAATAAAGGAGAAACCCAATGGAAACCCTTTGCTTTACCTACTCGGCGTGACGTCACAATTAAGCGCCGCGGCTTTCCTCTCTAGAGGGCGTTGGTTAAACGCCCTGTGACAACATATGATTTACATAGTCAAAATCGAGTACAAAGAAATTATCTAATCATACGTGCCACGTCACGTTTTATAAAATAATCCCATCCAAAAATCATGATTCAGCTGAAAATTACAAGCCTTTGTCTCGAATAAAAATAGAGAGCATGGACGTTATCAATAGTATTACAAAAGTGTAATGTCACTGCTGAACGTATATAGGGAAAGAATGACCTACAGGCTTTGTTGTGAATCCAGCAAATCCTATGTAGCGTTTATTCATATGTGCATTAGTTTTTGCCTGTTTACAATCTCATGACTGCTTGAAAGGGATGATGTAAACATTTTCTTTTTAGAAATGAATGTTTCTAATGCAAAATTGTTGATACAATTATCTTAAATTTTGCATAAAAAATAAAGCCTTGAAGCAAAATTATTCAATTATACATAGTGGCACTACATCAAATCGGTGGGAGGAAAAAAGCGCCCCGGAAGAAAACGCACGCCGAAAAAAGCGCATAATATATTGAAGGCGTTTATTTTTTTGGATGAGTGTGTGTGCGTGTGTGTGTGTGTGGGGGGGGGGGGGGTTGGCGCTTGAAATAAAAAATGTAAGAAAGGAGTGGGCATCCGAAAATGCGCTTTTTGGTGACGTGAATTTTTTTTTTTAAGTTTTTGATTTTTTTGTATCATTTTTACGCTAACATGCTTCACACTCTGAATCCCCCCCCCCCCAATAGAAACGCTTGTATTTTCACTTAGCCTTCAGTTAAATACTGGGTTCAAATTTGTAGACGAGGGAGATGAAGGCATTCAATTGACTACTGGGCTCAAATTTGTTTTGCAGTAAAAGTGCAGATGTGTAGTAATTTCTTTTCTTTGTATAAAAAGAAACAAAACATTATCAAAGCTAAGGGCAATGAGGCATTTCGGACGGCCATGGGGCTACTGGAAAAGTTATTTGAATTGCAATTTTCAATAGAGTTAAATAAAAAAAACACTAATGTACCTCTGTTTACGCCCTTTTGGACGCCCACTTGTTTCTCACATTTTTTTTCATTTCACGCCCCAAAAATGAAACCATTCAAATCATGCGCTTTTTTTCCGGTACGCATAGTTGGTGAAGGGGAATAAGCTTTGCAATACTAATACGAGGGTTGCCTTTCAAGTTTTTACAAAAAGTAGGAAGAAAAATAATTTTTGGGGAACAAACTGTTTTATTGCTTTTCAAAATATTCGCCTTTAAGATTTATACACTCTTCCGCCCTTTCAAACCAATTCTTGAAACAGTTTTTTCACTCTGAAATTGATATGTCGAAACATGGTTTTGGAAGGTATCAACAGCTTCTTGAGGTGATTAAAATCGCTACCCACGCATTTTTCGTTTGATAAGGGAACAAGAAAAAATCGTTAGGCGACAAATCAGGAGAACACAGGCAATGAGACATTAATTTGATATTTTTATCCTTCAAATAATCAATTGTTTCACGTTCTGTGTGGGAGCTGACGTTGTGATGAAGAATGATGCGTCGATTTTTGTTGTTTTTCCTGATTTCATTGATGACTTTTGGCAAACAAATTTCTGTTTACCATTTAGCGTTAACAGTTTTTCGATCCTCTAAAGGAATGGTTGCGACATCCTGTAAGGCCGAAGGAAGAAGCAAGCATTTTATTGGAAGTGCTTGATGAACGAACAACTTTCGTGGGATTCGGTTCCTCTGGAAACACTTAAACGGTAGATTGTTGTTTAGTTTCCAGCTCATACGAATATGTACAAGTTTCGTCACCTGTAACAATGTTGTATAAGGATTCTGCAGTTCCCAATTGGAATTTTTTTAGCATTTCCTTAATCCAATTTGCACGATCCTCTTTTTGAACGTCTGTCAAATTGTGCGGAATCCATCTGGAATAAATCTAACAGCTAAATGTTCGTGCAAAATCGAATGTATTACAGTCTGTGCCAAGGGATGCTTCTATCTCACGATATCTGACATGCCAATCTTCTTCAATCATTTTGCGCATAGCATGGATGTTGTCTGGAATCACTACCAATTTTGGTGGTTCTTCACGAGATTCATCACTGACGGACGCACGATCACGACGAAATTCTGCAAGCCAATTGTAAACAGTCTTTTCTGATGGTGCTTCATTACCAAAAGTTTCAGGAAGTGATACTAAGCATTCTTGTCGAATGAGGCCTTTCATAAAATCATAAAAAATCATCCAACGAAAACCTTCGCGGGTTATTTCCATTTTTTTTTCAGTCATTAGCTTCTTTAGAACACTCGTGTAAACAAAATACGCAGGCGATTTCTATAATGCCACTGATTCCTAAATTTAAAAAATGTGAATTTTACGAATTCCTGAAGAAAAGTTTCAGTAGCACTTCCTATTGGTCGTTTGTTAAAAACACAAATGGCAACCTACGTAATGGTAAAAATATAATTATTAAAACTATTCCAACAAAACAAATTAAAAATTAATTTTAATTACAGTTATATATAGCCGATATTTTACATTTTAAGAAATGAGTTTTAAATGAGCCATTTTCCATTTAGCCATTTTCCTTTAAAAAGGGTTTTTTTAGCATTTAGAAATGAAAATTTGTTTAAAAACATTACACTTTTACTAACATTTGATATAACAAATTTTTTTAAGGAAGTTTTTTTTAAATTGACTTATTAATACCATAATTTAATGCTGACAAAAAGCATGTCTAAAATAAAAGAAGTAATATTTAAATTAAATACCTTCAAAAATAAAAATATTTATATGTAAATATATACTTATAAATCATTCATTCTGAGAATTATTATTTAAAACCAAAGAGTTAAGTAGATAAATTACCATGAATCAGAATAGATTCTTGCACTTATAAAAAGAAAACTAGTAATAACAACCCATATCTGATTACAAATCAGACTGAATGTGATAACATATTACAGAGAACGTACATGTTAAATCTGTGGACTCTTAGATTCTTTTTTTAGGATTGCCTGTTAGGCGAGAGATGGTATTTGAAATTTTCGAAACTGCTATTATTAGTTTCTGAATGACTAGTTTTGGACTTTGTCCTAAGAATACAAACAAATTGAACGATTGGGAAGGGGGAGGAGGGTCATTCAGATTATGAAAAATTTAGTATAAAACTGATACAAAAATTTCACAATAAAAAAAATCATAAAATGGTAAAGGGCAATGAGGCGTATACTTACAAATCAGGCCACTATTCTTGGAAAAGTTGTCTGAATGGCAATTTTCAATAGAGATAAATACAAAATACACTAATGTACCTCTGTTTATGCCCTTTTGGATGCCTACTTGTTTCTCACATTTTATTTTAATTCGTCCCCCCCCCCTCCTCTTATCTTCTAAAAATACAAACCCATTCAATATTGTACGCTTTTTCCGGGTGCGCTTTTTTCCGCGATTCCATAAAATCACATCACGCACAAACCGTTTTCAGCGCCTTGCTGAATTAATTGTCTGACATGCAAAGTAGGGTGTATCACGATTTATATTATATATATATATATGTTTCATGAAAAATGTATTGCATCTGAAATTTGACACACATTAGACACGTGGAATGGTAATGGAAACTTCACTTTTGTCAGCTACTCACATAACATGTAGAACAAGCCATAGAAGAAAAAAAATTAGAATATCAGCAGAGCCTATATTTTATTTATATTATTCACAGCGTAATGAACATGAAGCGTTCACATATGAGTCACCACACAGTACAGATAAAATACCGATTTGGAAGTGCACGGGAAGCAGCTGCCCTTCTATACGTTGCACCTATAGCGAGCAGTGGTGGCGCGAGACTTTCCCCGACGGGGGTCCACCACATAAGTGTTAATTAAAATGTTTAATTTCTATTAGCAATCCTTTCTTTAAAAAATTAGGAAATCCTGAAAGATGACAGTGCTTTAAGGTGGTACTTGTAAGAAACCATACAACTTTTCATTCTTTTTTAAATACGGTGTCCATGATTTACATCAACTGATTTAAATCAGTGAATTTAATCACGATTTAAATAATTTGATTTAAATCAGGGATGCACAACCTCTGCCCTACGGGCTGTTACTAGCTCATGACACCCTGTTATATTCATCTGGAAATCCAGTTGCATGCTGAAAAACACAACAGAATCCATCAATTCAATTTTTACGAAAAGGAATTAATTGTGAAAATGTTATTCTTTCAGATTTGCTTTTAATGGCCATAAATATGGCAGCAGAAGATTTCAGTTATAATTAATTGACTTTTATGAATATGCACAATCATATTATCAAGAATTTTTCTTTGCTAGTTGTGAGATTCCACATTATTGTCATGCCCACAATAAATTCGATTGGTCATAACTACAAAAAAATTGAGTTCGGTGAAAATTTTTTTCCTTTTATGTAAACAATGTAGCATACCTACTATTAAAAAAATCATTTATCTAATCTAAATGTTTAATTTAGTTAATCATCAACCGAACTTGTTGCGGACATGACACAAACAATCACAGTACTGTGGGATCACACAATTGCCTTGCCTATGTGTGCCACCATATTTTCAAGAACTTAATTTGCAAAATTAAGAGAAAATTATAATTAATAATTTTGGAATTGTGTCCCTACATCCATCAAGTAGTCTTAATATTTTGTATTTAAAACTATATTAGTTAAAAGCGCACACTACTTGACCTTTGATACATAACATTTGAATTTCTAAGGCCACAAGCTGAAAGAGGTTCTGCAAAAAACAATTATTGTTATTGCATGTGAATAAGATATTTGTACAGCTTTGTTCCTGACAGCTTTTTTATTAATTTCTAAAGTAAGTCAGTATATAATCAGTCAATTTCACTATGCTTCCAAAATCATCCATTCGGGACAAAATTATTTTATTTGCGTACAAAAGCAATATTTCATTTAAAGGTTTATACTACTGACAACTAGATACGGTGTCCAAAATTCTGTAATTCGACTTAAAGTGCATGAGTATTTATCGAGTGCCCCCCCTCCTTTTTATACACACACACAAAGATAAACTTCCGTTGCAAACGTTGCCCGGATGCATTAAGTGTTAAAAAATAACATGTCTAAAAATTATTGTCTGCTTCGCTTCCACAGCACAGTGGAGTATTTGTATCAAAACCCTGGCCAAAAAGCGAAAATTTTAAATTTATTTAAAAACAGTAATATATATGTTTTTGGATAGCCTAATAACTGATGAATCATGAGATACATGCTTTTCGACCATAATTCATATCCAAAAGATGCAACACTCGGTTTAAAAGCAAGTTTCTTCATTTACGGCAAGAGATTTCAGCGTTTTCTATTACTTCGTCTTGCATTTTTTACGGGCTCTTTAAATTAATTTACTTGTTTGATACTTAGTACAATTGTAGTAAAATATATGTATTTTAATTATATGTATCTATTAGCTTGAAAAAATAATATGACTTTATTTTAAAAAATTGTAAACTTTTTTTTCTAATTTTTTTTTTCAAAAATCCACATTTCAAAAAGCTTTTTGAAGGGGTGTCGCGGCTTGTCGCGCCTAATTTCAACTATAATCGTAATTATTACAGTATTGAGTGTCTATTCCAAGAAAAAAATATTCCCCCAACATCCACCATTTTTATAAAAAAAATTATTTATATAGCGCCATTTTTATTTTTTCGATAATTTTTCGATGGGTGATCGCAAAAGGGATGCAAACATACGCGCTTGTATTTCTCATCTTATAAATAAAAATGAAATTCTGTTTGTTTGTTTGTTTGTGGATTTGATTCGTATACAAATCCACAAAAATGGACCTATCGGCCTGAAATTTAGCACAGATATGTAAAATTATCTATACTATTAAAATCATGCGCGTCTGTCTGTCTGTCTGTAACATCATCTCCTCCGAAACGGCTGGGAGTTGAGTTTGATCGAGGTGTCCAAAGATTCAGAAAATTCCGAGGAAGGTCTTCCGCTAATTTAAATTTCGAAATTTGAATTATTTTAGGAGATATTGATATAAAACCCGTCGAAAACGCTATTTTTGATCCCGTAATTCCGCAATTCTAACCCCTGTAGTCAAAAAAGTGAGAAATAGGCATCGCGGTTGCCATGTTTGGCTATTTTACTAAATTATTTAGACTCCTGCAGTAAAAATAAACGATTAATGATTTTTTTCTGTTTAGATTATTTAAAAAGTTATTTTTTAATTAAAATATTGCGTTCATGTGAAATCAGAGCAGGAATTCAATGTTTTTTATGCGTAAAAGAATAAGGGATTGAGAGATTTCCGAGACTAAAATGTATATTTTTTAGTTTGGCGGGAAAAAAAATGGCTCATTTGGCGATTTTGAGAAAGTAGTAGGTTCTACCGATTTGCACAGTTTTGGGCTTGGAGCAAATTACTGAAAGCGTAACGAAATAGTATTTTTAATAACAAGTATAAGTTTTACGGCGCTATACTTCGATTTTTCATACAGAAATAATGCAGTTATTAAGGCGATTTTAAACGATCAATAGAATTTTCACCAAATTAAGTAAACTGATTTAAGTTAGAGGAATTCCGCCAAATTTCAGAAAATTGAAATTCTCGCATTTTGTACATGGTAGTTAATGGTGATTAAAACCCCTTATAGTTAATAATTTAAATAACTGCTACTTATCAATAATATGCCTGCATTAAATTTTGGCGATCAAAGCATATAAATGATAGATAACTATTTCCCATTTTGATTGCTGTTTAATCAATGCTTCGAATGATTCCCTGAAAACAATAAAATCTCGCAAAATGGTGTATGTTGGCATTTTGGCGATCGAAGTACTGTGTAATAAATAATTGATTCTAATTTGTTAAAGCAGCGCTACGGAAGTTTCTTTTACAAGAAGCTGTTAGAAAGGCGTAATTAATACTGTCTAATATATTTTTTGTTTTACGAATTGAAATCTATGTTGATTCCTACTTTAGTACATTTCTTAGCAAAGTTGGCGAAAAATATTCAAATATAGTACAACTCTGTACGTATTATTAATTCCATTCCACAATTGAGATGAGCCGATGTCACTAGCGTATGCATAGATATCTTTTTTTTTTTAATTCCGACAAGCAGGGTATTGCGTATTGCCTTTAGTGTCAAGTTTAATTTGTGGTTTGAGCTATTTGCCATCGACTGGCGGCGTTAATTTCACCAATATGGCAGTTCTAGCAAAGTAAACATGAATAACTCATTTCATGTTCTATTTTTAACATTGCTATAATTTCCGTAGCAACGGAATCCATTGTTGCCACTTAAGTTGTTAAATTTAACAATTAAGTGAAACCACTCATTTCTACAGCTTTTAAGACTCGAAAAACTGGAAACGCATCAAACGTGAAACAAATAGAACTGTAACAGACTTGCGCTTTAAAAATAATCGAAGTTTTCATGCAATTCTACATATCTTTAATTTTATTTCCTTCGCGTGTGGGTGTCATTTTTTACGTCATTTTACTTTTTTGCTGGTAGATTATCCGGAGCAGCACATAACCTCTATTGTATTTGCTCCTCCGGACATAAGCAAGAGCGTTTGTCCGGCGCGTATTTGTGTAACCCGGGGCCATCGCTAAGCAACGGGCCTGCTTATGAGTTGCCATCGCTAAAAATGAGTTTATCATTGAGGCCTATTTTCCCCAGTCACAGTATTCTATTTTATTATTCTATGTATTATAAATGTTATATTATTTTATTATTTTAAAACAATTTTTTATACTTTTGTCGTACTTAAGAACTTTAGATGTAGGTAATCGTTTTGTGAATCTTGCGCCATTTTCTTTCATGAAAATGTATCCTAAAATTCGAACATTTTGCCCTGAATGTAAAGGTAAGTGAAAGCTTATAATGTATTTAGAAATTCCAAAAATATGTATGTAAATCCTGTTTAGTGAATAATTACTCATGTGTTATTTATAAATAAATTATTTTAATCAGAAATCGTATTACTTGAGTTGTTTTTATTCTTGTAAATAAGCATGACGTTGTAATACTATTTAGACAATTTCATTTTGCCAGTTGAAAATGTTATTTATCAGTTATATATGCCTTGATTATGTGATTAAGACTTACATCTGGTACAGTGCAGAAATACACTAAATTATAAATTATTGATTTTTGCAAGTTTATACAGAAACTTCAAATGTAGTTAATATTTTATACAAGCGTTCAATATGCTTGCTCAATTCCTAAGTTCGATTGAGAAAGCGACAAAAGAATAATATATACTACATGAAATGTCTTTATCAAAGAATAATTAATTCGGGGATCGCGCTATAGAGCGTATTTTATCAATTTTCTCCAATATACAGGATATCCCGAAAACACTGAAATGCGCTTTAATACATCATTTGTTAAAGATTAATCTTGAATTGTTTAAAATAACGTAGGAAATACGAGTACGTTCATGAAATATTCATTATAAAAATGTCTTTCTCATTTGCGTATTTAGTTATTTTAAAGTATATTAAATATCCACTTCTGAAACTAAAATAAGCAATCGTGAATCATGGGAGTAATTTTCCTTCCCTTGAGATTTTCCTTCAAATTATATGCATAGATTTTCTTTATGTAAATATGTATCATACAAACAAATTAATCATGAGTTCGTACTTGAATTAGTAACACAATTACTACTTAAAACTACATTAAATAACGTTTGAAAGCACTGGGAAGCTTAAGAAATGCCTGATGTATACGTGAAGACTCGAGCATCCGTAGGCCTCTTTGGATGGCTCATCAAAATACACGCGCAGGCCCGTTACTAATTGCGAAGGCCCCGTGTAACCCCACTGTGTTAATCAGAATTTTCTGGTGTCAGATTTTTTAGACCATTTTTTTTTTACCGTGGAGATTCCGATCACTGATACATGAGAAAAAAAGATGAATTATATGCAAGCAGGGGTAGCCAAAAATGTTTCATGGGAATGTTACGGGAGTGAAGAATATACATTTTGTATAGCAAAAAACTACGCATGGGGGGTTGTGATCCCTATCCCCTGCTTGGCTACGCCCCTGTACGCAAGCATCAGTTGTCACGTCATGAAAAACCGTCGTAGATGGCAAACTCCGAAGTTGTTCTGAGGGTTATACAAAATTAAAAATTTTACTTTTAGTAAATTTTACTTTTGATACAGTTCGGATATTTGGTTTTAATACATTTCGGCCACCAAGGTGAGATAAAATATTACTAAATACGGCAACCCAGAATTTTCTTAACTATTGAATTTGACACTATGCAACTACAGTAGATTCCCTATAACACGGTAGATACGTTCCGTGTTATAGGAATCCGTGTTGTAAGGGTCCTGCGCTATACTCCACCTGGAGTGTGAACTGCGCGGTATAATCGCAGCAAAACTTATTTGCGCTCCGTAAAAATACAATGATGTTTGGTGTTGCCATTCAAAAGGTATGTTCATTACAGGAGCTAAAGCGTCCTAATATCAGAACATATGTCTCATTTTACCATGTTGTACAAGTCTCTTGCCGTGTTCTAAGAGTTCGAGTTGTGGACCCAAGTTATAAAGGGGTGAACTGTAATCTGTAAAAAATGAAATATGAAATTAGTTATTTATTTCGTGCGAATTGACAGTGAAATCAACGTCAGTTTTATGTAACAAGTGTGATACTGCATTACGAGTTCAATAAGGTTAATAAGCTTTTTCTCAGAAATTACATGACGAACGTTTTCATTTACAAAAGCGACATGATTTTCACCGGAGCAGGGTGCAATTTTGGCTTTTAAACGTAAATGATGCATCCATTGTTTCATGTAGGTTTTTAATTTAGGTAAAATTTAATAAAGTCGCGTGTAACATAACTGCGCTAATGCATTGTCCACGCTTTGCGAAATGCAAGAAAAAACTGTTGTCAACATCATGTAATGTTATTTATGTGGTATATACCATATATTAATGCTATAAATTAAACCTCACAAAGAGAATTATATGACGTAGAAATCAGGCATTTTTCGAAAGAGAAAAGTTTTGTCTGCGTACCGTAAAGTTCTTTCTTTTTTGATCGCCAGTCACATTGACGTAGTTTTTGTGTCATGTTGCAATCGTCTAAAATTTGCACACATGACGTCAACTTTTAGTCACGATTCAAGTATTTTTTCACGTTTTGAGATTCCGCATTACTGGGCTTAATTTGAATTATATATATATGTGTAAAGAAAATATGCGTTTCCCACCGTGCGCAGAGCGGGCAAGCAGCTTGAAATGTTTTATAGGTATAGGCATGAAATGTTTTATAGGTAAAACAATAAGAATTGAAGATTTCCGAGGCTAATGTGTAAAATTTTTTAGTTTGGCGAAAAAATAAAGTGGCTGAAATATCGATTTTGAGTAAGTGAGTTCTAGCGGTTTGCACAGTTTTCGGCTAGGCGCAATTTATTGAGAGCTTAAGGAAATAGATTTTTGAAAACAAGTGCAAAGGTTTTATTAGAATACAGCGTTAAATTTTAATGATCCGTGAAGAAATAATGCAGTTATTAAGGGATTTCAAGCGATCTAACTTCAGAATTCTCGCCAATTGAGTACATTGATTTAAGTTGGGGGAATTCCGCCAAATTTCAGAAAATTGAAATCTTCTCATTTAGTACATCGGAGTAACGATGAATAAAGCACATTATAGTTGATAATTTTAAAAAATTCGGCTGTATTAAGGGATTCCACTTTTTAAATAAATGCGTGCTTTACTCTTTGGCGGTCGAACCATTTCCCATATTGATTGCTGATAAGTCAATGCTTCGAATGATTCCCTGAAAAAACTCTTGTAAAATGGCGTATGTTGGCACTTTGGCGAGGCTTAGATTTGAAACTGGATTTTGTTTGAGACTGGTATATATTGGGTTGGCAACTAAGTAATTGCGGATTTCACTCATAGATGGCTTCAGTTGAATTTTTAGGTTTGCAGACGATTTACAAATGTAAAACACATTTTGTTATTTGATAGTTGGCAATTCAGCTGTCAATCAGTAAAAAAAGTTCTTTGATCGGTTGCGTAGTTTTCGCTTGGCCTTCGTTGAATTATGGAAAATCAAAAGGAACATTTTCGTCATATTTTGCTTTTTTATTTCCGCAAAGGGAAAAACGCATCGCAAGCTCATAAAAAGTTATGTGCTGTTTATGGTGACGAAGCCTTAAAAGAACGGCAGTGTCAAAATTGGTTTGCCAAATTTCGTTCTGGTGATTTTTCACTCAAAGATGAAAAACGCTCTGGTCGTCCAGTTGAAGTTGATGACGCCCTAATCAAAGCAATAATCGATTCGGATCGTCACAGTACAACACGTGAGATTGCAGAGAAGCTTCATGTATCACATACATGCATTGAAAATCACTTAAAACAACTTGGCTATGTTCAAAAACTCGATACATGGGTTCCTCACGAACTGAAAGAAACGCATTTAACGCAACGCATTAACAGCTGCGATTTGCTAAAGAAACGTAATGAAAATGATCCATTTTTAAAACGATTGATAACTGGCGATGAAAAATGGGTTGTTTACAACAATATCAAGCGGAAAAGATCGTGGAGCAGGCCAGGTGAACCAACTCAAACAACATCAAAAGCTGATATTCATCAAAAGAAGGTTTTGTTATCAGTTTGGTCGGATTACAAAGGAATTGTCTACTTTGAACTCATACCACCCAACCGAACGATCAATTCTGATGTCTACATTGAGCAACTAACGAAATTAAACAATGCAGTTGAAGAAAAGCGGCCTGAATTGAAAAATCGAAAAGGTGTTGTATTCCATCATGACAATGCAAGGCCACACACATCTTTGGTCACTCGGCAAAAATTATTGGAGCTTGGTTGGGATGTTTTGCCACATCCCCCATATAGTCCTGACCTTGCACCATCTGATTACTTTTTGTTTCGACTTCACAAAAATCCTTGAATGGTAAAAATTTCAATAATGATGATGATGTCAAATCGTACCTGATTCAGTTTTTTGCTAACAAAAACCAGAAGTTTTATGAACGTGCGATTATGATGCAGCCTGAAAGATGGCAAAAGGTCATTGATCAAAATGGGCAATACATTACAGAATAAAGTTACTTAGTTCCATGAAAAAATTGTCTTTGATTTTCTTAAAAATATCCGCAATTACTTAGTTGCCAACCCAATATAATGAGATTGATTATAGATAAAAATGAGTGTTGGTACATGCGTATGAGTTTGAAAAACTCCAGCACCGTTGCACCATGAAATTTGGTTCACCTAAGTCTTTTATGATGGAGAAGGTTTTTATGCTATCCGTTTTCCTTAACTTGCCACTTGGTGCCGCAGCACAACGTCGAATTCTATTCCGTTTAGCCGTTTGCTATGCGAATATCGTCCAACCGATTTCGATGAAATTTGGTACACGCGAGTATTAGAACACGGAGAATATTTTTCACTATCCATTTTGCTGTAACTTGCCGCTAAATGGCGCTGCAACGCATCAACTTCTATACCGTTCGACCGATCGGCATAAAATTTTTTATACTTACACATTTGAGCACGAAGAATATATTCTAACTGCGTTCCTTTTGATGTTACTCACCACTAGATGACACTGCAATGCATTATTATTTTGACTCGCCACTAGATGACGCTGCAGCAGGCAAAATTCTTGACCATTCAAACGGTCGCTATGAAAATCAGTATACATAGCTATTTGAACGATGAGAATATTTTGGCGTTATCCATTTTCCTATAACTCGCTACTTGACGGAGCTGTAGCAAATCATTACTTTAATTAACCACTAGATAGCCCAGCATTGTATCACTTCTTATCTGTGCAAATGATCGTTATGAAAATTGGTATACATAGATATTTGAACCCGTCGTTATGAAAATCAGTATACATAGCTATTTGAACAATGAGAATATTTTGGCGTTATCCATTTTCCTATAACTCGCCACTTGACGGCGCTGTAGCAAATCATTACTTTAATTAAGCACTAGATGGCCCTGCAGTGTATCACTTCTTGACTGTGCAAATGATCGTTTTGAAAATTGGTATACATAGATATTTGAACACGGTCGCTATGAAAATCAGTATACATAGCTATTTGAACAATGAGAATATTTTGACGTTATCCATTTTCCTATAACTCGCCACTTGATGGCGCTGTAGCAAATCATTACTTTAATTAACCACTAGATGGCCCTGCAGTGTATCACTTCTTGACTGTGCAAATGACCGTTATGAAAATTGGTATACATAGATATTTGAACACGATCGCTATGAAAATCAGTATACGTTGCTATTTGAACAAAGAGAATATTTTGGCGTTATCCATTTTCCTATAACTCGCCACTTGACGGCGTTGTAGCAAATCATTACTTTAATTAACCACTAGATGGCCCTGCAGTGTATCACTTCTTGACTGTGCAAATGATCGCTATGAAAATAGGTGTACATAGATATTTGAACACGGGGAAGAGTTTGGCGCTATCCATTTTCCTATAACTTACCACTAGATGTCGCGTCAACACATGAACTTCAGGACTGTCCAGCCGATAGTCATGAAAATTCGTATACATCGATATCTGAATGCGAAGAATATTTTCGCCGTATCCGTTTTGCTAAAACTCGCCACTAGATTGTGCTACGCCGCATGGCCTTCTGCACCGTACAAACGATTGCCTTGCAATTCGGTATGCATGATTATTGGACACAATATAACGCGATATTCATTTTGCTATATCTGTTTATTACAATGAATAGTAATCACCACAAATCGTAATATCAAAAAGTCCATTTATTCCCGTGCGAAGAGCGGGTACTTCAACTAGTAAACTATAAATTATGTGTAAGTGTTTGGATAAAGATATATAAAATTTCATTTCAGATAAGATTTAACATCAGAATTTTAAATTCAGTATGTAATTTCTTATTTTTCTGATGTAAATTTGCTATAAGAAGAAAATTTCTACATATTCCAAAATTGCCCTTTCTTAGTCCTGTAAATAATCCAATCTATTTATAGCTTAGTTATCCTTTTATGTCGTAAATTGTATCCAAAGCAGAAAATCTCCATTTTTGGTTCTCAAAGGTTGGCAACTGTGACTTCGGGTCATTGAAGTGTAAGTGTGTAAACAGAAACACGTGCTAGCTCTTTAAGTCATTTTGAAGTGCTGGCTTGAAATAAATTACTGTCTCCTCCAGTTTGAAATGAGATTTTATGGGTTTGCAAGGAGGCTACTTTTAAGCAGTGTCCTTTTAACTGCTCTAGACAAAGGCCAAGGAAAAAGAACAAACCTTATAACAGTCCGACCCTACAACTTCTTCTTCCAGAGGGGTCCGATGGTGGTCCCCTCCCCCTCTCTCTCTCAAAAAAAAAGTGATTCTAAGTGAAGACGAATATCACAGTCCAAAAGAATCGGAATGAAAAAGTTAATCTTCAGAAGTCATTAGAAAACTAATATAGATCCCTATAGTAACTACATTTAGAAAAGTGAAAAATCCCAAAATTTTAATGATAAAAATTGATTTGTAGATAAGAAGTATTATATTTATAAGTATTATTAAAGTATTACATTTATATATTTTTATTGTGGTTAAGGCACAGCTACACGGCTATTTGCCTAACGGGAAGATTGCCTTGGGCGGAGGGCTTTTTAAGGGGTTCTATTGCGTATTCACGTGACATCTGGAGAAAATCGCCCAAAACTCCAGACAGTAGATCGACAGCCACGTGCTATTACATTTATAAGTGGAATTATACAATAGCAGTATTTCCCAGTAAGGGACATTCCCCGTACAAGACATTCGTTAGAAACCAACTTCGAGTCGTTTGGCGATATATCGCCAAATTTGGCGACAACATGCCGTTTTTATTTAATTTAAAAAGTATATAATACTAAAAAGTCAGTCAAAAGTCAACAGTAATGATTTTAACGTTAAAACACATGAAAAATATTTTTGGCCAGGATGTTTTCTTGTTTTGTTTTGTGTGTGTGTGTGTGTGTGTGTGTGTGTGTGTGTGTGTGTGTGTGTATGTCAGGGGAGTTATGCAAAAAATGGATTAAAAATATAATGATGACTTATCTGGAAGCATTTAAAATATATTAAAATAAATAAAATAAAATGCATAAGATATTTAAAAAGCGTTTAGTGATACACATCACTAAAAATAAAATAATTTTCAAATTTAATTTTCAGCTAAGCCGAAGTAATATTAGAAAAAATAAAAATATATTTAAATGTTAGTTTTTTTTTTTTAAATCATTTTTTTTTACTTGTCATGTTACTGTGAAAGTGAATAAACCGAGAATGTTACACAATTTATATAAGGTGTTTTAAGTCATTAAAAACTGACCGGGGATAAAACTAAACTAAAAAAAAGTAGTTTTACTGTCATTATTTACTTTTTAAACTTCATACTGAAAAGTTAGCCCATGGAGTACGATTTGTTTTTCAAGCCTACAAGTTCTATCACAACGAAATATTTAATATAGAGGACCACTGTTTATAAACTATAACGTTTTACAAGAGAGACCGTTACTAAAAAACATATAAAAAATGGCGTTTTTTTCTTTTTTGAAGATTGTGAAAGTTACTGAAGTTATAATGCATAGTAAAATCTCAAGCTTGTCTAAAGCGGATCCTTAACTACGTGGAAACTTGTTCTTTTATCAAATTTTTCTTGGTCCTCTGAATATTTACTCTAGGATATAACTAGTTTAGTATTCAGAAATGTTTTTTGGAAGGGGCTAGTAAAAAAATAATAATAATAAAAAACTTCTGTGACCTAAACACGATATGGAATAAAATAAAATATCACTCTAAAGTATTGTAATTTGTTTTGGGAGGGTGAATTTAGAATAAAAGGTTATTTTCCCAATGCGAAATGCACATTAAAGTACAATGCTACCCTTTAGCAATGTCTTTGGAAAGGGGAAGGAGGGGGGCGCTCAATCCTCTTAGCCCTTTCCCTGTATCCACCACTGGATATAACTTTTATTAATGGAAAACTGCGTCAATGGAATAACATTCATTTTCGTTTAAGACAAAAATTTACTATTATACAATAAAACCTAATAAATGTCAACCGAATCCTTCTCACTAATTCGATTAATATTATTTTAACCTTTCTACCCTGTCTGGGTCGATTCGACCCATTTCGAAAATTGATCTTTTGATATCTTCCACAGGTTTTAATTTAGATCTTTCAAACTTATTCCTCAAAAATGTGCACTCGTTTAATATGCGAGTTTTTCAAAGTCGTAAGGGTTTTCTTTAATCACCCTTATAAAAAAGGGGCATTTTACCTGTCTGGGTCGAATCGACCCATGTTATCAGCATGCATAGAAATACATGGAAAACCCATTCATATTTTGAATAGACTTTATTTTATTGTGTGGTCGATATATGACGGCAATATATTGAAGGATAAATATGATCTATTATCTGTCTGGTACTTTTAGCCATTTCTTTTTTAGTTCAATAATATGGCAAATCGCAAACGTAAACTTTCTGATCAAGAGCTTTCAGATCTATCTGATATAGGTAAAGATGAATATGTTGAAACAGATAAATCAGATCATGCATCGAAAGAAGATATTTCTGATGAAGAGATAGATACGTCAGATATTGAAGAAAGCATTCAGCCAGCGTCTACGTTTGTTAGTAGAAGCAAAACTGAATGGTGTAAAGTCGTTCCTACTTCATGCAAAGATCGGCAAGTAATCTAATTTCAATTTATAGTTATTTTTCATTTTATTTTTACAAAATGTATTGTTTATTAAAAAATGCTGATATTCCTAACAATTTTTACTATTATTATTTATTTATTATTTTTATGCTGTATAGACAACGCAACATTATGAAATTGAGTCCGGCCCTACGCGTTATGTAATTCAAAGAACAACTGAGCAGTCAATAACAGCCGTGAAACTTGCTGGTGTTTATAAATCCGCAGGCGAATCTCTGAAAGAGTTGTGCAAGGAAGAAGATGGCCGAGCTATTTTTTGTGCAACTATGTCTTTACAACGCTTTGGAATAATTAGGCAGTTCCTTAGGTTTGACAACAAAGAAAGCAGAGCAAGTCGTCGACGCCTGGATAAATTAGCACCAATAAAATCATTATTTGAGATGTTTGTTGCACAATTTCCGAAGATGTTTGTGCCTTACGAATGTTTGACGATAGATGAACAAATCATGCCATTTTGAGGTAAGCGCCCATTTAGGCAATATTTACCAACAAAGCGAAGATGGAAGTATGGAATTAAATTATGGTTGATGTCGGATGTAAAAACAGCATACGTGTACTACGCTGAAGCGTATACTGGAAAGCCTCTTCATGGTGAGCGTGATATAAACCAAGGAAGAAATGTTGTTTCGCGCCTGGTAAAGGCAGTTGAGGGCACTGCTCGGAATAAAACGGTGGATAATTTTTTCACCGATTATATCCTTGCAGAAGAATTGTTAAAAAGAAAACTAACACTTGTTGGGACTCTCAGAAAAAATAAACCGTTTATTCCTCCTGAATTTCAAGCATCACCTGATAGGGCTGTATTCTCCTCAGTGTTCGGATTTGAACAGGATAAGACTCTAGTATCGTATGTTCCAAAAAGAAATAAGTCAGTGATTCTTCTTTTCACTATGCATCAGGACGCAAAAGTGTCACAGAAAAATAAAAAGAAACCAGATATAATCTTATATTATAATGAAACTAAAGTTGGAGTGGACACAACAGATAAACTAGCTTCCACCTATGCATGTAGGAGAGGAACAAGGAGGTGGCCGGTTTCTTTGTTTTTTAATATGATTGATCTAGCTGCAATTAATACTTTTGTTGTTTTCATGCACATAAATCCATCGTATAATGAACGAAACTTTACAAAAGACGGCTTTTTCTGAAAGAACTCGGAAAACAGCTGACAGACTCTCAAAGAAATCGCCGGGAAAAAACGAATGTGTCGGTAGCTATAAACAAGAAGTTACTAGCTGTAAAAAAAAGGCGATGCAGATAATTTGAAAACACCTAAACGAAGAAGGTGCAAAGAATGCGGCACTAAGAAAGATAGAAAATCTCAGACAAGATGTGGATCTTGTCAGTCATTTCTTTGTCAAGAGCATGCAAATACTTATTGTAAATATTGTATTAATACGTAAAATAATATGTGATGTGCAATAATATTTCATATGTACGTAAAATATGTAGAAATAAGTAAAATAGTAAGTAATTATTTCGTGCGTTTAAATATTTTAACAAGCCACATACGCAATCAAGGAATTGTCGAACTGGGGGTGGAGGGGGGAGGAGAAACAGTAAAAAGGAGATATAAATGAGGTAAAATATACATACTTAATCATTAACTAATAATAGCATCCAAAATGAGCCAAACGGGAACTATTGTAAAAGGCTTGAGTGAATCTATACGAACTGGGTCGATTAGACCCATCCAGGTAAAACGTAACTTTTTTTCAACAAGGTAGGAAGGTTAAAATACAATTTAGATTAATTTATTTGAGTAATTGCTTCGATAAAAACATGTAAATGATTTTTCTTGCGAAAATAATTTTATATCATTACAACATTATGGAATGGAATGGATGAAAGAAAGAAAGAATACCTATATGAGGGTTTTATTTTTTTAAGTCTTATGAATGTTTGATTAACTAATACCTATTTGACTTCGACGCAAAGCTCTATTTGTAGCAAACGGAATCTCATTTTAACCCTCTCGTCACCCTGAACCTCATATGAGCTCCTATTTCAAATAGCAATATTTAGAGAGAAAACAATTGAATTTAGTATTTTTTTCTTTCAGTGATATCAATGTCATTCATTCGTGTAGAAAGTATATGAGGCTCTTAACTAGATGCATAAATCGTGCCTAGATTGCAGTACTAGTCCATTTAGATCATTTTTTACAGTTTTCGCTTCATTGTTTCAGGAGAAAAATTAAGAAAATATGGACTCTGCTTTTTTACCGTTTTTTTTTTCTTTTTAAGGTAAGTACATTTTTTTTTCTTATTCCTCAACCTTTACCAAATATGTGCATCCTTTTAAATTAATTTTAGCATAACAAAATGCTTCGAAAATGCAGAAATTATTATTAGAAAAATTATTATTATCGACATTAATCGACAAATATTAATCGACATTAGAAAATAATATTTTTGCATGATTTATAATAGTATTTAATATGCATTAAAAGCTAGACAGATTTGTTTTCTCTGATTTTTCGTAATTCGGTGACGAGAGGGTTAAAACAAATTTGAATCTCAAAAAAAAAAAAAAAAAAAAGGTAAAGGATATTGGGTATTTTTGGGGGAAAGCAAAACACATACAATCGGGACAATGAAAGTCTCTTTTCCAGTGAAACGAAACTGCTTCTGGTCAACCGTCACCTGCGTGACCCCAGAATTGGCCGTCACTTCCCTTCCTTCCCCCCCCCTTCCCGGTTTCCCTTCCTCCAGCATAAGGGACCATCTATAAAGTTTTTTTTTTTTTTTTTTTTTTTTTTTATTCAAGCAGCATTCTGAGAAGAGCGGGAGAATTGCGGAGGAAGCAGGGGAAGCGGTATTTGACAGTTTGGCGCATTTGGAAATTAACTTGGCGGGATGCTGTGTGGTGTATAACCCCCTTGACCTTGTCAACCGTTTGGCGATTTGGCGACAAATAAATTTTCTCGAATATGCTGAAACTTCCGGTTACTTCCCACACATCGGCACGCCAAGAGATCGCCAACAATTTCACCCCCTTTTCAAGAACGATCAGTGCGTGACCCTGCAGATCTAGACTCACGGAAAATATCACGAGGATGGCCCCCGTTCTAAAGTGGGGATGGCAAAAGCGGGAAGATAGCAACCCATAAATTACTCCAGCCAGTGTCATTCGGAGATGTCTAGCAAGGGTATAATAAGAGTTCCTTTATCAGCAGCAATAATTAAAACTTGTCTTTATAAAAATATTTTAAAAGAGCATCGCACTTACTATCGCTTATTTTGAAAAAAAAAATTAATATTTTATTCTTTTTTTTTTCAGGATTTTAAAATACGCTAATTTTAATTTAAAATGCGTGCGCTCACTGTCTCAGGAAGGAAGGAAAAAAAGAAAAGAAGGGAAATTTGAAGGAAGAAAATTGCGTTAACTATTTACATATATTTACCTCAAAATTTACTTATTCGTTTTAGTTGTGGACGCAGGATCTTATTTTAGGCTGGGTATTCGGAGCACGTGACATGGCGCTTCCATTTTATAGTTGTCCTAGAAACTGCACAGATAGTATCAAAACACGTACTAAAATAATCTTTCACACATCATGAAGGTTTAATTTCTACCTAAAAATCAAAGTAAATTATCTGAATATTTTAATTGAATCCAACAAATTATTCGAAGAGTTTAGTTTCATAAATTGACATTTATTTTCCTATTTTATAAAGCAAGTTATGTATAAATTTAATAATATCTGATGCTAATAACTAATAAGTAGTTCGACAAAATCCTCTAAAGTTTTAGACATTCTAAAATTTAAACTTTTGGTCCGAGAAAAGAGAAAATTAGATTTTTTTTTTTTTTTTTCGGAAACATATATCGTAATTTAATGTGTTCTCTTGAGTATTTGTAGAGCCTGAAATATTTGACCCATTAACCGTATATAGAACATTGTAAAAGTGTAAAAAACAAAAAAAAAAAACCTGTTAAATTCTTTTTAAAAGCATTTTCTTAAATTCATGTTAAATATTTTTTGCAATTCCTCTAAAGAACTCTTGAGCAATGGGACAGAGGCGTTTAAAAGTTTAATGTTAAAATCTTCATGCACGGGTGATTTGTGAAACGTAAATTAATTTCATTTAAGTAATATTCCACAACAATTTTTTTTCGGGTTTTCCCGCAAGTACCCTACAGAGGGTGTTCACACATTTTTGTAACGATTTTGCAAAGATATATATAGAAATAAATATAAGAATTTTATTTTCTAATGTGTTCAGTCTGATAGCCCTTTCTTTGAACCATCATATTACATCTTGATTTCAAAGATGAAAGTCCTTTTCTTAAAACATCAAGGCTGATATTGTTCCACTCCTCCATCACAATCTTGTAGTAATATAATCTTTTGTAGTAATATATGAATGTATCTGGTGTTTGCGTGATTATGGCAACGCTATACTAGGGCAATCTGCCAAGGATGGGAAGGTGCCTAGGTAGGAGAACTTTCTAAGGGGTTCTAAAGCGTATTCACGTTACATCCGGAAAAAAACTACCAAAAAACCAGACTGTTAGATCGACAGCTGCTCGATGGGACCCGATCCCGGGACCTTCACTCTTCGGCAGTCTACCATTTTCAGTGACATAACTACTGTGCGATGGTAAGGCTATAAATATATCTTAAAGTAGAAATAAAATTCAACTCATCTTCGTTTAGAAATATATTTAATTTTATATTTCAATTCCATTCATTATCACTGAAAAATAACGTTCAATAAATACTTGTCACACATTTTTGCTTTCATGCCTTTTAAGATGCAATTTATTCCAGGAAAAACTCATGTATATGTAAAAAAAAAAAAAAAAAAGTTACTATTACATTTATTTGTTCATCTTAAAATACACTGGAATAAAATAAACTAGAAGTTTCTGTGGAAAATTTTACTTAATTGAAGTTTTAGACGTATTTCGTATTTTGTATGTATTAAGAAAAAAAAATGCATTTTGTATTTTGTCAATTTAGAAAGCATTTTGTATTTTGTAATTTTTGTGTTTGAATAAATGTAATTTGTATTTTGCATCGAAAATACATTTTTTTATGTATTTTGCCCAACTCTGCTTCTGTAGCTGCTTTCAAAGACCATTGCCGAGCAAGCAGTAATTATTTTTATTTCCAACGGAGGGGAGAGTATGAGGGAGCGTCCTCTAAGTGAAACTGTACTCCCCCTTTCTAAACAACGGGGGATGAGGGGGAGAAAAGCAAGAAACTTTAGGTTTACCATTGCCGATCTCTGGGAAGATAGGGAAACTTCCTGATTAAGGATTAATCTGATTACTGAAACTTCCTGATCAGGAAGGAAGATAAGAGAAACCATCTAGAAATTTCTGTGTGATTTCATACCCTGTTAAGAAAGTTATAAAAAGTAAGGGATCTCAGCCAGTCGAGTTGATATTTCAAGTGAATGATCGTTTAGGAGTTGAGCACTTTTGTTTGAGCTATAGCTGTTGCTATTAACGATTTACTGACTATTTGAGTTACTAGCTTGTGAAAGCTTTGTACGTTTTGTGGTACAATTTTCTGGAATATTCATTGAATCAATTTTCTTCTTTGGTCCAGTTTTGGACTATTTAACGAACACCCACCTAGTGACTTCTTATGGCAGTAAAGAAAAATGTGGGGGGGAAAAGTTAATTTGAAGAAAAAGCTATTTCAAGCTGGCATTCACGAGCAAAAACATTCTGAAATCTAAGACAAAAATTTCACAGCTTTCGAAATACGATAGACGTAACATTAAAATTTTGCCTTTATGTTATAAAACGTCTAGTGCTAGAATTTGAGGTAGTGATATAAAACTGTCGATATTTTGTACATTTTGGAGCTCCAAGTGCACAGCTATCACTGTATCATTCTGTTTCTCTAATTGAAGACTCTTCGGAAAAGTGACTTCGGACTCTTCTCTAAGTGAAGACTCTTTCCGACTCTTCCGAAAAATATTTTCACAGGAAGCTGCTTCCTTGATCATGTCAGACGCTTTTTCAGCAATCATGATTGTTGGAATGTTGACATTTGCTGCTGGTATACCGGGCATCACTGAGGCATCCACAACTCGCAGACCCTTGATGCTTTTCACCCTGTAAATATAAACATTAAATTCGTGTGATGTAGTTCACGCCATAGAAAACGCTTTTAAGGGCGAGATTCAAGTGGAACACAATTCGAACGTTTTTCGCGTCGAACAGGGGAAACTTCGAAATAGTATATCAATGTTTCTTATTCAACTGAAACAAACCAATCGTGTTTTGATCACGTGACAGTGCGATAGGTTTGTTCATTGGAAGCATTCTGGGGACGGAAGTGGGAACTGGGGACTGAAAAACGTTCGATTCGAACTCAATCGCGTGCGTTTCACTTGAATTTCGCCCTAAGAAACCTGGTATAGGCGTACCCACGAGGAGGGTATAGGAGCTGAAGATACTCATAAAGCTGACCGCAGTCAATAGATATAAAGTTGAGCTTGATTAAAACGTCATTGAAGGGATTCGATTATTTATGCCGTTACATTAGTGACATTATAAGCCAATTTCTATTTTAGGGGTGATACGAGATTGGAGGATACAGAATACTTTCACGCAGGGGCATAGCCAAGGGGGGGGATTAGTTGGGTCATAACCCCCCCCGCCATGAGGAATTTTTTACCACTCCTTTATCACACACATGTATGCATATATGTGAGTTGCAGTAGTCGTAACCCTCCCCATGAAAAATTTCTCGCTACGCCCCTGCTTTCACATTATAAGAGAATTTTCACGGGAAAGGAGGTCGCTATAACCAAGTTCAACTGCATTTTTAGCCCTCTCCCTAAACTAAAATCCTGAATGCACTATAAATAACCCGAAACTTAGAAACAAAATGTCAGTTCCTAAAATGGAAGTAGTTGACAAACAAAGCTTACAACCTCTCTACAGAAGTAAATAAGTATTCAATCTTAATTAAATTATTAAATCGTGAAATGGTGAAATAGTACCTTGATAAAGAGGATTTCGACTCTTCACAAAATAGCTCGGATAAAATGAATCACTTTGTACATTCTTTGAATACGTGAAATAAGAAACTTGGAATTAGTACCTTGATAAAGAGGATTTCGACTCTTCACAAAATAGCTTAGATAAAATGAATCACTTTGTATATTCTTTGTATCCATTAGTTTATCTCGGTGGGCACATCAACCCAGATAGCAAACATATGTTCTCTGAACGTCTACCAACGTTCAGGAAACGTCCTCTGAAACTTAATAGACGTTTAGAGAACCTGTGTATGGTGCTTGGAAAGAGGCTTAATGATTGTACATTACATGCCATAGGAATCCCTTGTCACTCTTTCCGTTGCAGATTATTCAGGGAGTGAAAATAGTAGTAATAATAATAATAATAATTTACGAGTTAATGAGGCTGCAGCTCAGAAATTGTCAGTAGTCACAAGCTTGATCGATATCAGAAGATGTTGCTGCGATTTATAGATGCAACTCATTTGTAAAAGGAGAAGCTTCTATCTGGGTGACAGAGATCGAAATGAATATCTGAGAGCATCGCGTTTCGCTAGTTGGAGTAGCATATTCCAGGACCAATACTGGGTAGCAATACTAGAAACAAAAGAAATTTATCGTTGCACCTTCACAATGTTGAGGCTAGCAAATTAAACCTGCATTTAGTAGTTGGTTAAACTTAGTGATTGTAATACTGTTGCGCAGGCATACAGAGTACCTATATTTAGTGTTATTTTGCAATTTCTTGAAACCGGTATTTGCTACGATAAAATACCGCTATTTTTTGGAATTAGGCATTAATAGAAAATTACTTTTTGAAGATTTATTGGAGGGACATCCGCTTTTATTTGAAATGCTTTTTTTTTTTTTTTAAGTAAAACTTCTTTAGTCGCGACTAGGGGGTAACTCGGATTTTTTTTTTCTGACGGAAGTAACGCTCAGCAAAGGAAGTGACGTATATGTCATATACTCCACGGCAAGCGCGCCTGAAAAAGAAGAACTGCGGAAAATCCTACATATTCGACTGCTCGCTCCTTTCGCTGACTTCATTGTTGAAAATGCATTATCATTATTATCATTATTTAGTTTTTCTTGAGATGGCAACGTTATCCACAAAATATGTATTTAAATATCTCGTTTTGCCGATGGCAACTAGTTGTAAAATTCTATACTCTCTGAGGAGTTTGTGAAGATTTCCGTGGGGAAATAACTTTTGAATTAAATTGTTTTTAAGAGGTCTAACGTTTATTTTCTTGATTGCGTATCGTTAGATTGTGGCTAGTACTTATTTTCAGACATAGAATTATTACTGCCGTGGTGGTATTTGATGAACATACAAATGCCAAACACGTTTTAAAATAACCGACTTGGATTAATATTTGGCGTCCGCTTACTAGAAAGCTGGGTTAGCATTTTGACTAACTCTTGATACGACATTCATCGTGTAAAAATACGGGGAACCTGTTAGGGAAAGAAACGGCGATTTCTCGCCATTTCTTTGAGACATCAATCTTTATATACCAATAAGCGTTTTTACGGTACATCCAACATAATATTTTACATGTAATCCCAACCTCACAGGAGGTTGTCGATAATCCTTATTTTTAGATGAATAATATACAAGGTTTTGGAAAAGCACAAAGAAATGGAACCTGTCTGCAATCGAACCGGAAAAGTAGTTGGAAACGTCAGTTTAAGAACACTTTTCCTGGATTCTAAACCAACTTCAAGACAGAACAACGGTTTAAGAAGAAGGAGATGGAGCACCACAATTAAAGGGACAGTGGCTGCAAATGTACCTAAACAGCAGAGGGAAATTTTCGTTTAAGAACACTGTTGGAGGATCATACTCCGATCCCACGAAGGTAAATTTATAGGAGGGGACACTTCGCTTAGAAAGTTGGATAAGGCCATTGTTGCAAACAGATGGCGCTACGCACACTGGATAACTGCGCATCTCAGGTTGTTTATATTTCCATCGAGGCGAAGTAAATGGAGATTTTTGAATTATCAAAACTTCAAAAAATTAAATACATAGACTTATGAGCGTGATATATAGTAATTACTGTTTTCAGATGTGTTTTAATTACATAATTGTCTTATAATACTATTTCGTAGTGAATATAGGCAATAGTTTCGAAGTGAAGTGATATTATTATTTGTCAAATGCCAGTTGCATTGGCCGTTAGGCCATTAAACTCCTAAATATTATGTATGTCGTGTCTGTTATTATTTTGCCCAAAAGATGTATTTTAAGAAATGTTAGTACGTAAGAAACGGACCCTGGCTGCAATCAATCCCAAACAATGGACAGAACCTGCAGTTTAAAAACATGGATACAGAATAATAATTCGAAACCTACTAGCAGCCGAAATCAACGCTTAAGAACACGGTGATAGAAAAACACGACAAAAATTACACTAACTGCATTAGAACCCCACAAACAGAGGGAAAACATCAATTAAAGAACACAGTTAAAGTATAATACTAGACTACGGACATTCCCCCCCCCCATTAGACCCAAACTCCAGACGGAACAATGGTATACGAAAACAGTTAAAGAATAATACTACAACATGGACACTTCCTGGATTCTAAGTAATTATCATGAATGACCGATGATTCTTACTGGAGATTTTAATGTTAATTTTCGCTCTCAAGAATCTCAGTCGTTAGTTGATTTTTTAAAAGAAAATTTTGATCTAACTATGAATACTTCTCGACTTCAATCAACAACGCGTTTCGGTACAACGATAGATGCTGTGTTTTCAAGAAAATTAGCAAATTTAGAGAGTTAAATTTGTGTTTCACATTATAATTACCACAGACCTATAATTTCATACATAAAAATTATGATGACATCCAAGTACCTATTTCCAATGAATAATATGAATATAACAATTATATAATCTTTGTAAAGTACATGAATAATAAATATAATTAAATTATAATATGATATTTATTTTAAGTTTAATCATTTGAGTGATATGTGATCATATAAACGTAAAAGAAGAACGTGATATATAAACGTAAAAGAAGTTTTACTTCAATCGCGCGTAAAGATTACACACATATACATTTTTTTCTCTTCTCATCGATGTGGCAGTACCTACAAAAATTAATTGCTGTTCGTTCCGATTTTCTCTTTCGGTCTGCCTTATTTGAAGGTCAAGTATGCGTATGATGACCAGATATCCTCGATTTTCGAGAAAGCCTTGTACATTGAAAAACAAATATTTAATTACTAAGCACGACTTGATCCAATGAAAACAAGAACTATTTCTTAAAAACTTTTTTAAAAATTCTGTATTCCAATACTTCTGTTTTTATTTGACTTTTAAAATTAACCAGCAGCCTCAAAATACAGACTTTGGTCATGTTAAATATGAAGGATGTATACAACAAAAGATGCCATCGTGGGGGGTGGAGGGCATAGAAAGTTTTGTCGGAAAATTCTCCCACAGGGACATTTTTCTATAAGCGTTGCAGTCGCTCAGTGGTTTACATCAACACGCCAAAAAAACAGAACTTTAAAAGGTAGATTTGATCGAGAAATAACAGGAAAATTTCGTCAGAAACATTGGCATCACGATTTTTGAAATAAAAATCCAATTTAAAAAGCAATAATTGACTTAAAGTTTCATTTTTCAGATGGCGAAATGAATCAAAAAAGTTCCTTTTTTTCGACTACTGCAATAATTTATTTTTTATGTAATACTTTTGCTTCTAATATTATTATTTTATCGCTCTTATTAATGCCGGCATTCCGCTACAGCCTTTAAATAAAAAATAATGATATTATACTTTTGATCCGGCATTGCAAACATTAGTTAAACTCTGTAACAGCCTTCCCTTTTATCGAGAGCATGTTGCAAAGAGAAAACAACTTCACATTTCCGAACTTCGCTAAAAACCTCAGGAGATTTAATAAACAAGACTTTGAAAAATGAATTAAGTACCTCAGTTCCGGATCTACAACAGTGGTGGGATCGGACGGGTCCCCCATCTTCGCTGTACCGACTGAATGATAGTTGTTGAACATAAAAGCTTTAGCATAGCACTGGAGGTACTCATCTTCTTTTTCTGCAAATTCTTCGCAGCCTGGCAATAAGGCATCAAACGGCTTAGCACCTATCTTTTTGAAAGGCTCTGTTTCGAGAAGGATCTTGCACATTTTAAGACCTGCAAAATACAGTGATTTGTATAAAACACCATAGCACTTAAATAAAATAACCTGCAAAAGTGCTAGAGACAAAATCATTAAGAAGATTGCAAATATAATTTCTAATTTCACTTTAAATTTAAAGACTAAAATTAACTAAAATATTCCTCAGCAAGATAATGTGTGTTAAAACCGTTTGTTACCTGAAGCACCACTAAACTCTAGCAACTGATCAGCAACCAACTGGTAAAGTGATGGCGACACAGAATTGATTATAGCTTAGGGGGGGGGGGGAGTAAGCGTTTCTGCTAGAAATTCTGGATAAATGAGCGTGTAATAATGATTGAAATGATGATTAAATACGCTGTCGTGCTAATAATATTCCTTTTGTATGTATTCTGTGCACTCTATAAAATCAACTGGCTTTTCAGTGAATATTCTGCCTCTTGAAAACAAACAACTCTACCAGAAGCTAAGCGACTTTCTCTCACGCTGCTTACTAACAATCTTACACCAATAATTAATGCATAAAATATTCACTTATATTATAAATTAGGAGATAATTAGTGTTATTAAAATTTTTCTCTTAGTATATTTATACACTTATTTCTGACTAATGTAATTTAAACTGAAATATAATGATAAATATTCTTACATAAATTATCCTACTGTAGTTTATTTACAGGTAAGAGCTACTAAAAACTAATTATGGAAGCATAACATCATATTCTAGTTACAATGCATGCAAGCCATCCAATATTAAAACCTACAATCATGTACAGGTTACCTTTTCAGTTTAACACTACTGGGAGTCATCTTTAGGTCGATCCAAAAAGACCGTCATGCGGAATTCATAAAATCATCTCGAATTCAGCTGTATGTCCCTCGAGTCGATATTCGATCGCAGCATGAAGACATGAAATGACATGTATCAAAAGTTAAAATAGTTGGCCTTTTCCTGGACATTATTGAGTTCGTCGGAAGAATAACCACCCAACCCCTCGATAATTCTTCGGGTGGAATTTCATTTAATCCCTCCTATCATACCAACCAGAGCAATCCAAATAAGATTGTTGGTATTTTTTTAACCTTTTGCAGTTCAGCCCAATTCTAAAAAAATGCAACCGTTGCCATAGTTCGATTTAACTACCAGCATCATGGCGATCGATCGAATCGCCAGTCGCAAGCCACAGAGCTGAAAAACTTTTTTCGAGAAGGCTGGATGAGCGACATGTTGCCAGTAATTAAATTGAGCGACGACAATGATTGCACTTTTAAAGCGTTGGGGCCATTTAACCATGTTGTTTTGCGACTAGCAGGGAAAGTGCTGAAATTAGGTGGTTTCACGGCGCCAACCGAGCGTTAAAGGGTTAATCAGGCATTTGAAATGAAAAGTTCTGTTTTCTACAGTATTACAATAGAAGCAAAATAGAAGCAATTACAATAGAAGCAAAATATTTATTTACCTTCTACTATGACTTTTAAATCTTCCGGATCTTCTAAATAATTAGGATCGATAAGGGGAGGGTCGAAAGGATCTGATGAGTTTAGAGTGACTGTTCCTTTGCTCTTAACCCTGAGGTGCTGTGCTTTGCATCTAGCAACTGGTTGATCTAGGTACGGTTCTATGAATTTTTGGAAGACCTGGAATACAAAAGTTCATCTGTGAATTCGCGTAAATTATTAGTCTCATAACATGAAAATGTGAGTCTAAGACTGCAATTTCCTAGTAGCAAAACCAGTTCAAAAGACGTTCTGTAAACGTCTAGTCGTGAAACTGGAGTTGTAGAGTGGCTTTCCTCATACATAAACCTAAAAACATTAAACCAGAGATATGAATCATTTTTCAACACAATAATATCTTTCCATACACTACTGCGTACTGAGGTAGCCTTTGCAAAGAACGAGACGGCAGATATCCTTTTATGTGCCTAATGTTGCTTTCCAGCATGAATCTTTGAATAATCATCACTTTTTCTTTAAATCGTAATGCTTGGATGCAAACCGATTTATAGCCGGATACAAACTGAAATCATAAAACACGCCCAAACCTAATCCTGTCGTCATCGTCTGAGCAAACGTCATCAAGTATATTAACAAACGAAAATATTTGTTCACACTCTATACTGACTTTAGTTCATTTAAGCGTTTTCTGATGAATTTTGAGTAATTTTTTAAATCAACAATTTGATGCAAAGAGTTCGAAAGTTTCTTTTTTGAAACAGAAGTTTCTCCTTTGTTTCCTCTAATTTTTCATTTGTTGATGTTTCTGATTTTCTTTTCTTCTTTGATGTAAGTTGGTGGATTCACCGCTTTTGAAGAAAGTAGAACATTTGTATGATACTCATATTTCGCTCTTACGTGTGTTTCATTCGCGATTATTTGAAACGCATGTTTGAGAAACCCCCAAAGTCACTGATTTGATGAAAATAAGGTTTCATCAAAAACCTGTAATTTGCGAGGAGACGCATGCGTAGATAAAAAACCCTTCAATTCAGGCCTCTTATACACCTCCAGAGAACAGCCTGGAGTTACTGTTTTGCTGAGAAACCTCGTGCTTCTAAAAGCAGTTTTTTTTTCACCAACTGCTGTCAGCTGACTTAAAGGGTTTCTCAAATAAGCAGTTCATTTAATTTAACTGACTTAAGTTTTCTGAGTCCATTTTAAACCATTCCTGAGTTCATTTCAAGGATGATCATCTGTAAGCCTTTTTATATAATAGACATAAAACACCTAATGTACACTTACCTCTGGTTTGACCGAAAATCGAGAAAGCGTTCTCTTTGACATTTCACCGAACAAAATCGCATAATCCGGAAAATCCGTCAGGTCCGCTGGGCTTTGACCATTGAGAAAAGCAAGTGTTAGACTCATTCCAGCAGTTAAAGGACCTATCAAAAATTCATAAGAGAAATCATTATATGAATCAAATTTGGGCACAAATAATCTCTTTGCCGAAATAGATGTAACTTATTACTACTGTTTAATTACAAAAAGAGCGCAAAAGAGATATGAAAATTTCTGTATGTTTCAAATTACTATCTATACATAATTTATAAAATTAACAAAAATTAGAGGCTTTACATCAGCTTTTTAACTTCCGTTATCGTTCTTAATCTCTAGGCACCAGGAAGCTTCCTTTCTGCCTTTTTTTCTTCCAAAACTATTGTCTCAGTTCACAACCATTACAGTAAATATTTTTTCAGAGTAAACCTCTTTTATTTTCTATACTGTCAGGGGCTGCTCTAGGACACGTGGCGCCCCCTGCAAACGTAAAAAAGGAGCCCCCCTTTATGCATTTTTCAATCTTTTGAGTTCGAAGTGACACCCCTTCGAAGACGGCGCCCCAATGCAATGCTTACCATGCTTACCGTGTCGGGACGTCCCTGGATACTATTAATAGACGCAGTTCAACATTAAACCATACAATAGAGCTAAATTAGCTGCAACCTTTCAATGGCGAAGCGTCGTTGAACCATGATATGGTTCTTTGATCAGTTTAAGCACTGAATCACGGTTCAACATTTCTCCATAGAAATGTTGCAACTAGTTTACAGTAAATTAGCTGCAACCTTTCTATGGAAAAACGTTGAAACATGATTCGGTGCTTAAACTGATCAAAGAACCAAATCATGGTTCAGCTTTTCTTCATTGAAAGGTTGCAGTTAATTTAGCTCGATTGTATGGTGAAATATAGAACTACTTCTATTAACAGTGCAAAGGACATTAAATATATAAATTTACCTTACATAAGAGAATTTTGTTTTTAATTTGCTTAAGATTTTGCCAAAACTTGATGACAGGAAAGTTATTTTCATAAGATGACAAAACATTATTCTAACATTCGTTTTCAGGTTGAATTATATACTTGTGTGTGTTGAGCCATAAAATAATGAAACGCTAAACCACATAATTTCAAAACATTGAACCATGCGTTGATAAAATGTTGAGCTTTAAAACGTGAAGTATGTTAAAAATGGTAGCGCCTGTAGAATCCAATAACAAATATTTAATTTGATCACATTTTTATATATCTGCTAATTGTGCGTGTGTCAAGAGGAGTGGTTATAGCGGAGCTGTGTGGACGCCAAGAGCAGACGAGGAAAGTCGGCCAAAAGGGGATTACTCCGGCTGTAACATATTGCCATGTGATTTGAAAGTTGAACCATGGAGCAATTGTTGGTGTACTTGCTTTTCTAACTCCATCAAATGGTTCAAAGTTGAATGGAATTTTTTTTATAGCATAATCTTTCGCATACACATAGTCAGCAATACATTATAATAATTTCTTTGTCGATCTTTGCTTATTGTTATTTTACTTGCAATTGATACATATAACTTCATACTGTGTATTTTTCATTGTACAGTGTTACACAGCACTAAATATTTACATTTTTCTTATTTTGTAAACACATCCCTTAAACGGCAGCTTAAATAATTAGTATAAAAACAAGCTATTCCTTAATTAAGAATTATCGGCATAATAATCTAAGAGATAATAACAACAAATTAACAGAAACTTAACCTTAAAATAATTTGAGGATGACTCAAGAAAGCGGGGAAAGTAGAATTTCTCACAAAAAGGCTTTATAATTATAATTTTGTTGTCAAAAATCTAAATTTCGGGGACAGGAGAGGCAGACCCTTTAGATTTTTCACACCGGTTTAAAGAAGGAATGGAAGGGTTGTGGGTCAGTTAAACCCATGCATATATGTGGGGCTCAACTCCCTGTATGGCACAAAAATTGTAAGTAGTTTTATTTTAGATTTTGCATTCAAAATTACAGCAAAAAAATTTTTTTTTGGTGTTTATTGAAAGCTCATTTAGTTTTCATTTAACTTTGAAAAATTATAGCATTAAAAAAACTGCTATTGTAAAGTTTTAAGTTTAACCAAGAAATAAAAATAAAAACAATTCAAAACATCCGATCAACAAATAGCAACAAAATAAAAATTAATTATATTATCAAAAAACAGCGGAAAAAAGAGCTATCAATAATTGAAAATAAACAAACAAACAAAAAAAGCAGTCAACAAATAAAAATGTGATCAAACTAACCCGCCGAACACCACGCCCACAATATGAAACCATGTGGTCAGTTCACATTTGTAAACACTACACAAAAACACAGGATGCATCCCTACGAATCACGGCTTGTTTAACATCTCGCCCTCTGATATATTTAATTGTAAACTACATAATTAATTTGTTTTTCTCACCTACCTGTCCTGTTATGGATATATTGATTAATATTTGAATCATCCGCCAGTTTGTCATCGTAAGAGGAATAATTTTGGCTCAAAATAAATGGGTAGAGTACAGCTCCGTGATCTTGTAAGTTTTTGCCAACAGGTAAATCTGAGATGACTGGAATCTGCAAATATGTTTAGATTTAATAAATAAGTAATTTTGTTATCATCGATGTAGCTTTATAAAAAAAAGTGGGCATGTGTTTGTATGGGAGGTGAGGGGGCCTGTGCCCCCTTTTGTAGTTTAATTGAAATGTGTGTCTTTAGTTAAATGTCATTATTTTAAAAACAATCAGTAAGATTAACTAAGTCATTCATTTTTAGTTATTTAGTATTTAATTGATATTAGTTAGTAGATTGATATTTTTTTTTAGGTAATGGATGCGAGACAAGACGAGAGATTGACTGTTTTTAAGCTAGACAAGACAGGCCAGTTTTTAGTCTAGCGTCCATCCCCATTTTTTTTCATATATCATTTTGCACAATATAGTGTGAAAGTAGCTAACTTTTTAAAAAATACTTTTTGATTCTTCGCTATCTTCGTTCTTCACTTTTTCCCTTATTTGAGATGATACCCTTTTTGTCACGAGTTTGTTCGATAAGAACAAAATATTACATATATAAGGGTACTTGATTTAGCATTTAAAAATGGATTATGCGTGAGGCTTGAGGTCTAAGATAGTCCAAAAATATTCCATTGTAGAACTTCCATACGCAGAAACGTAAAACGAAAATTTTAATACATTAGCAAGAGATTAATTGAGCTTCCCCCTAGAATAAAAAAGGAGGCACATATAAGACGCTTGAAAGAGAAATTAGGGACGGCGGCGGTGTCTTCCTCGACTACACAACTACTTTGTATGAAGCAGCACACAGGACAAAAGGTAAAAGGAGATTGAATATAAGTTTCAAAAAGTGTAGAAGAGGTTTATTATGCAAAATTCAACTTATTATATAAAACTTACTTGGCTCCAATATTATCTGAAGGTTATTTAACCTTAGAATAATATAAAAGCTCACAAAGCTATCTAAAATATCTGCTTTAACCAAACGTAATTCTTACATCGAATTTTTCTAATTCTTCTCGAGGACCTATTCCGGACAACATTAATATCTTAGGAGTATTAACAGTTCCGGCAGACACTATGACTTCTCTCTTGCATTTAACTAAACGAGGCTGGCCTTTGTGGTAAAATTCAACACCGGTAGCTGTATCGCCTTCGATGACAACCTGTGAAAATAAAAGAATGAGAAAAAATAAATCATGCCTGGCACATAGCTTGAAGAACACTTTCCGATACATTACCAATTGCACACTCACTAGCATTCTCAACAAAATAATCAACATTTTTTTTCCCATCCTTGCAAACAACTAATGGTAGCAATTTTCATTCTGAGCTCATCCTTGCTCGCATGAGTGGGTGTTTGAAGCTTGTTATCAGAGGATCGAGCTTCGGGTAGCAAAATGCAAATGCAACACTTTTCAGCTAGCTGGGTAATAGGGCTGTTTTCCCGAACAAAATAGACGACCTACAATTGTGGGTTTGGTGACGTGGTCGGTCTGTTTTCAGTGACGAAAGAAACATTTCGAAAATTCGATAACCTAATCTTGCTTTTGAAAGCAGGCCGGTTTTTTTAATGTTTCTTAAATGATTTAAATGAATTTTCAGCGCTATTACATCGATAAAATTTGCTTTTCTTATCGCTTCTCACAAAGATCTGGAAGAAGCAGCTCACTATCTTTGATGAAGCGGGAAGCATCTTCCAGGGCCGACTGGGTGATTGCGCAATACGATAAGTCCCTACATTTTCCAACAACATCTGAATAAGTCATATCAAGAGAAGCGGTTTCCGCCTGACTGCAGGGCGAAAGTGGCGCATTTAGTAGTACGTAGAGCTAGCTGTCCAGTGATATGCCCATTATGTTCCCCTGCGTCTCAGGGTATGCGTTTGCACGTAAACGCCAAGTCTGGCCAATGATAGGAAAGCAATGGTTTAATAAGATACTGAAGCATTTGTTAATAACCTTTCCCCTAAAGCATCTGCTCTTTTGTTTGACCTCTGAAAGCAATAGTAACGTCCCATGTTGCTGTAGTTTAACCATACCCTTGAAAAACTATAGAAGTTATAAATGCCACACGCGCTATTTTCAACGGAGAGCATTTTCTTATAAATATACTAGCTGAAGTACCCGTCCTTGATGGGTTAGTGAATGCAAATTTCCAAAAAGCAAGAACTTCCGTCAGCATTGTAGGAGTACACAGAATGGATGTAGTATGTTGCCAAAGTAAAGAAAGCGAAGTTATAATTTTTATGTATTGTTAAAATATTACAGGTTAGAGAGTCACTAAGTAATATCATTTCATTCGCTTAAGTCGTAATTATGGGATGCGCGAACGAATTTTTACGCATGTTGAAATAATTTTCGCAAAATCTCAAAATCTAATCAACATTTTTGAAAATTTTGAAGCCTAGAATTTAAGTTGAGTGACAACCTATCATGTCACCCAATTTCGTTTCATTCCCTGCAGTCTTTATTTCGTGAGGCTTGAACAAAATTTCAGCATTCTAAAACGATTTTTGGAGAATCTGAAAATGTAATCAAAATATTTTAAAAATTCAACGCTTATAAATTAAGATTTGCAAGTACCTATCATATCACTAAATTTCGTATCATTCGTATTAGTCGTTATTACGTGATGTTTGAGGAAATAGAAACGTATTTTGAGAGAATTTTCACAAAATCTCAAAATCTAATAAAAATGTTTAAAAAATTCTACACCTATAGTTTATGTTGAGCAACCATCTATCATGTCACCCAATTTCATATCATTCGCTTTAGTCGTTATTACGTAATGCGGGAACAAAGATTCACTCAGTTTTAAACGATTTTCACAAAATCTCGAAATCGGATCTATATTTCTTAATTAGATGCTTATAGTTTAAGGTGAGTGGCCACCTATCATTTCACCAGATATCATTTTTTCACCTTTGCAGTTATCACGTGATGTTCGAACACAAAGTTACGCAATTTGAAATGATTTTTGCAAAATCTCAATCTAATCAAGATTTTTTTTTAATTCGAAGCCTATGTTTTAAGTTGAGTGAGCACCTATCATGACACCCAATTTCATATCATTCGCTTCAGTCGTTTTTACGTGATGCTTGAAGACAAATTTACGCAGATAGAAAGGATTTTCCCAAAATCTCAAAATCCAATCAAGATTTTTTAAAAATTGGACGCCTATGTTTTAAGTTGAGTGACCACCTATCATGACACCTAATTTCATATCATTCGCTTCAGTCGTTTTTACGTGATGCTTGAACAAAAAAAGCGTCACGGACAGAATGACAGAACGACAGAAGGACAGAACGACAGAATGACAGAAGGACAGAATGACAGACAGACAAACTTTTTTTTCAGGGTCGCATCGGATTCCCGAGTGCTTGAAACGGATAGAAATCGCAAAATTTTTGAATTCCAAGAAATGTACAGACAAAAGTCTAATTTTATTTATATAGATACTTTAAAGTTATTGAAATCCTAAATCTGACAAATAACAAGTAATATTTAAAAAAATTCGAACTAGAGGGGGCACGTGAAATTAAAAAAAATCTGATGTGTCCAACACATGACTTCCTTGCACGTCTATTAAATCAAGAATGTTTTTTACGCACTTCCTCTAAACTTATTTGTTTGAAAGATATAAAATATCAATAATAGTAAGATATAGCGATTTCTAGCCAAACATTTCGATATCGCCAAGCTGAGTTCAATTTGAAAGATTTCTTTCTGACACTTTATTTGGCGATATTTCACCAAAAGCCGACAAACTTGAAATAGTTTGCGAGATTTTGGGGATAGCCAAAGTAGTCATTGACCACAGACTTTCAATGAATTGAATGCATCCATACACCTCAATGTATTTAAAGTCATTTGGCTCACCCTGTAAATAAATTCCCAGTCGATTGCTGTTGAAAAAGATATTGAAAACAGTTAGATATTACAATAGTTCTAAATACAAAAGTTCAAAATTCTACAGGTTAAAGTTTTAGAGTTATACAAAATACGAAATAATTTTTGGCGCTAAATTTGGCGATATTTCGGCGAAACTCGTCAATGTCGACGACATATGGCGAGATTTTAACATCAATGACAGATTATCACCAATGACAGATGACAACAATGACAAGATGACAGATTAAACAGCAATGACAGATTATCGTCAAACAATGACAGATTATCGCCGACAAGGACAAATTATGACAGATTATCGCCAAGTTTGGCGATATTTCGCCAAAATTCGCCAAGAACGATGACAAATGGGGATAATTTGGGCATGGACCAAATGACTGACTATCGCCAGATTTTGCGACATTTCGGCAAAACTCGCCAAGGTCGACGACAGACGGCGAGATTTTGGGCATGTACCAAACAATGACTGTCTACAGTTGCATTATATTGAAGATGTCCATAGACATTAAAGTACTGAAATTCTTTTCGGTGGTCCTGTAAATAAACTCTCCAGTAGATTGGAACCAAAAATCGAGATGCACAACTAGATGTTACAACAATCTTATATATGAAATTTCAACATTCTACGACTAATAGTTTTTGATATTTGAGAGTTAAATGTATACACACGTACACTAAAAGTCGCCAAGCTTGGTGACTTTTGGCGTAGTTCTTGAGGGAGGCACGTGATCGTGATCGGACCATTACCTAACTTATGTGTTAGGACGGTATTGTGCTTGAAATGGATGAATGCCCCTAAAATTGCCATTGACCGTAATGTATTGGAAATCTTTTAAGTGTTCCTGTAGCAGAACTATAAATGATAAAGACACTTTTTTTTAATGGAGAAATTCATTTTGTAACTCTTAACAGCATATATCACATCTGAGTCGTTTGAAATAGCCCAATACCACTAAAATACGCTGTAATCAATATCGGCCCATAGAGCGTAATGTATTTAGAATCTTTTGAGCCGCCCTGTAGATAAAATATGCAGTCCAATAGAACCAAAAGGGGAGCGTCACAAGTAGATGATACTAGAATCCTAAATATAAAGTTTCAACATTCTACGCCGTATGCGAGTTTAATGAATTTCGGCGCATAGAGCGTAAAGTATTTCGAATCTTTTGGGCGGTCCTGTAGATAAACTATCGAGTCGAATAGAACCGAAAGGGGAGGTGCACAACTAAATGTTACAACAGTCCTAAATATGAAGTTTCAACATTCTACGACCAACAGTTTTTGAGATATGCGAGTTTAATGAATTTCGGCCCATAGAGCGTAATGTATTTTGAATCTTTTGCGCGGTCCTGTACATAAACTATCCATTCGATTGCGACCAAAAGGGGAGGTGCATAACTAGATCATAGAACAATCCTAAATATCAAATTTCAACATTCTACGACCAATAGTTTTTGAGATATGCGAGTTACATACATACGTACGTATGTACAGACGGTATGGAAAAACTGGCCAAAATAAACTCGCCGCTGGTCAAAATGAGTTGAGACGCGTTTATATGATCGTGCATGCTAGCTTACGATGGGATGCATCGAAAAAATTCTTAAAATTAAATTTAAATGTTGTCAAAATCGCTTTTTCCGTCGAAATTTGGCCCACGAAATTTTTCGGGATCACATTACTTCCTTATACTACCTACAATGAAGTAAAAAACTATATTAAAATCAAGTGTCATTCACTACAAGTTTTTAAAACTGTATTTTAACTTGAGTGGATGAATAAAAAGTTTTTTATTTACTCTTGAAAGGTTGAACAAGATATATAAATATAGGGAGAGTGTGAACTAATAGTAGGAATTGAATGAAAAATAGAAAGTTAGAGTCCAAGACATTCTTTTCACACTCACTCGTGGCATGCATTTTTCATGAGTAAGAAAAATATGTGATTTTTTTCCGCGCGAAGAACGGGTAAATACATAAATTCATGTTCTGCTTTCTTCCCCTGGAAACATTTTTTCTCATTAAAATGAAAATATGTGTAAACTTGAGAGCATACTAATCAAAGATGTACAGCTGCGGAAAAAAAAAGTCCCACTTGCTCTTTATTTCGCCATCGTTCGTCGTACAGAAAAGTTATATACACCATTCGTTTTCAAATGACGCATACTTTAATTTACTATTAATTTAATTTGCATAAGGGGCTGTCTTCATATTTAATTATGCATTAACTTCGTTTTTCTCAATGGCAACACTGTACTTTGACTTTATTAAACGAAAGAAAACCTTCAAATTACCCTAAATATAAATTTTCACCAATTTTCTACGATAATTTCCGGAGATATTGCGAGTTATTTTTTGCGCGTTTTTAAGGGACTTTCTACAAATTGAAAAGCGCTATTTGTAGGTTCCGAACTTTTCCCCTTTCATTGATTTCGTTCGAAAGAGTTAAAAGAAATAAATTTTATTTTCAAGGAAAATATTGTTACCATCTCTCTTAAAGTTTTTTGTACTGAGAATATCAAGAGTAGAAAGTAGAATGTTTAGTCAGAGTTCCAATTGACCCGTGAATTCATAACTTCCTTGGCTCGTACTCATGACTTAAAGGAAAAATGCAAAACGACTGCTCACGATTTTGAAAATCTTTCTAATTTTGAAATTCTTATTAAGTATTCCCCTTCATGGTTCTCTTTGACAGGTGAAATGTTGGCAGGAGTGAGAGGCTGTTCTCTGCTCTTCTGACTGCAAGCATGAATGTTACTCAGCTACGGTTGAACTAGATGAAAGGTTTCATTATTGAAAATTTATTTGTTTGAATTTCATGTAAAAAAGGCAGTTATTTTTTTGATGAGCTAATATTATCACTGTGCTTGTTATTTCACTTTCTTCATTTAATATTATTGTCTACAATGAGCAATATTCCTATAAGACTTTTGGTGGTACTTTAACTTATTGTCAGATGAAAATTTAGACAGAAAAACGTTATTTTTGAATGTTTTTTGAATGTTTGAGAATATATGAGGAAATCCAAAGACCTAATGTTTCTAATATTAAAAAAGGTCAAATTCATGCCTGGAATGTTGAGGTTATTAGTCTTTCAGAAATAGGATGTTGTATTAGAAGACATATACATCTATACCTGGAAAATATTTTATTTGGGGGGATATGAAATCGGACGCAACAATAGAAGCTTTATAGAATCACCATCAAACTCTAAAAAACTCTAATTTCTTTGCTTCAAAATTTGATTTTTTTTAATACCGCTATCTTTTACTGTGTTTTTGTGCAAAAGAAATCTAATTTACGCTTATTTTAAGCAGTTTTCAAAAAATTGTCACTTAATAAATTTATATATGGTCCCTTAACTCATGAAAATAACACATTTTATTTAATATAAATTAAACTACTGAACGTAAAAATTTGAAATTTTGCACAGTCATGTAATATTACTTTCTGCATCTATTTCCATCGAAATTTGGCTAGGTCGCTATTCATAATTTTTTTAATATTAATTTAATAATTCATAATTCATATTAATATTTTATTAAAAAATCATAATAATAGTGAATTATGTTTGGATCGTTTAGTTCTAACAGTACGAATAAAAATCAGCTTCTTATTATCAATATTATATGAGATATGATTTAAAGTATGAAAAAATATTTTAACATATGGGGAAGGGGATTTTGGGTTCTCATAACTCACCCATTTTCGGTTCAAATTTATTGAAAATGGGTATCCGGGGTTAAAATGAGCTAAATTTTTGAAATATGAAGTGAAATCTAGGGGTTGCTATTGGGAAAAAAAAGTTGGTGTGAATTTTAATATGTAGATGGCCCCTTATGTAATTTTTATGCATAGCAAATTAAAGTGTACGTCAATCGAAAACGATTGGTATCTGTAACTTTGCTGTACGATGATCGACGGCCGAAAAAAGTACAAGTGGGACTTTTTTTTTCCGCAGCTGTACATATTTTATTTTAGAATAAACTGAAAATCAATTTTATTTAAAAAAATAAACTAATTTAAAAAATCACTTAAACAGAATTTCAGTGAATTAAAGTAAGGTTGATCGGTTTAATTATTATTGTTTTCAAAAAAAAAAAAAAAGTAGACTAGGAAATACGCTCTTGAGTTTCTCTTGGAAACTGCTCCAGTACAAGAAAAGCTTACCTTTGTAACAAACGCATTAGTCAAAATATCTAGATTGGTCCTGTTTTCCGCTGGCACCAAATAACCTTTGACTGGACTGCACCTTTGATTGTCCCTCATATTTCTTTGCATATCATAGAAACCTACAAACACCAAAATAAATAAATAAAGCAGCTCCTCATAATTAGATGGGAAATAAATCGTACACAACCGAACTTTGTATTACAAAATACACCATAAATTAATTCACTAAAGATAACTAGAGCTGAATTAGCCCGTCGTGGGGATATATACAAACGACTTGACTATATTATATGACGTACACAGAGTAACACTGGTCAAAATAACAGTATGGTGTTACAAAATTAGGGAGATTTGATCAAAGGTGGTTTAATTTACTCTAAAATTGATATGTTATACAGGAGCCCGAGTTATGAATCTTTTACATTATAACATTGACGTTTAGCGATTTTTCTCCAAACAGGAAAGATATTTTGAAGCTGGGCTCTGTTTGGGGGATCTATTATTGGCACTAAAAGTCTCCAAGCTTGGCAACATTTGGCGCGATGCTGCATGATTGCTGTCATCGCACTACTAGGGAATTTAATTGGATTATAATACTCTAATGCAGCTAATAACAAAATATATGCATAGGCATAGTATCGAAAATTCGCCGTGACACTTTCGCGTTGATGTAAACAACAGAATTCCCTGAGAATCCCTTGACTTGAAGTTCTGCGAATTCTCTGTGGTTTCGAATAATAGTGTTACTGTGAAGAACACATATTCATAAGCGTAAAGTTTTCAAAATTATTGGGGGTCCGGGCCCCACAACCACATATATTCACGTCAGTGGCGTAGCCAAGGCGGGGGGGTTAGGGGGGTCATAACCCACCTATGAGGAATTTTTTTCCATACAAAATGTATATTTTTCACTCCCTTATCATACACCCGTATACATATATGTGAGTTGCAGAAGTCGTAACTCCCCCATGAAAAATTTCTGGCTACGCCACTGAATCACGTACATATAACTTAGTAATAGCTGCCAACTACCATGGAATATATATAACCACTTTTTCTACATGATTTTTCGGCTTAAAATATAGCAAAATTTTTGTGCTGCACCTATGTAGGGTAAGTATCCATGTTAGTATTTTCCTACCATGTTATAAGTTAAAAACAGAAGCAGTGTAAAAAATCCAAAGGAGGAAAAAAAAACATTTTCGATGAGAGTGCATTTTAGACACATCTGAACTTTTCTTTATTTCATACTTTACATTGCATAATCTGATTTTAATTATCCAGAACCTGGTGAGGGCAGCTTATAGTAACATTGTGTGTTACGTGGCGTCACAATGAATACTAAATCATGATTGAAATCAAACGAAGAAAATTTTTAAAAGTCCAAGTAAAGGTTTTTTTAAACGTTTGTAGATGGCGTGAAATACTTTTTTTTATGTTAGTATAAATTAATTTTCTGTATTTAGTGGTAAATTATTGGGTGGGCTCAGCCCCTATTCACAATTTATTGGGGGGGCTCGAGCCCCACGGGCCCATATAACTCTACGCCTATGCACATGTTCCGTTTTTTTCTTGTTTTTTTTTTCTTGTTTTTTATCCATACTGCAAAGGCATCAAAGTGCTTTGACCGTCGCAAAAGCATTCTGTAAAATAGGCTTTAGAAAGTTATTCTAAAGCTTATTTAACCCTCTCGTCACCCTGAACCTCATATGAGGCTCCTACTTCAAATAGCAATATTTAGAGGGAAAACAATTGAATTTAGTATTTTTTTCTTTCAGTGATATCAATATCCTTAATTCATGTAGAAAGTAAATGAGGCTCTTAACTAGATGCTTAAATCGTGCCAAGATTGCAGTAATAGTCAATTTAGGTCATTTTTTACAGTTTTCGCTTCATTGTTTCAAGAGAAAAATTAAGAAAATATTTACGCTGCTTTTTTCCCGTTTATTTTCTTTTTAAGGTTAGTTTTTTTCTTATTCCTCAACCTTTACCTAATATGTGCATCCTTTTAAATTAATTTTAACATAACAAAATGCTTCGAAAATGCAGAAATTAATATTAGAAAAATCTAATATTAATCGACATTAGAAAAAAATATTGTTGCATGATTTATAATAGTATTTCAGATGCATTAAATGCTAGACAGATTTTTTTTCTCCGATTTTTCATAATTCCGTGACGAGAGGGTAAGAAGTCTCCATATAACATAGGACCATATAACAAAAAATCTGATGTGTCCAACACATGACTTCCTTGCACGTCTATTAAATCAAAAATGTTTTTTACGCACTTCCTCTAAACTTATTTGTTTGAAAGATATAAAATATCAATAATAGTAAGATATAGCGATTTCTAGCCAAACATTTCGATATCGCCAAGCTGAGTTCAATTTGAAAGATTTCTTTCTGACACTTTATTTGGCGATATTTCACCAAAAGCCGACAAACTTGAGATAGTTTGAGAGATTTTGGGGATAGCCAAAGTAGTCATTGACCACAGACTTTCAATGAATTGAATGCATCCATACACCTTAATGTATTTAAAGTCATTTGGCTCACCCTGTAAATAAATTCCCAGTCGATTGCTGTCAAAAAAGATATTGAAAACCGTTAGATATTATAATGTAGTTCTAAATACAAAAGTTCAAAATTCTACGGGTTAAAGTTTTAGAGTTATACAAAATACGAAATAATTTTTGGCGCCAAATTTGGCGATATTTCGGCGAAACTCGTCAATGTCGATGACATTTGGCGAGATATTAAGCATGGACCAACAATGACAGATTATCGCCAAATTTGGCGATATTTCGCCAAAACTCGCCAAGAACGATGACAAATGGCGATACTTTGGGCATGGACCAAATGACTGACTATCGCCAAATTTGGCGACATTTCGGCAAAACTCGCCAAAGTCGAGGACAGACGGCGAAATTTGGGGCATGTACCAAACAATGACTGTCTACAATTGTATTATATTGAAGATGTCCATAGACATTAAAGTACTGAAATTCTTTTCGGTGGTCCTGTAAATAAACTCTCCAGTAGATTTTAACCAAAAATCGAGATGCACAACTAGATGTTACAACAATCTTATGTATGAAATTTCATAATAATTTTTGAGATTTGAGAGTTAAATATGCACACACGTACACAAAAAAGTCGCCAAGCTTGGCGACTTTTGGCATATAGTTCTTGAGGGAGGCACGTGACCGTGGTCGGACCATTACCTAACTTATGTGGTAGGACGGTATTGTGCTTGAAATGGATGAATCTCCTAAAATTGCCATTGACCGTAATGTATTGGAAATCTTTTGAGTGTTCCTGTAGCAGAACTGTAAATGATAAAGACACTTTTTTTAATGGAGAAATTCATTTTCTAACTCTTTACAGCATATATCACTTCTGAGTCGTTTGAAATAGCCCAATACCTCTAAAAAACGCTTTGATGAACTTCGGCCCATAGAGCGTAATGTATTTCGAATCTTTTAGGCGGTTCTGTAGATAAACTATCCAGTCGAATGGAACCGAAAGGGGAGGTGCACAACTAGATGTTACAACAATCCTAAATATAAAGTTTCAACATTCTACGCCTCATAGTTTTTGAGATATGCGAGTTTAATGAATTTCGGCCCATTGAGCGTAATGTATTTCGAATGTTTTGGGCGGTGCTGTAGATAAACTATCCAATCGAATGGAACCAAAAGGGGAGGTGCACAACTAAATGTTACAACTATCCAAAATATGAAGTTTCGACATTCTACGCCTAATAGTTTTTGAGATATGCGAGTTTAATGAATTTCGGCCCATAGAGCGTAATGTATTTCGAATCTTTTGTGCGGTCCTGTACATAAACTATTCATTCGATTGCGACCAAAAGGGGAGGTGCACAACTAGATCATAGAACAATCCTAAATATCAAATCTCAACATTCTACGACCCATAGTTTTTGAGATATGCGAGTTACATACATACGTACGTACGTTCGTACCTACGTACTTACGTACAGACGGCATGGAAAAACTGACCACAATAAACTCGCCGCTGGTCAAAATGAGTTGCAGACGCGTTAATATGATCGTGCATGCTAGCCTACGATGAGATGCATCGAAAAAATTCTTTAAATTAAATTTAGAGGTAGTCAAAATCGTATTTTTTGTCGAAATTTGGCCCCCAAAATTTTTCGGGATCACATTACTTCCTTATACTACGTACAAGGAAGTAATAAAATTCTCTAATAGGTGGTCGCTAAATGCAGGCACCAATTTGAAGATAAATGACTTGAAGAAGTTTCGATACCAAGATTTACTAAGCGCCCAGCAAAAATAATAAGAATGCCATTCCCAATGTCTCAGTTCGATCCAAGTTGGCAACATTTTCTACGTATTGATAAGAGTTGATTTAACTCGCACTTCCCTAGTAGCACAATTAATCCAAAAGACATTTAAAACACGTTTTTTAACGTCAAAAAACGTGTTTCCAACGTAATTTAAACGTTTTTTGAACTATTTGTGCTACTACGGTTGTAACTTTTATAGTGCGAAAATTGCCTAAATGCAATGGCTTTATTCAACAAGATAGGGTTTCTTTTTTTTAATGACTATGTCATTTTATCTCTCACCCCCTTTATTGAAAATTGTCCGAAAAATGTGTCCTGAAAAAGCGACATAAAAATGCATATAATTTTACATATATTTAAATACTATTAGTTCACAACAGCTTTAATCTATTGTTGCAATATTTCGTAAGCTGTAGAATATGCATCACATGTATTTTTCTATAAATAGGTTACAATCATAAAAATTTCAATATAGGGTTACCGGGCGAAATACACGAAAGATGAGAGATAAAACGACATAGTCAATTAATATCGTTTTAATATGGCAATAATGAAACTAAAAATAATCAGGGGGGGTGTCTCCCCCAGACCAGGCTCAAACAGCCGAGATTTATTTTAAATATTTTCTAACAATGTTCAAAACTGTTAACGAAATTTTAGAACTATTCCTTGTATTGTTTATATATAAATATACATTCAAACGGAACAGCTTATTTTCTTTATAATAAATCTTGCTGACTGTTTTTATCACCAATATCAAATGAAATTCCATTTGTACTTCTTTTATAAATAAAACAGCTGTTTACTTTAAGTAACCAGTCAACCTGTGTATTAAATTATACCTGCTTCTGATTCGCCATTGGGATCTACGAACTCGTACCCCAATTCAGTAGCTGCCTCTTTTACGGCCTGTTTCAAAACAGGATTATATCGCGGCTGCTCTACTGTAATAGGTCCACCAGCCGCATGGTAACCTGCAATATATTAAATAGATGTTTAATATATACTTATATTTATACTGAAATATTATAGAAATGTGTACACATGAACAAATCCTAACTAATATTATAAATGCGAAAGTGAGTTTGTTTGTTTATGACGCTTTCACGCCTAAACCGCTCAATCGATTAGGATGAATTTTGGTTTAGATATAGATGAGACCCTGGAGAAGGTTATAGGCTACTTAGAATTTTAAATTTTTAATTACTTTTTTAATTATTAATTAAAAACCATTTTTACGTTGCCATGGTTGGCGAGTTTCGCCCGTATCAAATGATTGATGTTTTGAGCTAACAAGAATGCTATTACTTCAATAAAGAAGCGCGTGAAAAACATTAAATATCACGAAAATTATGCCAGTTTTATGCCAAATCTATCTACTTATAAATAAAAATGAAATTCTGTTTGTTTGTGGATTTGATTAGTATACAAATCCACAAAAATGGACCTATCAGCCTGAAATTTTGCACAGATATGTAAAATAGTATAGAATAAATGATAGTCCACTTTAAAACTTTGAAAGTCCACCCGTTCCCTGAATTTAACAGATTTTTTATGTTGTGCACGCAGCAAGCTTTCCGTAATTGTAATCCCTGTAGTGAAAAAAGTGTGAAATAAGCATCGTGTTTGCCATGTGAGCGATTTTGCCGAATAAAATGTTTCAAATTCTTAAAGTAAAAATAAAAGAACTATAATGATATTTTTTGTTAGGTTATATTTGTAAGTTGTTGGTTTTTTTTTTTATTATTATTATAATATCGCGTGCATGGGAAATCAGAGAAGGAATGAAATGTTTTATACACAAAACAATAAGAATTGAAGATTTCCGAGACTAATATATAAAATTTTTTAGTTTGGCGAAAAATAAAATGGCTGAAATATCGATTTTGAGAAAGTGAGTTCTAGCGGTTTGCACATTTTTCGGCTTGGCGCAATTTATTGAGAGCTTAAGGAAATAGATTTTCGAAAACATGTGCATATAGGTTTTATTAGAATGCAGCGTTAAATTTTAATAATCCGTGCAGAAATAAGGCAGTTATTAAGGGATTTCAAGGGATCTATCTTCAGAATTCTCGCCAAGTGAAGTATATTGATTTAAGTTTGGGGAATTCCGCCAAATTTCAGAAAGTTGAAATCTTCGCATTTGGTACATCGGAGTAACGATGAATAAAACGCGTTATGGCTCATAATTTAAAAAATTCGGCTGTATTAAGGTATTCCACTTTTTAAATAAATGCCTGCTTTACTTTTTGGCGGTCGAACCATTTCCATTTTGATTGCTGCTAAGTCAATGCTTCGTATGATTCCCTGAAAAAACTCTTTCAAAATGGCGTATGTTGGCACTTTGGCGAGGATTAAATTTGAAACTGGATTTTATTTGAGACTGGTATATATAATAACACTGGTTATAGATAAAAATGAGTGTTGGTATGTGTGTATGAGGTTGAAAAACTCCAGCACCGTTTGCCCGATCACCATGAAATTTGGTTCACCTAAGTCTTTTATCAGAGAAGGTTTTTATGCTATCCGTTTTCCTCTAACTTGTTATTAGGTGGCGCAGTAGAACGTCGAATTCTATTCCGTTTAGCCGTTTGCTATGCGAATATCGTCCAACCGATTTCGATGAAATTTGGTACACGCGGATATTAGAACACGGAGAATATTGTTCACTATCCATTTTGCTGTAACTTGCCGCTAAATGGCGCTGCAACCCATCAACTTCTATACCGTTCGACCGACCGGCATAAAATATTTTATACTTACACATTTGAGCACGAAGAATATATTCTGTATTCCTTTTGATGTTACTCACCACTAGATGGCACTGCCGCAGGCCAAATTCTTGACCATTCAAACGGTCGCTATGAAAATCAGTATACATAGCTATTTGAACAATGAGAATATTTTGGCGTTATCCATTTTGCTATAACTCGCCACTTGACGGCGCTGTAGCAAATCATTACTTTAATTAACCACTAGATGGCCCTGCAGTGTATCACTTCTTGACTGTGCAATTGATCGCTATGAAAATAGGCATACATAGATATTTGAACACGGGGAAAAGTTTGGTGCTATCCATTTTCCTATAACTCACCATTAGATGTCGCGTCAACACATGAACTTCAGGATTATCCAGCCAATCGTCATGAAAATTCGTATGCATCGATATCTGAATGCGAAGAATATTTTCGCCGTATCCGTTTTGCTAAAACTCGCTACTAGATTGCGCTACGGCGCATCGCCTTCCGCACCGTACAAACTATTGCCTTGAAATTTCGGTATGCATGATTATTAAACACAATATAACGCGATATCCATATCTCTATATTACAATAAATAGGAAGCACAACAAATCGTAATATCAAAAAGTCCATTCATTCCCGTGCGAAGAACGGGTACTTCAGCTAGTAGATAGATAAAAATGTTTTAAAGTACTAGTACTATCTTTAGAATGCCTAGTAGCAAATTACAATCTGTGGCGTCAGGTCCGGACTGGGAGGGAGGGGCCGCTCGTGTCAAGATAAGGGGGGGGGCGGGTTATTGTGCAACCGATCAATAATAGGATGAGTTAACTTTCGGGGTATGGAGGAGGTATGTTGCTATTATTTCTTAATTATGATTTATAATTAATGCATTAATAAAATATTGATCTATTAATTAATACGCGTCATTCATATTAATTAGTCCTTTGTTCATTCGGGAACCCTCACTCATAAAATTTTGAGAACTACATTTAAAATGAAGGATTTTTAAGCCTTCTGGTGCGTAATTGTAGCTGCAAAAAAAATTTTATGTGTCAAACTTCATTCAAGTGCTATCAGTGCTGCACTTTTTTTTATTTTCTTTCTTCTGTTTGGGGGCCCGCCCTCAGCAGGGAGGGCCCGCCGATGGCGGGGGCCCACCCGTCTGCAGACAGTCGGACACCCGGGCCTGTGTGGCGTAATGTTTATGTCACTTAATTTTAAGAACTAAAGAAACTGAACGTTCCTTTAGTTCTTAAGATTTCGCTTCTCAAACTACGTAAATACTACAATATTTAAGCAAAACTTTGATGAAGGTATGAATTCTAAAAAAAAGTTAAAGACAGTGATCCTTGAATTACTAATTCTTTATTATCAGACAAGAGCATGGGCGCCCAAAGGAATTTTTCTAGGGGGGGGGGGGCAAACTTCAAAACATTTTTCTAGTGGGGGGAAAATTTGAAACTTTTAACAAATTTAGTTCTGGTTCTGTCATTTGTTTACATCATGAGACATTAACCTAAAACTCTAGGGGGACAAGTGCTCTACCTTGCCCCCCCCTTATGGGTGCCCATGTACAAGAGTAAGAAAATTAACTGATGATTACTGATTTCCGAAATAAACTGAGCGTGACTAGCTCCTATTACAATATGGTTGCTCTTAAAAGAGTACATATTTGTACAGATGAAAGTGTACAATTTTTTTAGAGGTTTTCTCCATATTTTTGACTACAATCTTGAAGACGGTCTTGTACCTCCAAGCGCATAATTAACCTTTAGTTTAAGGAAAATTAAACCTCATAACCCTTCTTCCGGATATGCCAATGACTGAATTTACTGTGAAGTTAAAACAATTTAACATGCTTTGAAGGGTTATCTCAAAATGCATTTTTTTAAAAAACTACAGCAAAGTTTTCTTGTGAAATTCAAATCATGATATTAAATTATTAAATTGTCAGAATTTGAGTTTCACTGGTGCAGGTAAAAGGTAAATGATGAAGGATTGCTCCATGTATCCAGCATTTCAAAACCAACATGCTACAATGTAAATATTTGAAAATCTGGAAATTTCAGAAATTTTAAAACTCCAGACACACAGATCATAATATGAAAAGACTTTTGGAAATTCCTTTTATAATGGGGAAAGAACAGACGACTGTAAAGTTTGTCATAAAACTCTTGGATTAGTAGATTTATGACTAAAAGTAAACTATGGAAAACTTTCGACATGTTTCACATTTCAAAAGTTTGACTGCGTTTCTAAACGTATTTAGATGCGTCTAAATATGTGGAATACGTAGGTATAGTTAGGATGTAATTTCGAAAACAAAAATTGCAAAATGTCACAGAACAAATTTAAAATAAAAATTGATTATTTGGATAAAATATACAAATAGAGTACAAATATTAAAAGAAAACGCATACGTTACACTCTTAAAAATTTGGTGCAGCATTTCACCAAATTCCCACAAATTAAAGATTTTTATTAATTAAATTTACTTAATTAAAAAATTAAATAATTAAGCATTTTCTAGCTTATCGATCAGATCACTAGTAATCTAGATTTGGTTGTTATTGTAAAACTCCATTTGCACTCCAAACTTTATCCTGTGTATCATTAAAAAAGGATATATGAGCAACTTCCTTTGTGGAATTTTTAAACTTTTTTTTCAGTTTTTCTTAATTTATTCACATTTCACATTGCTACTTCACGAAAAAGTTGATAAACTCAAATTTATCCGTTATATCATTTTTTTATTCACAAAAATATCCATTATTTCTACACACTCACATTCGAATAAAAAATAAATAAATAAAATAAAAGGTTTCATGCTGAAATGGCTGCAAGACGAGATAGAGATTTACAGCTTTTTTGCGACACGAGGTAAACATTTTTAACATTACAATAAGGGGATTTAACGAGACAAGACAAAGCTTTCAAGCTATTTTGAGAGACGCGAGAGGACTGTTTTTCGTTTCGTGTCCATCCTTAATGCACAGTGTTCATTTTAGGGCCGATACCCTACTCTAAATGCCGGTGTGCGCTGTCCTTTGCAGAAAGAAAAATAAATGTAGTCTCTTTTTCAAGCACTTACTAAATCAGAACATTTTCTCGGAGTCCAATTCTCTTTTTTAAGAAAAACGTGATTCTTTAACTTGGAGAAAGCTTCACGTTCAATGTAGTATATTTTGTATTAACAGTTGTTCGTTCTACAAGTCTATGCATGTAATATACAACGCAGAAAGAAACATATAGGAGGAGATCAGGAAAGTGCCCTTTTAAAACAACACTAGCAGTGAAAAGAAAGAATTCCGTGAGATATCAGGAAAAGTGTTATTTTTCTCAACAGAAAGTGTACTAATAAGTAAAAGCACCAATAATGGATCACGTACCAATAAAGATACACTTTGTCAAAGAAAATACAAGTTCATAAATCACGCTTGGAAACAACTGAAGTAAAAAGTATGACTGAATGTTGACACCACCCAGAAACTGCTATCGACCGCCGAGAAGACTTTCTGAACCATAGATTTAGCGCGCAGAATTCGAACCCGAAACCTTTTTCTTACCTGTAAAACGCCTTAACTACTGAGTTACCATGGACCTTTGAAATAATATTGAAGTGTGACCTATTTTAGTCTTTAATTAGTAGCTTTCTCGGTGGAAAGACATAGGTTTGATTACTTAAATTTATATTGTGAAAAAATATATTTGTTTTACAATTCAAAATATTTGGGTAGCCACAACAGATATCCCGTTACTAATCCAATATGAATTAAGTAAACTGATAACTGGAGCAGGTTGCGTTTAACCCTTTGAGGCGCAACCCTTTCCCAATGCTGAAAAAAGGGCAGCCGTTGCCATCGCTCGACTTAACTACCAGCAAGATGGCGGAAGATCGAAACGTTCATCGCGTTCCACAGATCTAGAGACCCTTTTTTCACGCAGCTGGCTGTGCTGATGAAACGCGATGAACGTTTCGATCGTCCGCCATCTTGCTAGTAGTTAAGCCGAGTGATGGCAACGGCTGCCCTTTTTTCAGCATTGGGCAATTTATCCAGCTGTTTTCGCATTCTTCCATTTTCCAGCAAATACCAGTGCTGTTAAAAATAAGTGACAATTTTTTTTACGGGAAATGAGTAAAAAGTAAAGGATTCTCGTGGAGCTATGTCACCCGCAACTATTTTTATAGAAATCCAATCTATTCTTCGTGACTGGCAACAGTCAAATTGTCAGAGTTGGGTGTTCCCAGAGCGGGATCACTGCACGTTAAAGGGTTAAAATTTTGTACTTTTATTAATAACATATTTTGGATAACAATTACAATGCATAAAGTTTCGGACAATGAGACTCTTGTGATGAAGGGGACTCAGACTTATGATGCTGAAGGCTTAGACAAAAAATATCGTTTTGGTCACATTTTATAAAAATTGCTTAAATGTCTTCGACTGTTCCATTAGGATTACAGGTACGGTTACCTAGGTATAGTATTTCAATAGCAACTATTTCTAATCTTCACGAATTGGGATATAAGACAGACATCGACGTATTCTAAAGGATCTAAACGAAAATTGTCTGTAAGATCGCGCTACGAAATGATGAGTCGTAATTATTGAATTTATGTTGTACGCATGCGTCCGTTAGTAGTGGATTGTATCATGATTCATCGCTATGCGTCTACAGAGGGCGCTTATGCAGCTATTCATTAAAAGGGGGGTCGAGTACTTTGAAAGACTGATGCTTTCTCGCTCGTCTGCAACTTGTCGATGATCGTTTTAATATCAATGGCCATGCTAATGGCAAAAGAGAAGACAACATACAGCTTCAGAAGAAAAAAATACGTGGCTACCAGTACAATAAATATTGTGTGCATGCCATTTGCTAGAAATGAAGGAGTCCTGTTATCTTCTAGTTTTAAGAAGTACGGAAACACGTCCTTGTAACTCCACCCTTTGGCACCTTGTTGCTCCCACTCGTCAAAGCACTTGCGGTTGCCTCGAACGTAAGCCAAGCCGTTGATGCTTGACGAACCACCGAGCATTTTCCCTGAAGACCATCCTATTACCTGTTGAGTATAGCGGAGAGTCAGGAGGAGTGACACATTTTTAGCAGAAATATTTATTTCAATTTATTTTCTACTTGTACAACTTTGAAAGTTTCAAAACAATATCATGAAACATTTTAACGTATTTGAAAAATATAAATTTCATCTTGATTATTAAAGTCTTAGTTATACAAGCAAATTAAAATGGCAAAAAATATCTCCCATTCCTCCCTTACGTCAGGGAGGGATGTTACATGTTTTTAAAAATTGAAGTGTATGTGGAATTTTCATAAATATTCTTAAAAAATGACAGTGTATAATTTATGTTCCCAAAATTTATTGCATGTAACAACATATGTTTATCTAACATATTGTCCAAATCAAATGAATAAATATGCCTGTGCACGACTAGCTCCACTACCGGCTTTGGTAGATGCAGTTTTGTGGTTATATCTTCTTTATTAATGATGGAACAATAAATTTCTTGTAGGAAAATAACATTTTATTTTTAACATTTTTCCTCCATAAATTAAAGAGTCCCATCCCTCCCATTACATGACATATCAATAAAATAAATTATTCTTAAAAATATGCTGCTGCTAGGCCTCACTAAACTGCTAATTTATGTGTTAACTGATAAGTTATATTCTTAGGTATTTTGTTAGAATAAATGAGACTGAAAACTTCCATCGAATATATAAGAAGTTATTTACTTTTGATGTTAGAAAAAGTTTTTTTTTGTTTGTCACAATAGGTTTTTTTTTGTTTGTCACAAAACAAAGAGAAATTTGTACCCGAAATGATTTATAGCAATAACTATGCTGCTATAGCTACTAAATCTGGTGGGGAAAGCAGAAAAACAATGTTCCCTTAAGACAGCATTTCTCAACCTTTCAGTAATCGCGGCCCAGTTTTCAATCATAATTTTCATTGAGCCCCCTCACACAATAAAATGTATACAATAATAATGTATTTTGAGTATTTTAGCGCTAAACCTACACTACGACCTTAACTTTAAATCTTACAAATTTTACAAGAATACCGATCCTCAGCATTGACAAAACAAGAATCCGCTGTCTTTTTATTGCTCTTGCGTTCACCATGTTGGACATTCTCGCTGTTTCGCAAGAAGTTCCGATTTGTCTCGAACATTCTGTAATGTCAACAAGATGCCGCTCGAGCAGGGGCGTAGCCTAGATGGGGGGGGGGGGTGATAAGGAGGTCACAACCGCACCCATGAGAAATTTTTAGCCATCCAATATGTATATTCTTCACTCTTTTATCACACACACGCATACATATATGTGAGTTGCAGTAGTTGTAGCCCCCCCCCCATGAAAAATTCCTCGTTATGCCACTGCGTTCGAGCATGCGCAGATGTGAGGGACAAGGAGAATGTTCGATAGCGCCAGTTTCAATTCCAGCCAGTCTCATTCGAGTAGATCCTTCTATCGCTATCGAATCAATTGTGAATGTGCATGTTATATATGTTTTCGTGTTAATTGTAATTCACCGTATTAAATATTCACGGCAGCAGATTTATGCAGAATCATGGATAAATTTTTAATCGGGCGTAAGCGAGCATTAGACGATAGTCCAGCATGAACAAATACACTGACGAGTGTGGTTCCGAAAATAAAATCAAGAAAATATTCTCATGAATACTTAAATTTTGAATTTATCAGTACTGAAGAAAATGAAGAAGAAAGGCCCCTGTGTATCATTTGCTCAAAAATGTTGGCGGTAGACAGCATGAAACCTAATAAATTTAAAAGACATTTGGAAACGCTTCATAGTGAGTATGTCAACAAACCCAGGGAATTCTTCGAATTAAAATTAAAATCATATGAAAAGAAAAAATCATTTTCTTTTTTAAACTTTGTCTGTGAATGAAAAAGCTTTAATTTCCTCTTACAAAGTTTCATCTAAAATAGCCAGATGTAAAAAGCCTGACACCATTGGTGAAGAGCTTAATTTGCCAGCAGCAATTGAGATTGTAGAAGCTATGTTTGGAGCTGACTTTGCAAAATAATTGCAGTCCATACCTCTTTCAAATGATACAGTTGCCCGTCGAACTGGTGATATAGCTGAAGATGTACAATGTCAGCTTTTCTCGAGGTTGCGTAACAAATTGTTTTCAATACAGCTTGATGAGGCAACAAATAGTAATAAAGATGCTCATTTCATTGCCTATATTCGATTTTGTGATTATGTGTCAATAGTAGAACGACTTTTCTGCAAACCAATAGAACTCAAAACAACAGTACTCGCATTATTTTCTATCTTAGATGATTTTATGAACGCTGCAAACATAGAATGGAAAAATTGCGTCTGAATATGCACCAATGGTGCTCGCTCAATGTCCGGAAGATTCCAAAGTCTACAAGCACTTGTAAAACATAAATCGCCACAGTGCGTCTGGACAAATTGCATGATCCACAGAGAAGCTCCGGCTTCTCCTGGCAATTGCAGTAAAATATATAAAAATGAGACCCCTGAAATCAAGAATCTTTTCCGCACTTTGTAAACATGTGGGTGCAGTATGTTCAGCGTTATTATTTTACTGCCAGGCAAGATGGTTATCACGTAGAAAATTTTTGCAACGTGTTTATGAATTAAGATAAAAAAAAATCGTCATTTTCCTGGAAGAGGACAATAGACCGGAAGCCGAGAATTTTCACGATGGTTATTTGTGATGAAATTGAGCTACTTGGTTGACATATTCAAGTAATTAAATAACTTGAATCTTCAACTCCAAGGATCAAATACACATATACTGGATACGAGTAATAAAGTTAACGCTTTTCGTAGAAAATTGGAACTGTGGAGCAGAAATTTAAAGCAAAAAAGCCTAACAATATTTGCAAATGTGGATGCTTGAGTTAAAACGTACAAGGCTGAAGAACAACATGTAAAAGTTGTTTTTGCAACCACTAAAAATCAATTAGCCATGCTGGGAAAGAATTTTAAAAAGTATTTTCTTGTTGAAGACAAACTGATAGGAGGTTACGAGTGGGTTAGGGATCCATTTCATAGTACTTTCGGAGGATTCTCAATTGACGAGGAAGAAACCTTCATAGACTTCACGACAAGTGTCAAAACCAAAAGGCAATTTAGTAATAAATCACTCTTTGAATTTTGAGCAGGAGTAGATGATGAGTTTTCTGTACTAAAAACAAGGGCATTTCGCATTTATTACCGTTTTCAACATCCTACCGTTGTGAAACTGGATTTTTTGCGGTGACTTCTTTGAAGACAAAATATAGATCTCAGCTAAATGTAGAAAAAGAACTAAGAGTATACAGAGGAACAAAAATTGAGCCAGCTATATATAAGGGGCAAAATTTAAATAATGCTCGGGCCAGTGGCATAGCCAGAAATTTTTCACGGGGAGGTTACGACTACTGCAGCTCACATATATGTATACGTGTCTGTGGTAAGGGAGTGAAAAATATACATTTTGTGTGGCAAAAAATTCCTCATGGGGGGTTATGACCCCCCCCCTCTTGGCTACCCCACTGGCTCGGGCACAAAAATGTTATAGTCAGACTCAGATTTGGCAGATCTCTTACTCCATTATAAATGCCAACATGTGTGTTTTATAAAAACAACATGCTCATTCATAAAAAAAGAATTGCCCTTTTACCTTTAAGCATCAGATTTTTGTTGAGTATTCTTAGTAAAGTTTTGTTTTGTTTATTTGATCAAATTTTGATCAAAATTTACTTATATAATACGCTAATGTATGCGGTACCAGAATCGACGATATTTCCACGCTGTGAACGACAAGAGTTAGATGTAAACATATTAGTGTAATAACAATAACGCATGAGCAAAAATTCAAATTAACAGTACAATGACGTCAAATGGAGCAAGCGTATGTCACGCAGTAGCTAGATTACAAAATAACAATAATGGATACACAAAAATGCAAGATCATTCGGACTTTTTCACAGCTTTAAATTATCGAATTTACAGTACTTGGCGCATTCATCGCCCATCTAAAAAATGTCACCATGCATTGGGCTAAGTATCAAATTTTAGCCATTTGCTGTTTCAACATCGGCTTTTATGATGACACCCAAAATGTGTAGCAAACCTTACCTCAATAAATTTAATGACAAATACTGTTAAAGCATAGAAACATGATTTTCATTGAAATGAGTCCAGATATTTACTCAACACTATAAGTGAAGTTTAGTCCAGAAATTTAGTCAACACTGATTGGATAAGGTATGGGGCGGCGAGTATTAAAAAAAAAAACTATTGTGTATCAATGAAATTTCAAACACTCCGCTTTTTAAACGGCCAAATTTCAAACACTTCGCTTGTTAAACGGCCAAATTTCTAAACTGCAGAAAATATCTGATTTTAATATAACTTTACTCTATCTTTTAAGGCTCCACCTATGTGTTTCTGCGGAACTGTTTTATACAACCAGTCGAGATCCGGGCATCCCAAGAAGTACACGTGCAGTGCCGGCACTTCGGTTAGGAGAGGCTGAGGAGGACCGGCCTCTAAAAGGAGGACTCTTGCACAGGGCATTTCGGACAATCGACCAGCGACGACGGATCCAGCTGCTCCAGCTCCAACTGAAAGAAGAAAAAACTATTCAAACACATCCGTTTCGAAAAAACGTTTCAGCAAAAAAGTTTTATCTATATGTGTTACTTATTAGATTTCATTAAGTCATTGTAACCATTTTTTAAAAATCACTACTTCATTTAATCAAGCGTACATCACGATTGCATCTTCTATTGATATAAGAAGATGCAATCGTGATGATGCAATAATTGTTTTAAATGGATAGCTTTCCGTTCACTTTCTAATCTTACCGATCCAACGGGGGGGGGGGATTTGAGCATTGGTGAATTTTTTCGGACTTCGGTTTTATGATTAAAGAATCTGATTTCCAAAAGCGTGTCATTCAAAGTGTTACTTGACTCTTCGGTCTTGCTTGTAGCCTCACCATGGCACAGTGGTTATGTCACTGAAAATGGTAGACGGCCGAAGTGTGAAGGTCCTGGGTTCGGGTCCCATCGCGTGTCGATCTAACGGTCTGGAGTTTTGGTAGGTTTTCTCCAGATGTAAGGTGAATACGCGTTAGAACCCCTTAGAAAGTCCTCCACCCTTGGTAGATCAACCTAGTGTAACCTTTCCATAATCACACACAAATCAAATCAAATCATCTGTCTTGCTTGTCATATACTCTTTTAAGAAAGACTCATTAATTGGACGTGAAACAGTTATCAGACATATAGCACACGTGCTTGTTAATTTATTTCTCAATTTTCTTTTATATTACATTAATTAGTATTGATTATTCATTGTCTAACTAAAACAAGAGAAAATAAATAGCTCCAAGTCGATATTCTTGGCAGTTCTTAATTCGGTAGATAAATGGCTGAAACACATTCCTAAATTAATTCGTTCGGTTAGTACCCCAAGAAAATAAATTCATCGACAACTTCTGTACAAAATTGCAACTTCTTGGATACAACAATTTAATTCAAGAGCTACCGTTCTTTGATTTTGTGACGGAGAATTTTTTCATCAGGTTTGACTTGAACACTTTTTTAAATTCCGTGATGTCGTAAAAAAAATCAGGGATAAAAGTGTCATATTTTTAGTGACCTTTTTATCCATGTTGTATAATTCATTATCGAAAGTTGTACTTTTTCTTCAAAGCTTTTCAAAATCATTCGTATTTCTACGAACGCATTCAAACGTCATTCTCATTCTGACGAGCTAAAATTAATCTGATGTATTTTTCTTCGTTTCTTTCCATGATAAAGGATCTCGTAGAAACTCTTCACAACCACGAATCTGGAATCCAGATTTTGCTTCTTGATGACCTAGTAATATGGACTACGTTTAGAGATTTTGAGCGCTTAGAAAAGAATGCTTAAGCAGCATTGGTTTCGAAATGTTGGTCAGTCAAAAATGAGATGACAGAATACCTGGACAAGACCAATTTCCAATTCCTCTCTCTCTCAGCACTAAGCATCATGACTTAAACTTAGATTCAAAGATCATCTTTTAAAAAAGAACTGAAAGTTCTACCTTTTAGACTTGGGTCAACCTATTTGGGCTTGGCCTTGGATCGAAAACTAAATTTGACAAATCACATTAAAAAATGTTGAACGTGAATAGAACAGGATTAAAGTTTTAAGGCAATTGGCAGACACAACTAGAGTTCTTCCCGAGAGATCATTTCGATTGCCTCTAAGATATATCTATGTAAAGCCAGCGGCTGAATATGGTTGTGATACTTTTAACGGTCCCTATTACACATTCAAAGTGTTAATTTCGTCGTCAATATAACATTTTTTTTTTTGTAAATAATGCATTATTCTGATTATTTAATAAATCCTGCCTGCAAGCAAAATGCCTATTAAATTAAACACGCCTATCATATTTTCTAGATTAATATTGGATAAATCATCTTCATTTTTTAACTTATTTCTGTTTGTGATGCCCTCAAAACTTCTCCCTATTAAAATCTTTCTTTCTGCAGTCAGTTTCTCCCCTCTACTTACAAACTGTCATTAGTATATTGAAAAACAAATTCGAATGAATTTGCTGATATCCCTTGCCTGGCGTTTCAGTGTGGGTGAATAAATTCTCATAACGCCGGGATTGTCACTGATAGTTCAGTTCAATTAAAACCCTCGTCCGTAATTTTTGACGGAAAAGAAAGAAGACGACGACATCCGCAAAGCTATTTCACATACAGAACAGGTGTTGACAGGCAACCTTCATTAGCAACATCAATACCGACACTGAAAAAACTGAAAATTGATATATTCCAAAGTTTTAACTGTCTCAAAACTTGACATTGACAATCATTTAACAATGTGTTATCGCTCCAAATGACTTCAGTCTTATAATTTCAGTAATAAAATTGATTTTCCAGTAGAACTCTTTTTAACACCCCTTTATTAGTTTCACCTGCATGTTTGTTTGTAACCGACGCCTTTGAACTCGATTTCGACCCAATTTAAACGGTCAGATTTAATTTAAACTTTGTAGACTTATAAATTACCGATGACAATACAATAATTTGATAAGTTTATCCCATTATCCTGATTAGGATAGTCAGGATTAGTAATTTTCTTAGAGATCCTTTGCGTGAGAGCAAGAGTGATGGAGCAAGCGCGCGTACGCATGTGTACCATAACGACACTCGGCTCAGAACAATGGAGTAGAACCTCTCTCGCTATTGATAACTGCATTCAATGGGTATATGTTTGGGTAGTTACGTTTTGGAAATCCAGATGGCAAGTCTAAAAATTTTACCTCAATATTGTATATTATTGCATGGATGTTTGTGTTTGTTGTATTCGTTATGAAACTTATTTGTTGATTAGAGACCTATTTTTCCTTTTTAGTGAGGAAGGCAGCATTTAACTGCAGGCTAATTAATACTTGGTGCACAGCAGGGGCGTAGCCAGATGGGTCTGAGGGGGCTGCTGACCCCCCCCCCGAAATTGGACCCTTTACTTGTTTTTAGTGAGGAAGTTAGCATTTAACTGCAGGTTGATTAATACTTTGGTGCACTTCACAGTGAAAATAAATTATCTCACAGTTTGTACTTTCCAACTTAGTGTTTCTTAGAGTCTTATGAGAGATATCGAAAATTTAAAAAAAATATAAATTTTAAATAAATACAGTTTTAAAAATCTATAAAACATGCTTTTATTGCAAATCGAACTAAAAAGTGAAAAATATAGTTTAAAAAACTAAAAAACACGCTTTAGTGATAAATTGAACTAACTAAAAAGTGAAAAATAATTCTTAATATAGGAATAATTAATGAATGAAAAATAGCATTATTGTGAAAAAAGGGTGGGGTACTCCATATATCAGTTCTTGAGAATATTCGATGGGTACGATTAGTACAAAAATGATACAAAAAATATAGCACAAAGAGCCCCACACTTTTTTCACAATAATAATATTTTGCGTTCATCAATTTGTTTCTATATTAAGAATTATTTTTCACTTTTTAGTTAGTTCAATTTATCACTAAAGCGTGTTTTTTTAGTTTTTTAAAACTATATTTATTATCTTGTTACTTTCCGAACATGTACACCCTCCAAAAAAAGTATTCGAGCAAGAGAGGAATTTCCTATTTTAGATTTGCAAATAATAATTGGGTTTTTGAAAAACGCACAACTTGATAGAAATATGCAAAGTCATATTTATACATAGCCTAATTCATATTCTATGATAAATAATTTTTAATATACGAAACCAAAGTAGGAAATTTCTCTCTTGCTCGAATACTTTTTTTGGAGGGTGTACCATGTAAGGAAAGTATTGTAATCATGAAAAAATTCGATTTCGAGGTTTTGGTGTAAACGTTTTGAGGTCTTCTGAATTCATTTATTGTATTTTTACGGGATGTGTGTGTGTGTGTGTGCGTGAGTGAACACGATAGCTCCTAAACGAGGCACTCGATTGAGCTCCAATTAGGTATGTATATTATAAACCACCATTGCAAGACCGGTATTGATTTTGGTGTGTATAGTACTTAGGGGTTTTACTTAGTTTTTCTAGAGGGTTACGACAAAGATTTCTTTTACATTATGGCCTATTGGGGAAATTCTTGAAAGTGCGCTAGGGTTTAAACGGTACATTCGATTAAGCTCAAATTCAGTATATATGTTATAAATCACCATCGTAAGACCGGTATTTATTTGATGTGTATAGGGCTTAACTTTTCTACAGGGCTATGACAAAGATTTCTTTTACAATATGGCATATGGGGAGAAATTCTTGAAAGTACGCTAGCGTTTAAACGGCGCATTCGATTGAGCTTCAATTTTGTATATATGTTTGAATTATTCATCAATTAAAATTTATTTAAATGCTTGGTAATGATCTAAATTGTAAGTGTTCGGAAAGTCGAGTGGAGTCACTCCAGATTTTGTTTGTCTTTCGGACTAAGATTTTCAAGAAAACTTTCCCCCATGACAACCAAACAAAATATTTGAGCGGTTGTCAAACAAAAGCTGTTGCCTGGCATTTTTTTCGGAAGTGAATATGATATTTCACTTTCTTCATCTTCTTGAGAGCCATTTAATGGTAAAAGAATTTGTAGCCTAAAAGTACCTGTTCGTCCTGAAAAAACCATGTCAAAAAACGATTTTCCCTATACCAATTCCAGCTCCAGAAAAACGTTTTTCGTGGTTTCTCGAAAATTTGCCAAATGAGAGTAAACGCCTTTCGTTCGCTAACTTCCTCGTTTTGGCTCTTACCTACAATGTAATCATATTCGTCGTCAACAATGCTGGAAGTAACTGGCGTGTATCTTTGTCTGGCCAGCGACAAGAGCAGCAGAGGAAGTAGAGTTGAATTCGCCAGAGGTGTTGGATATGACCTCTCGAGCTCAATGTCCATTTCGTCTGTTATGATATAAGCTGAAATGACATACAGTTCTATTATTGCATAATTCTTGATGCATGTAAGTCAACAAAGAACAGTTCATGCCTCAACAAAGAAGAGCTTGCCGAGCATTTGAAACGATCATTCTGTTTTCGGGTGACGCAATGCTGAAGATTACTCTTCTGTACCACCCAAGTGCTCCAACGATAAGTCCAGCTACATTTCAAAGACGCATGCAGAGAAGCAATGCCAGATACAGAAGAGAATCTTCACAATTGCGTCTTTACAGTGATGGAAATGAACAGGTTGAACCTGGGCTCATTATTGGAAATGAAAAGGGATGATCCATCCTTTGGGAAAATTCTACAGACTCTACTAAGTTTAGGTAATTCGAATGAAATGCAATATAAATTGATAGAGGCAACTATGACTAAAGAATAGCAGTTATAAGTACTTAATTTCAAACTGTACAGAAAAAAGATTATGATAAACATATTTTAGGTACCAAAAACGTATGATAATTCTCCTTTAAGTAACGATTCTCTGGGGAAAATCTGGATAGAAAAATAATTAGATCACAAAAACCCATCGTATCCTTAAAGTTCTGCTACCGCTGCATTGCAATAACTATTTTTGTTATGAAGTACAGTATAATAAAGATCTGAATTCAGACTTCCAAAATCCGCGTTAGCAATGATAAGTAATCCCACGCTAGTTAATCTCGCGGTAGTTTCAAATATAGAGACTGTAAGAGTGATTTTTTTTCTTTTAATAAGTATTTTATAAATTATAACTAATGTCCATTCTTATTGCATTCTAGTCCTTCATTGAAAGCAAAGAGTGGACCTTTTATATCACACAAACGATACTTTTGCTAAGTACATTTTTACAGTGTTATTTCACAAAGTACTTAATTAATTCTTACCTTTTCACAGGAGTTTTAGCGCAGGATTAGGTTCCTAACTAACTGTCGTAGGTAAAGATTTTTTTCACGCGTCGTTGTAACTTTCAATATTACACCGTTAGAAAAAGAACTGGGTGCATTAACCAGGTGCATTCATCAGTGTTTCTTCCACGGCATTACAAAAAGTAGCGTAATAAATTAAAAACTGCCTTAGACTGATAATCTCTGACACAAAATTTGCATCAAATCAAAGTAGATTCGCAATTTGAACGCATTCTGAATAGTTCCCTGACGGCTGTACCTACGGACGTATGTACTTACGTTATGTATGTAACTCGAATATCTCAAAAACTATTGGTCGTAGAATACTGAAACTTTATATTTAGAATTGCTGTAACATCTAGTTGTGCACCTCTTCTTTTGGTTCCAATCAACTCGATAGTTTATTTACAGGGCCACCCAAAAGATTTTAAATACATTACGTTCAGTGAGCAGAAATTCACTTAAGCTTATTTTAGAGCTATTAGGCTGTTTCAAACGATTCAAAAATGATATATGTTGTTAAGGGTTACAAAATGAATCCCCCCATCGAAAATAGTGTATTTATCTCTTTTAGTTCTTCTACAGAAACACGCAAAAGCATTTCCACACATTACAGTCAATGGCAGTTTTAGAGACATTCATCCATTTCAACCACAATACCGCTCTCTACCATGTAGTCAGGTAATGGTCTGATCACGGTCACGCGCCTTCCTCAAAAATTACGCCAAAAGTCGTCAAGGTTGGCGACTTATGGTGTACGTGTGTATATATTTAACTCTCATATCTCAAAAACTATTTTTCACAGAATGTTGAAATTTCATTTATAAGATTGCTGTAACATCTAGTTATGCATCTCGATTTTTGATTCCAATCTACTGGAGAGTTTATTTACAAGCCACCCAAAAGAATTACAATACATTAATGTCTATGGACATCTTCAATATATTACGTCCATCAGTTTGGTGCATTCCCAAAATCTCGCTATCTGTCATCGACCTTGACGAGTTTTGCCGAAATATCACCAAATTTGGCCCAAACAATAATTTCGAATTTCGCATAACTCTGAAACTTTACACCGTAGAATGTTGAAATTTTGTATTTAGAACTATTGTAACATCTAACTGTGCATCTCCTTTTTGATTGCAACCGACTGGGTAATTTATTTACAGGGTCAGCCAAATGACATTAAATGCATTAGGGTGTATGGATACATTCAATTCATTGAAAGTCTGTGGTCAATTACTACTTTGGTTATCCCCAAAATCTTGCAAACTCTTTCCAGTTTGTCAGCTTTTGATGAAATATACGCCAGATTAAGTGTCAAAAACAAATTTTTCAAATTGAACCCAGCTTGGCGATATCGGAACGGTAATATTTGTCCAGAAATCTCTAAATCTTAGTATTATTGCAGTATTGTATCTGTTTCAAACAAAGTAAGTTTGAATGAAATGCTACGAAAATATTTTTGATGTAATAGACGTGCAAAGAAGTCATATGGTATCTACATCAGATTTCTTTTTCTCTTCTTATTTCAACTTTTATCAAAATTTGATTGATAGAGAGTGAAAAAAATCTATTTACACATTTCTTGTATCAGACGAACTGTATTTTTTCAATTTCGTGCATACGTAACTTTGATTAAACAAACAATTGTGCAATCTCCAAGTACCGTAAGCGCAAAAGAAAGATACAACTTACCTCGTTTATATCAAGTCGCATGAGAACCCGTCTTGTTCGATTCTGTAGAAGAAAAGAAAATAATGATCATCATCGCGGTTTCGATTTTCACTTAAACGTAAGAGTTACATCTTACATCACCATGAACACGCTATCACTTATTTTGTCGCTACAAACGACCTCTGCGTTAGGACACCTGTCACTCTAAATATAGCGACTTTCTTGCAAGCTGAAAATGGTACTTGAATATGTAACTGAGGTCAAATACGCCATTTGTCAATGCACAAGTAAAAGAAAGTAAAGTGTGATACTCTTGTTGCTTCATGCGCAAGAAAGCTAACAAAAGAAACCCTGAAGCGTTTAAAAATTATGAGCGTTTAGTGCAAGCACTACCGATCACAAGTAAGGAGCGAGCGTATGTTTTCGCAAAATTATGCTTTATGTGGAAAGTAAAATGCGCAAGACAGAATGATAAATCATCCTCAACAATTGACTATAAAACAACTTCCAACACTTACGTCTTGTTTCTAGCTAAATCTCAAACTTGAATAGCAATGCTAATTTTATTACGATAATGATAACACAAATTAAATATTAAGCTCAATATAAAATATTGTTTCACCTTCCCAGACATGATTAAATAATTTCTCTGAAATAGATATAAATGAATATTTTTATATAATAACAGAGATTAAATTTGTAATAAAATAAATAAAATAAAAAATAATGATTAATTAATTCCCGTAAAATGGACAAATCCGTTTTTACCTTAAAATTTTTTGGTATTTACTTTGCAATACTCTTTCAAAATTTGTGTGTCCTCAATTGTGTACGCCTGACCCGAAAGGGTTAAAAGAAAGAATTAATGGAATGTGGTTCACGGAACACGTCTAATTACTTTGCTGACCATAATTTAATACTCATTTTACAAACCGCACTTCAGACAATTACCGTGTTCAGCGTCTTACCCACTCGATCAGGGTAGAGCGCATCCTAGGTGGATCAAAAGTTCGTAGAAACTTCAAAAAATTTATTACAAAAGAACAAATACTGATAAAATAAAATTGCGGTTTACATGAATAAGCATTAGAGAGAGATCGGATTTTATCATTTTTTTTAAAATCTGAAACTTGATATATTATATATGCTAGGGCCATGTATTATAAAATTTTTAAACTATAACTTTTTTTGTCATTAGAAAAAGAAAAAATATCCAATCTTTCTTTGATCCTATTAATGAAAACCACCTTCTTTAATTTAGCATTATTTGTCCTCTTTCAAATGAATTCTGAAAGTTTGCATGAATTTTTGGCGCACCCTGTACATTTCATGTAATGCCGGGGTGAATGCGACCACTTGGTGGGCACGTTTTGTATTAGTTTTCATGTTTATTTCACTTAATCTAGCCCCCCTAAATTACTGTCATTCTGGACAGCATTCCACGTAAATATTTCCACACTGCTTAAGCGCAACAGTGGTTCTCTCGGGTGCATTATTCAAAGTAAGGGAGAAACGCAGGCCACAGTGTGAGGGGAGGGATTTCTGCCGTAAAATGTTCCAGGAGTTCTGAGCTCGGAATAAAACAGAAAAATACTGCTGATTTGTTTGTAATAGATATAAGCCTCTAGAACATGAGTTAAATAATTATTCTCTGTAGATCGTACATATTAGACTTCTTTTGTGAGTTCTGGAAAAAGAACTAGAAATGCTATACACACTACTTTTCAACTGCGACTATGCTGTATATAAATAACATAGTCGTATATGAATTTCTAGGCAGCAATCGATGATCAGAAATAATAATATGACCCATTTTTTTTAAAAAAGTAACAATTCGCACTTCTGTTTCAACAGGTAAGACAGTCAAGATACTTCAAATTGTTTTTTTTTAATATCTTTCACACTCATATTTGTTAACATGTATTTAAATTAGTCCAGACTTTTGGTGCAGCAAGTGCCACAGCAGAATTCTATATTTACTTTCACACTGTTGCCTCAAAAATAGTGATAAAAAAGGGCAAACATGTAAAGTACTTTCATTCAGCAGTATAGTGCTCTGTTTTAGGAGTTTCACAACATGTAATCGGCTTTTGCGATGTTAATTAAATACGTTAGTTTTAAAAGTACTCTGCAGGTGAATGGCTGAAATAGTTTTTAAACGCTCTGATCAGAAGACAGAAGGAAAGCTCTTGATCTCTAACGTGGATATTTCAGACGTCCTTCGAATTTCCTTGCAGAATTCTATATTTACTTTCACACTGTTGCCTCAAAAATAGTGATAAAAAAGGGCAAACATGTAAAGTACTCTCATTCAGCAGTATAGTGTAGAAGTGGCTTAAAAGAGTTAAGAGTGGGGAACGGGTATTAACCTCTATTGCTTCCTTTTAACACATATTTAACGTGTTTATGCTCATCTTACGTTTGCATGACGTCAGAGAATCCTCTTCTACGTGTCCGTTGTTACTTGCTTGAACCGGGGCCTTCGCAATTAGTAACGGGCCTGCGCGTGTATTTTGATGAGCCATCCAAAGAGGCCTACGGATGCTCGAGTCTTCACGTATACATCAGGTATTTCTTAACCTTCCCAGTGCTTTCAAACGTTTAAGTAGTAATTGTGTTACTAATTCAACGAACAATCATACGAACTCATGATTAATTTGTTTGCTATGATACATATTGACATAAAGAAAATAGATGCATATAATTTGAAGGGAAAACAAAGTAGCGCTTACTCTCATGATTCACGATTGCTTATTTTAGTTTCGCAAGTGGATATTTAATATACTTTAAAATAACTAAATACACAAGACATTTTTATAATGAATATTTCATGAACGTAGTCTTATTTCCTACGTTATTTTAAACAATTCAAGATTAATCTTTAACAAATGATGTATTAAAGCGCATTTCAGTGTTTTCGGGATATCCTGTATATTGGAGAAAATTGATAAAATACGCTCTATAGCGCGATCCCTGAATTAATTATTCTTTAATAAAGAAATTTCATGTAGTATATATTATTCTTTTGTCGCTTTCTCAATGGAACTTTGGAATTGAGCAAGCATACTAATGAACGATTAAGCAAATACAACTAATGAACGATTGTACAAAATATTAACTACATTTGAAGTTTCTGTATAAACGGGCAAAAATTAATAATTTATAATTTACTGTATTTCTGCACTGTACCAGATGTAAGTCTGAATCACATAATCAAGGCATGTATAACTGATAAATAACATTTTCAACTGGCAAAATTAAATTGTCTAAATAGTATCACAACGTGATGCTTATTTACAAGAATAAAAACTACTCAAGTAAGTAATACGCGATTTCTGATTAAAATAATTTATTTATAAATAACACATGAATAATTATTCACTAAACATGATTTACATACATATTTTAGAATTTTTAAATACATTATAAAAGTGTTCACGTACCTTTACATTCAGAGCAAAATGCTCGAATTTTAGGATAAATTTTCATGAAAGAAAATGGCGCAAGATTCACAAAACGATTACCTACATCTAAAGTTCTTTAGTACGACAAAAGTATAAAAAATGGTTTTAAAATAATAAAATAATATAACATTTATAATACTTAGAATAAAAAAATAGAACACTGTCACTGGGGGAAAACAGGCCTCAATGATAAACTCATTTTTAGTGATGGCAACTCATACGCAGGCCCGTTGCTAATAACGACGGCCCCGCTTGAACGGGGGCCTGAGCCTCGCACAGTCGGTTAACCGAAGGTTCGGTTGCGTGATGTCAAATTGACGTCACCGGAACCCTGCAGGGAAATTTGATTGGTTGATGCTCCTCAGATGAGTTCCGTGTGACGTCACACAACCGAACGTTCGGTTTGGTTAATCGACTGTGCGAGATTAGACCCCCCGGGTCTCTGAATGGTCTTCTCTGGAGCCTGGAGTCAGAAAGGAAGGGAAAATATTACCACTCCTTGGAAACTTTCGGCAACATAGGCGTGACGTGATTTAAATTTTTTGTGGGGGACACACATATCGAATTCAAGAATAGAAAAAGGACGTTTCTTTCGAATTTCGGAACAAATGCGAAAAATCAAAATATTTGTTGAATATATATTAAAGTTAGGGGAGCGCGTGAAAACGCCCCCCCCCCCACGCCTCCGACAGTACGCCTATGTTCGAAAGGATTTGAATATCTCTGATCATCCAGAAATTCATATGTTGATAAACATACAGATGCAGGTAAAGGTTCTTTTCATGTTATTATGGGTGAGCATTTGCCGATTAGACATTCGCCACGACAACAAACGGCCCGAAGGCATTAGCCATTCTATGATGAGGTCACCCACTGTGCAGCCTGGCAACCAATGCTAACCCTTATGAGACCAACCACAGCAGTTAGAAAAGAAATCGCATCTCAGGACGTTTTGCTGTCCCGTTTCTGAAGTAGGTGGTTCATTTCAGGAAATGACTGACACTTTAAGTGCCCAATCAAAAGTATCCCACTTCCGAACATACCATTGGTAATCGCGCATAAGTGACAGGTTAGCATGATCAATTTTTTCTCCCGCTTTTGAAAAAAGGTTGTGATTTGAAAAAAAAGCGTTCCACCAGTCTTTTTCCTGCAGAGGAGTGGCGAAACGAAAAACTAGAAGTTTTCTAAAGTTTTGCTTACATAACGGATCAAATTATACTTTATGTAATTTAGGTAAATTTGAGGAAAAGAAAATGGTTGGGGAGACTGATCATTCTTCTTTTGTCACCTCAAAAACCAAAGCCCGATTTTTACAGAACTTCGTAAAATATAAAAGATTTTATGAAGAACTACCTCCGATTTTGTACATCTGAAATTTTCAACTCCGGTTAATAGTTAAATTTGTGAAAATAATTACTTTTTTTTGGCATGACATATCTCAAGGTGTAATGTATTCAATGCAAAAATAACGATAATAACTGTACAAAACAAAACAAAAACAAAAATAACTGTAAATGCGAATAAAATATTTGGTCCCTATCTTGCCATTGGTTTAACATTAGCCTTCATCTTCTACTCTCTCACTGATGTACCCTCTTATGAAGGGACGAACAAGTTAACAGCTAAGAATAAGCAGGGTATAGAACCCGGACACAAGTCTTGATAGAACGGTTCTTTAGTCACTACACCACCTGGGCGAACATGCAAGTAAAATAATAAATAAATAAATAATAGAAACATCTGTGAAATGAACCAAAATCTTTTCCAATAAAATTTTTATTATTTCTCAACACGAAGTTCAGTTTGCATAGTTCTAGTGGAAATGGAAGAGCTCGTATCACATCGTATCACAGGTGTTATTAGTTTCATGAAGAGGTAAATCAAAGTTTCGCAAGGTATGCGCGGTGTTACGTACAGAGTAAGTAGCTTCAAGTTTCACGCAAGATTTATTTAAAAGTATTAACAACAAAAGTTTCTTGGCAAAGAGTCCACAACGGTAGTTTTATTCCCTTAGATTCCAATTGCGACTGGACGTTGACATCAGTCGAAGGAGAGCTCTGATGTCTTGCGAAACGTTTTTGATGCTTTCTGTCAGCTTTGATACAACCCTGCTCCATCTGGCCTCTTCTCCATCTGGCCTCTCTCTGGCCTCTATACCTGAAAGAAGAAAAGGGAGTATGTACTAGGCAGAGTTAAAAATTTGATTTTAGAGTCGATAACTGTTAAGAACTGTCCAGCTGCCGCCAGGGACAGGGCTGATTCTAGATGTTTGTCCGCCTGTTATGTGCTAGATGTTTGGCCATTTATAACTCTGGTGACTTTTCCAGTAAAAAAAAAGTCATTTGGACTTAAATATAGTGTTCTTGTGGAACAACAAAGGAAAATATGGATAGAGAAAAATTTATATTATTTCACATGAATTCTGTTAGCGAGCTTTGGTTTGCGTAAAATCAACTATTAGGTCATGCATATTGTTGCACAAAAGTCGGCTTAGTTTTCAGGTTCGTAGCTTATAAGTCCAGTGTATGCGAAAAGTTCTAGTAAACAGTCAGGATGACAGGACGAAACACAAATTTTATTTATTCTAGAACTTTGTCCAACAATCTGCTATACACAGATCACAACAATTAACAGTCAGTAATTTACTTTACAACAGTCAGCTTTACACGGAAGCTTTCTCAGAGACCGTATTTCACACATAATAAAAGCCTTCCACAGGCCAAACACTGAGTGGAAATTCTCGAAGAAAATTATCAGCCGTTTCTCAGACTTCAACAACTTTCAAAAATAAGCTTCTCAAAAGAAGCGATAGATGGCTTACAAAAGCAAACAATACAGGGGCTTATGCTCGCAGCAGAATCAACGTCTGCTCGCAACAGCTGACAGAAGTTATCTGAACTCTGGAGCGATCCTGCTCTTTTATACCTTACCCTGACGTAACACGAACATTTCAGAGATTACATCTCTGGAAAAATCCCAATCAATCGCGAACTGCGCAATAGAAATGCAATTGAGTAATACAAGGCTATATGCGTAATACTAATGCATGGAAGCAAACATTGAATGTCCCATTAATAAAATCGCGCCAAATGTCTCAAAGCTTGGGTGACTTTTGGAGGAAAATCGCTAAATTTAGAGGCAAAAATAAGTTCCAAAAAGTGAATTAAGCTAAGCGATAGCGCCAGCATGTGTCGAGAATTCGAGAAAACCCTATGTTAAACAATGCGGACACTTGAAAATTATTTCCCGTTCTAGTTAACCAATTTTGATGCAACATGATAAAAACTTTAATTATTTGACGCGTGGAATACGAATTTTAGACCAATTTATTACTCAGAAGAGTGGGTCATCCCAAAAATCCTTAACAATATCAATATGCAGGAATATATAATTATGGATTAACCCTTTCAAACCCTGCGTCCACAATTAAGGACACAAAAATTGCTACCGTACAAGATGCATGTCCTAATTTGTGCAGAAAAAGGAAAATCAAGTTTTTTCACAAATTTAATAATCGGTATTTTTAATTTTTTTTCATATTTAATCTTTTATCAAAAGAGAAATTATTGAATAAGGTCTGAAAGGGATATTATAAAAAATAATTGAAATAGTATTTTCCTAACGCACAGCCAAGATATTATTACATAGTCATAGCTGCCAACAGTTCTGTAATACAATTATAGTGGGTATATAATATAATTACTTTTTGTAAACAGTATATCTTGTAAGTATTTTTTTAATAGTAATCACGTCACACGTTAAACTTAGAAATTTTGCAATATTTTAAAACAAAAATTACCGCTTACAAAAAGTGGCTAATCATATTGTTAAGAATTTTCGGGGCAACCCGCTGTTCTGGGGTTTAAAATAGTTCAAAATTCGTATTCTACGCGTCAAATAGTTAAGTTTTGCTTTTAGTTGCATCAAAATCGGTCAACTAGTGCAGGAGATACGGAGGTTTTGGTTTCCCCTTTGATTTGTATGCAGTTTCTAGAAATCTCGAGAAATATTGGTCCTAGGCCTTCAGTAACTTTACTTCTGAGGACTTATTTTTGGCGGCAGATTTGGCGGTATTTCACCAAAAGTCGCCAAGCTTGGCGCCATTTTTGCGTGATTTTCCCAATGGAGGTTGTAAAGTTGACTTTTCTATTATAATATATTACCATGCATAATGGCCTAATATTTCTCTTCTATGACGTAATTAAAATTCCCGCTTTATGTGGAATCTTCGAGAAATAGGCTCTTCTGGAAGCTTATTGTAGCTTCTGCGTCACCTATAAATACAAGCATAACAGAGGCCCCAGTGCAGTGTGGAATGAGCTCCCGTCGAGCGAGTTTGCTGTGTTACACTTTGTATTGACGCTATAGGAGCGGTGTTTCCGCGTGCTTTTCGAAGCTGATTTTTAAGTGCTGTGTGTAAATTCTTCATTTCCGTGTCTTAAGGGATTGTATACGATATCCCTTGCATATTTCCACTGAATTTTGGATGTGGAAGTGTTTTATTTTGTTTGAGAGTTACAGCATTTGTGAAAGCTTCGGTACTGACTGGACTGTTCTAAACGAGATACCGGCCGTTAGTGCCTGTGAATTTTGTACAGCTGATTTTTCGACAAAGCAATAAAGTTTGTTGTTCCATCCTGACAAGTGGACTCTACTAAAACTTTCTACACCTACTGGACTTAACGACGAACACAGGAAACTAGCAGAATGTTCTGCAACAATATTCTTGAACTATTGTGAGCTATGTACATAGTCGATAGAATGAAAACAGCGAGCAGATTTTGGCCCCCTTTTTTCGGCCGCCTGTGTGCGGTACACACCTTGCACACCTGGCAGTATCAGCTCTAAGCTAAGTTTTCTTCCGTTATAACGTAAAATTTGAATGTCATTCGAATTTTATCTAAGCACAAACACTCTAAAACGAGAACAAAAATGTGAACTGTCACGATTAGCAGCTAAGACTGTAAAAAATGATAGTTTGTACTTCGAAGAACTTACACCTATTTCTTGGTCTTAGAACACAAGTTAAAAAAAAATAAACTAATTTCGCCAGCAACTGAAAAGAAAAAGAAGAATGATTCTTCGTAAGCTGTACAGGATATTTTGAGAAAAACGAAAAAATTGCCCCTTTTATAACATTTTATGTAAAAATTATTAAACGTGGAATCACACAGAGCCCCAACTGTAAGCCGACACGAATCTAAGGGCAGGTTTTTCAAGGGGCCTTTTCATGCTGGTGTATGTATGTTATCACGCATACATAAAGCATACAATAGTTTTCTGTGTGTATTAATCATGTGCGTAGACATGTTTTCAGAGCCGTTGATAGGACTTTTTTTTTCTTTTTTTTTTTCTTTCTTTTTTTTGGGGGGGGCTGAGGTGTCGATAAACTGCCAAGTAAAATATCGGTTTTTAACCTATTTATTTTTTTTATCAAATATTATCAACTTTTTACTTTTGCCGACTGGGTTTGGGTAATTTTGCCAAGTGTACTAGAAATAGAAAGTAAATTATAGTTTTTGTTAATATTTTTTTAACCAAGTTTACCAACTTTAATAGAATTTTGCCAGTGTTGGGGGGGGAGAGACTCCCCCTACCCCCCTTTAGCGAAGGTCATGCATGATTTTGCCAGGCGAGGACAGCTCACGTCACACGAAAGTTAAAAATTAAATAAAGAATAAATAAAAAGGCACCGCACAAATGACTATTCTAAGTGAAAAAATATGAATCATCAGAGCACATCGCAAGATAATTAACTTATTCAGAAATTTTGAAACTTTCAATCAGCTTGAGTGGATATAATTAGAAAGAATTTACGTTCTGCTTCACGGACAGTTGATTTTCAAGCGAAGCCAGCTTGAGTTTCAAGGTCTGTCACACAGATCTTGACAAATCCGATGATATTCTTTTGAATGCTCATTGTTTTTTTAAAGAAGATAACTTCGGCAATGTTATATGTACTCTAGATGCTGGCAAAGTTATAGTTTATTTTATATTTTATATCATTTTTGAGGCAGCCACGCACATTTGGAAATTTGTTTAGCATGATTTGTATATTACATTTTTTATTTTATTTATTTATTTTTTGCTTTAATGGTGAAATAAAACATGAAAATGCTTGAAAGGTTTGACTCTACTGGTGTATATATTTTTTATATATGCGGAGTGGTTACAAAATGACGTGAGATGTTCAGAGCCCTCCAGCGATTAAAATATTGGACGAAGCATGTAGCCTAATATGATGGACGTAGTAGATATCAAGCCACTCTATGGCCCCGAACGCGGCACCTATTCTGAAATTTACTGATTTGAAACTGAACCAATTTTAAAACAAGTGCAGGAGAAATTCTGGTTTGTATTCCACGCCTATTTATTTGTAGTTGGGACACGTTCAGTGGGAAGGAAGACATAGGAAAAAACACAAATGACTTACCTCTTGTGTCAGTCCAGTTCCCTTTATTAAGGAAAGCGGTGTCTCATTTATGTAAAGCCCGTAGTTTGGAAAGTCTTCGGAAGGAGAAATTTTAGCACCTCTTAAAAAGGCCGTGACAAGATATCCATCATTAGAAGCCAAAGGTCCTTAAATAAAAGGCAACAGTTTAGTAAATATGTATTTTTAACTTGCTTTATATTTACTTAAAATATCAGATATGAAATCCCGCTACGGAATGTATGATTTGAATGATAATTAAGAATAAATGTTTGTAGGTCTGCAATCGCATCAAAAATTGAATTGTAGTGCAATACGAAATGCCATACATTGATCTTATAAAATTAATTAATATAATGAATTAAATTCGAATATTTTCCAACATGCGTTCGTCGGATGCACTTAAGCACCCAAAAGGATTCTGGCTGGCTCGCTGTTTGTCACTATTGCTTATCAATATTTGTCACATGAGAAAGCTTCTTGCGCTAGAATATCATAAACTAAAGTCACATATTTAACTAACTAAACACTGGCGCAGCAGCCCACGTGGCCAGAATCTTGCGCTGCCCATCCGTGCCTTCGCGACCGTTGGCTCTGGGGTGCGGAAGCACCGGCCGTGGTCAGCCTGACTCGAAGCCACCAGTGTTTAATTCTCAAGCAAGCTTGTCCCTCATTTTATAGACCCGCTCAAGGGATGAAAGATTGAGTCAACCTTGTCGTGCCTGGTATTCGAATCCCGGACTTGTGTGCAAGACAGCAGAATGTGCTAAACATTGCACCATTGGGCTTCTCGAAATTACATATTTATCAAAACAAATTTTCGGTTGTTTAGTTTGTAATGATATAAATATGTTGACTCAATCCCTGGAGAGTATCCAGTAATACATTCAAAAATTTACAGTTCTGTCGCCCTATCATCACCGTGTTGCGCTCAGGGCAAATAATCGTTTACGCCCTAGTGATAGATCATTGATTTTCAAAAGACTTCGCAAGAAAGTAATGTTACACGCTTAAGTTGCTTTCGATACACATAAACTACACAAGCGCATTTTAAACTGCTACATACGAATACAAGCTTAAATTGTTTTCGGTAACATAAACTACACAAATATATCTACTACATATGAATACATAGCAATAAAAAGAGATGTTTAAAAAGGTTTTTTTTTTTTCCATGAAGAATACATAAATAAGATTTATTTTGATAACTAATCAACATTTTTGCACAACGGTAATGTACATGTTAAAACTATGTGGATTAAAAACATTCTTTTAAATGCAGTGCCGATTTTAGAAATGTTGTGATCAGAATGTTTTTTTATAACACAGGGATTATTTTTTAAATGTTAAAAAATTAAAATTTCCTGTCTTTTGAAACTGGAACAATTTTCAGTAAAGTTAATTTTCAGTTTTATCTTTCTTTAATTAATTTATTTTTAGAATACACAATTTACACAATTTTTGGGTCCCTAAAATAGCATGACCCCTGGAAAAGTGCCCCGATTGCATTGCGCATAAACAAGCACTGCAATATTCTAAGTTCGACAAAACAGTTCACCTTCCCTTTGACGAGTGTACATCAGCTTGTTTTACAGTATTTAAATTCAGGACAACAATGTTCTCGCCAACATTAGGTAAAACGTTGAAGTAAGTCTTAGAGTCCAATACTTTGAAAGTAACAGAGAGTCCTAGGGAGTGAAATGAGAGTCTAAAGCATCCAACACTTAAAGAAGTAAGTATTTAATGTTGCATGCAGTTAAAAGTTGGGGATTGACACCCTAGTAAAAGGCACTGATTTTTTCCTATATAATTTCACTTTAAAAAGTAACTTTTTACTCTCTCAAGACTTGGAATAAACTATTTGCAACTCTAGACGGTGGAAGCTTGGGCTTCTATCAGTGGTGGGCGCAGAATTTTTGGGAAGGAAGAGCTAATTTAAAAAAAAAATCTAATTTGATATAATATACAATAAAGTAAAATATCTGATTTGTTGTATTTTGATTTTTTGCTGTACACATTAAAGCTGTACACATTTAAAACATTCTATGTAACAAAATATACAATAAAGCATAATGCTACCTTGCAGCAATTTAATTTCCGGGGAGCTACTGATTTTTTTTTCTAATTTATTTTATCTGGTCGCAATGTCCTCCTACAGCAATGTCTTTTAGGAAGGACTGAATCCCCCTATCCCCTCCCTTGAATCCACCACTGGCTGGTCCATTACACTTCTTTAGAGTGACAAGTATTCCATTTTCATGTGCACTCCAACAAGCTTCATTTGTTCCAAAACACAGTTCAACCACCTTTTTTTAACTTCAAATTAGTATTAATAAACCTCTTTTTGTAACATTTTTACACCGAATAGAGCTGGATAAAAATCATCTGAAACAAACAAAAAATACCTGTTCTGTTTTCGATGAACTCTTTAATGTTTGCTGATTCAGACAGCTTTACACCAAAGTCTGGTAGAGAAATGTTAACTACAAAAGGATATGGAACACCGCCATGATTCTGGAAATTCTTTCCGACAGGTAAATCAGCAACTATTGGAAGCTGAAAGAGGAAGAACATGATATTTAGTTATTACACAATCCCGAATTTCATGGCTGTTCACATAACTGATAAATCTAAAATGCTTAATTAATCCCGAGATTCTGCGGCACGAATTTGTTGTTTTGGAAGACAGGGGGGACCGCCACTGATTAAGAGGACAGTTTAAGTCATCAAAAATGACATTTTGGTTTAGCGTTACTTATACCTTTTCTGATGCATGACGAATCTAAGGGAGGAGGCGATCGCACTTATTTTGAGCTCACCTATACCCACCACTAAACTCATGTTTAACCATGTTTAATCGCTGGGTTCCGGCGAAGCATTCAAAGGCCATTCTGGGAAGCAACATCGGTAAAGAAAGGAGAGGCTTCTCTGTGGCATCTAAGATCAGAGCGAACAAGTTAAACATGGATTCAAGATTGAAAATGAACAGGTAAAAAATGGAAAAAGGTTGAACCATCTCTAATAATATGCTTTGTCCTACATATCGACTATCCGTTGAAGCTTTTCTAGATCTGCCACTGTTCTAATTATTCTACTTATTTAGTGTTGCTATCACGTGGGAATACCGTGAACTAGTCAAGAAAGAGATTCCCATGTTACAATGCAATAAGAGTTCACCGGATTTGTCGTACCACTCGCTACAGAACAAAGTGTGTTTTGTGATTTTCAACAGTTTTTGCAAGTAAGTTTTCAAACATTTCAACCTACTAGTACACATGCGAGTTGAACACTTATGTTAAACATAATATACACTAAAATAATTGTAGTTTGTTATTCTGTGGTCTTTTTCTAGCTGTTAATATTTTGTTTATCTGTTTATAAGTTTATTTTCCAAGATGGAGTCTGACTATTATGAAATACTGGGTAATACTCTAATAGATTTGGATTTTCCATGATGGCATGTGAGTATTATGAAATACTGGGTAATACTCTAATGGATTTGGATTTTCTAAGATGGCGTGCGAGTATTATGAAATACTGTGTTTCTGAAATTCTCTTATGGATTTCATGCCATGCCCTAAAGAACTGGAAAATAAGGATGCTGGCGGCTGAATCTGTCTTCTGTACAAGAAAATTCTTCGAAGATCAGAAATTTGGATTCAGTGCTTCAGCTGTTCTCTATGAGCTTACCTTGTGACTATACCGGAGTAGAAAAAGAAGATTATATCTGTGCAGATTCGAAGCAGAAATAATGACTTGCACATAATCTTAAAAATTTTGTTTTTATAGTTAAAAATAATTATGTTTTATAAAGCCTAATTAGCTATCATGGTTAAACCACTTCCTACTCCATATTACAGGACTATTTCCTACTTTCTTTTTTTTTCTTTTTTTTTAAATATTTCTTAACCAAAAATATGTAGTATTTTCTCGCAGTTAACAGTTCAATATAAGTAGTTTTAGGGCGAGATTCAAGTGAAACACAATTCGAACGTTTTCCCGTCAAACAGGGAAAACTTCGAAATATATCAATGTTTCTTATTCAACTGAAACAAAACAATCGTGTTTTGATCACGTCACAGTGCGATAGGTTTGTTCATTGGAAGCATTCTGGGGACTGAACTGGAAACTGGAGACTGAAAAACATTTGATTTCGAACTCGATCGCGCGCGTTTCACTTGAATCTCGCCCTTAGTAGTATGTATCCATGATGATTTTGGAGATCCACTTCTAAGAGATGAAACGGCAGACAAATTTATCAATATCTAAAGATTAAGTATTCAGTCAAATTACAAAATCGCTTTTTCGAGAAGTAAAAAGTTAGGAATCGACCGTCTAAATAAAGTAAAAACTGTCTAATCTCCCAAAAATAAATGAAGGGGTTGCTGCAAAAAAAAGGAGATAGCTCCAACTATTCTAGTTTGCAGAAAACTACAGAAAACGTTTGGGGATTCAACACAAACAAAGGAGATGCGCATCACTTTGAGTAACGCAAAAACTAATGATTGAAACTACATTATTTTGGAACCAAACGAAAGTGACTATTGTTTACTGCATGATAGTACATGCAGCCCAAAATTCCCCTTGCAGCAAACCCTTGAATTTGTCAAATTTTTTCACTCCCAGGGATCGAATACATTCACACTTCTAGAGCAGCGGTTCTCAACCTGTGGGGCTTGCTCCTCTTAGGTTGGAGCATACAGCGTTTGCAGAGGGGGGCACTAGAAAAACGAGCAAAATGTAAGTGATAATGCTTGATTTAAAAAATACACACTACTAGTACACATGCGAGTTGAACACTTATGTTAAACATAATATACACTAAAATAATTGTAGTTTGTTATTCTGTGGTCTTTTTCTAGCTGTTAATATTTTGTTTATCTGTTTATAAGTTTATTTTCCAAGATGGAGTCTGACTATTATGAAATACTGGGTAATACTCTAATAGATTTGGATTTTCCATGATGGCATGTGAGTATTATGAAATACTGGGTAATACTCTAATGGATTTGGATTTTCTAAGATGGCGTGCGAGTATTATGGAATACTGTGTTTCTGAAATTCTCTTATGGATTTCATGCCATGCCCTAAAGAACTGGAAAATAAGGATGCTGGCGGCTGAATCTGTCTTCTGTACAAGAAAATTCTTCGAAGATCAGAAATTTGGATTCAGTGCTTCGGCTGTTCTCTATGAGCTTACCTTGTGACTGTACCGGAGTAGAAAAAGAAGATTATATCTGTGCAGATTCGAAGCAGAAATAATGACTTGCACATAATCTTAAAAATTTTGTTTTTATAGTTAAAAATAATTATGTTTTATAAAGCCTAATTAGCTATCATGGTTAAACCACTTCCTACTCCATATTACAGGACTATTTCCTACTTTCTTTTTTTTCTTTTTTTTTAAATATTTCTTAACCAAAAATATGTAGTATTTTCTCGCAGTTAACAGTTCAATATAAGTAGTTTTAGGGCGAGATTCAAGTGAAACACAATTCGAACGTTTTCCCGTCAAACAGGGAAAACTTCGAAATATATCAATGTTTCTTATTCAACTGAAACAAAACAATCGTGTTTTGATCACGTCACAGTGCGATAGGTTTGTTCATTGGAAGCATTCTGGGGACTGAACTGGAAACTGGAGACTGAAAAACATTTGATTTCGAACTCGATCGCGCGCGTTTCACTTGAATCTCGCCCTTAGTAGTATGTATCCATGATGATTTTGGAGATCCACTTCTAAGAGATGAAACGGCAGACAAATTTATCAATATCTAAAGATTAAGTATTCAGTCAAATTACAAAATCGCTTTTTCGAGAAGTAAAAAGTTAGGAATCGACCGTCTAAATAAAGTAAAAACTGTCTAATCTCCCAAAAATAAATGAAGGGGTTGCTGCAAAAAAAAGGAGATAGCTCCAACTATTCTAGTTTGCAGAAAACTACAGAAAACGGTTGGGGATTCAACACAAACAAAGGAGATGCGCATCACTTTGAGTAACGCAAAAACTAATGATTGAAACTACATTATTTTGGAACCAAACGAAAGTGACTATTGTTTACTGCATGATAGTACATGCAGCCCAAAATTCCCCTTGCAGCAAACCCTTGAATTTGTCAAATTTTTTCACTCCCAGGGATCGAATACATTCACACTTCTAGAGCAGCGGTTCTCAACCTGTGGGGCTTGCTCCTCTTAGGTTGGAGCATACAGCGTTTGCAGAGGGGGGCACTAGAAAAACGAGCAAAATGTAAGTGATAATGCTTGATTTAAAAAATACACACTACTAGTACACATGCGAGTTGAACACTTATGTTAAACATAATATACACTAAAATAATTGTAGTTTGTTATTCTGTGGTCTTTTTCTAGCTGTTAATATTTTGTTTATCTGTTTATAAGTTTATTTTCCAAGATGGAGTCTGACTATTATGAAATACTGGGTAATACTCTAATAGATTTGGATTTTCCATGATGGCATGTGAGTATTATGAAATACTGGGTAATACTCTAATGGATTTGGATTTTCTAAGATGGCGTGCGAGTATTATGGAATACTGTGTTTCTGAAATTCTCTTATGGATTTCATGCCATGCCCTAAAGAACTGGAAAATAAGGATGCTGGCGGCTGAATCTGTCTTCTGTACAAGAAAATTCTTCGAAGATCAGAAATTTGGATTCAGTGCTTCGGCTGTTCTCTATGAGCTTACCTTGTGACTGTACCGGAGTAGAAAAAGAAGATTATATCTGTGCAGATTCGAAGCAGAAATAATGACTTGCACATAATCTTAAAAATTTTGTTTTTATAGTTAAAAATAATTATGTTTTATAAAGCCTAATTAGCTATCATGGTTAAACCACTTCCTACTCCATATTACAGGACTATTTCCTACTTTCTTTTTTTTTCTTTTTTTTTAAATATTTCTTAACCAAAAATATGTAGTATTTTCTCGCAGTTAACAGTTCAATATAAGTAGTTTTAGGGCGAGATTCAAGTGAAACACAATTCGAACGTTTTCCCGTCAAACAGGGAAAACTTCGAAATATATCAATGTTTCTTATTCAACTGAAACAAAACAATCGTGTTTTGATCACGTCACAGTGCGATAGGTTTGTTCATTGGAAGCATTCTGGGGACTGAACTGGAAACTGGAGACTGAAAAACATTTGATTTCGAACTCGATCGCGCGCGTTTCACTTGAATCTCGCCCTTAGTAGTATGTATCCATGATGATTTTGGAGATCCACTTCTAAGAGATGAAACGGCAGACAAATTTATCAATATCTAAAGATTAAGTATTCAGTCAAATTACAAAATCGCTTTTTCGAGAAGTAAAAAGTTAGGAATCGACCGTCTAAATAAAGTAAAAACTGTCTAATCTCCCAAAAATAAATGAAGGGGTTGCTGCAAAAAAAAGGAGATAGCTCCAACTATTCTAGTTTGCAGAAAACTACAGAAAACGGTTGGGGATTCAACACAAACAAAGGAGATGCGCATCACTTTGAGTAACGCAAAAACTAATGATTGAAACTACATTATTTTGGAACCAAACGAAAGTGACTATTGTTTACTGCATGATAGTACATGCAGCCCAAAACTCCCCTTGCAGCAAACCCTTGAATTTGTCAAATTTTTTCACTCCCAGGGATCGAATACATTCACACTTCTAGAGCAGCGGTTCTCAACCTGTGGGGCTTGCTCCTCTTAGGTTGGAGCATACAGCGTTTGCAGAGGGGGGCACTAGAAAAACGAGCAAAATGTAAGTGATAATGCTTGATTTAAAAAATCATCTGATTTGTTCTTAATTTTACTCCAAAGCATATCTATTTTCGTTTAATATGTTTATTCAAACTTTACCTATAGCATTGTTGAAGACTAAAAAAGTGTATGCATGCTAAGGAATATGAGTGTGGAGGCGCCATTGTAAATTATCCTATGTTGGGGGAGGAGACACAATGTTTAAAGATTGGGAACCACTACTTTAGAGAAAGAAGAATTTGGCTATCCTTTGTCTCCTTGGTGTAGTGACCATCACAGCCTAGCTAAGGCAAGGGCAGAGGGGGCAGCTGTCCCGGGCTTCCAGTAAATCCGGGCCCCCAAAATTAATAAACAACACTATTGACTGTGGTAGAAGTGCTTGTACATGACACTTAAATAAACATATATGATCAATGTACACAAAAAACTATTATATGAATGATCGCTATGAAATCAATATCAATGTGAAACTGGCCAACATGAGCGATTTCTGGCCCGAGCCTAGGGATGGACTGCGAGACAGAAATTTGCGAGACGAGACAGAGATTTGTAGTTATTTTGCGAGACGAGACAGACACATTTTACATTGTGATATAGGGATTTTTGCGAGACGAGACAAAGCTTTTCAACGATTTTGCGGGACGAGACGGCCTATTTTTCATCTCGCGTCCATCCCTACCCGAGCCTAGTGTTGGCTTAGTCGAGCTCTGGTTACTAGTCACTCTTTATTTTAGAGTGCAGAATTTTTGCACATAGTGGGTTTTAATAAAGAAACAGCAGACAGGAATTTTGGTGGAACTGGATCCCAACTTTACATTAAGCTTTCGCAGTTCATCTGCAGGTCCTATTCCGCTGAGCTTCAGCAGCTGAGCTGTGTTGATCGTTCCAGCCGACACAATGACCTCTCTTCTCGCACTGACCTCGAAACTCTTCCCCTGAAAATCAAACTGAACGCCAGTAGCTTCACCATCCTGTATCAAAACCTGCAATTAAATAACCATGTTATGAAACTAAATGAGCATGTTTTCCATTTAAAAAAATTAAGAAACAAAATATAACAAACTGTGTCAAAAAATAATACGTACAAGAAGGTAAAGCCCATTGTGGAGGCAATTATAACGGACGCTAGAAAAAAATGTTTGACAAAAACAAAAATCTCTAAATACATTCAATCTTTGTCCTCTTAAAATGAATAACTTAATATTCCATTTTTACTATCATAGTTACCAAAGTAATATTGTTGGCACTCAAGTTGTTAAATTAATTCTAAATTCAAGGTTTCGTGTAGAGTGTAAACGATACTCAGGATAATTTCGGAAAGCTTTTCCAATTGAATTGCTTATTTGTATTAGAGCAATTTTCTGAACTCGGGAAATGGGTGGATTTTCAGATTTTTAAAATAGCGTATTCCGCCTCCCCCCCACCCCCCATATATTTTGACGTATTTGTGCAGATTTGCCATTCAGTTTGTCCAGTGGTATGAATTTTATTACATTTTTTTGAGTAAAAGGTACCTATTTGCACGGCATTCGCCGCCGCAGCGTTGATGTTACCAACGGTGTCAATTATATTTCTTTTTCAAGCAAAACTTTTTTTTAATTAATGGCAGTGAAATTTTTTATTTAGGAGTGGTACAACTGTAATTGTAATAGACCCAGTCAGTGATCACCATAACTGAGTATTAGGATTAAAAAAAAAAGTGTATGCAGATGAAGTGCAATGCTCAATCAAAAATGACAGAATTTCTCTTTATATCACTTCTCAAAATTTTGCAACAACTCAGAATTCCAAGTGTTAAGTTAGTAACATCACCAAACCTTTAGCGTTGCATTTTTCATTCAATTCAACAGTTTTCATTTAATATACAAATAAAATGTACCATACTTTTCGCCACATTTGAGAATTTATTTTTTAAAGTTTTGAAAAATAATCGAATCCAGTTTTTTATACTTAATAGCAGGGCCGTACCCAGGAAAATTTTCGGGAGGGGGGACCAAACGGTGAAAAAAGCCGAATTTTTCACAAAAAAGACTTCATCATTATTATTTTGTTAACAAAATTTTAAATTTCGGAAGTGGGAACCGGACCCCTGGTCCCTCCCCCTGGGTACGGCCTTGCTTAATCCTTTAACACTCAGTGTTTCTGATCTGAGAACACCAAACTCTGACGTTTTGACTGTTACCAGTCACGAAGAATAGGTTTGATTTCTATAAAAATAGTTGCGGGTGACATAGCTCCACGAGAATCCTTTACTTTTTAGGACGTCATTTCCCGTAAAAAAATGTCACGATTCTTTTTAACAGCACTGACATCTGCTGAAAAATGGAAGAATGCGAGAACAGCTGGATAGATTGCCCAATGCTGAAAAAGGGTAGCCGTTGCCATCGCTCGACTTAACTACCAGCAAGATGGCGGACGATTGACAGCTGGCGGACGCCGGACAGCTGGCTGTGCCGACACAGCCAGCTATCGTTAAATAAGGGTCTCTATATATGTGGCACGTGATGAACGTTTCGATCGTCCGCTATCTTGCTGGTAGTTAAGTCGAGCGATGGCAACGGCTGCCCTTCTTTCAGCATTGGGAAAGGGTTGCGCCTCAAAGGGTCAATATATACCAATCATTCGACCAAATTTCTTTTCATTTGCTTCAAACGTTCTCATGTAATGCACAAAGAGAAATTTGTCCAATTTCTATCAAATCCATAAACCTAATCAAACAGTTGTAGAACAATCTAAGTCTCATTTAAATTGAGTGTAAGATCCAAAATTTCATTTCTTTCGTGTTTGCCGATGATTTAAGTGTCATTGAAAGGTCAATTTCTTTGTCTAATTGTAAGAAATTTCAAAAATTTCATTTTATGAGTTCAAGGGCACGACAAAAATTCACAATATTATGTGTTTCGACATGATTGAATAACTGTTACAGTTTTGTGAATTTATATTTTCAAGGCTTAATGCTTACGGCAAAAAAGAAAAACTGTGAAATCTCTGAAATGCAAATTTGAGAAAACAGAGGAGGATTTAAAAAAGAGGAAAAAGAAGTGAAAAAAAGAAAGAGAGAGAGAGAGAGATAGAAAAAGAAAAAGAATGTAGCTGGAATTGTAGCTGGAATGCAAATAAAACTCAAACATTCTGATACATTTTTTTAAATTTGTTTAATGATTACTTTAATTGTATTTGTAGAAGCTTTTTTATTTTTTCAAAAGTTTTCTTAGAACTTCCATTCATATATTACATAAATACAATTAAATTAATCAACCAATAAATTATTTAAGTTAAAGTCAACTCCTGCAAGAACACCGTAAGTGAAGCGACATGCCGACCTTGGTCCACGCTTGCGGGGGGGGGGGGGGGGGGGGAATGACCACCGCTTTCGACTTGACTATGTGGGACCAACGCTAAAGGTAGCTAGTGAAATCTGTTGTGGTTCCAATGTTCTATAAGTTCAAACATCACCTCTTTTGGTGCCAATCTACATTCTGGGTTTCTCATCTGGAATTGGTTCAAGAATGGGAGACCGCTCATAGGGGCTGGCGTTGACCTGCCTACTAGGTGCCCCTAGCATGAAATGATAAACATCTTGCAGCCGTCAAATCTACAGCTGACAGCTTACCCTACTATTGAAAAAAAAAAGTAATTTTATCTATACCTCTGTTACCATAGCACTAGCAATGATGTCGAGATTTGTTCTGTTTTCTGCTGGCACCAAGTAAGCTTTTGCAGTGCTGCATCTTTGATTTCCCCTTATAGTTGCCTGGTGATCATAAAATCCTGTAAGTAGCGAAAAAAAGAAAATTAATTAAACAAATAAATTATAAAATACATGAAAAATACTGCATTTCTAAATAAATTGTTCCGCAGGCTAAAAACTTGCATGATATCTTATTTAAAGATACAAATCTGAAAGTTGGTTTTGTGCCATATTACAGATAAGATAAATTAGACTGATGTTCACAATAGCAAGTTCGCCGTTGAAAATTATACTGAGGAACATCAAAAATTAAATATCGCTGAGACTAAACGTAACATTTTAATAAAAATTTAAAATATAGGTAAATAAATATGACATTTTTGTTGCATCACTTTTACAACAAAATTACTATAGGGCGAAATAATAACATTCTAATACCGTAATCGAATTCTCCATTCATTGATCTACTTCAATATTCTTTAACTGAACAGAAATCCATTTACCTGTTTGTCTTCCGCCGTTAGAATCCAATACAGGATATCCTAATTCATCTATGGCGTCTAATATGGATTTTTTCAACTCCGACTCATATCTTGGACGTTCAACAGTTACTGGACCACCAAATGAATGATATCCTAGAAAAAAGACCACTGGTTTTTGAAATTCTTTGCTTGTTTTCAAGTCGAAAAAATTTTTAATATATTATATAGATATATTTAAAAATTTTTCGACTTGAAACATTTTACTTAACTTGATACGTGCCTTTGCCATATTTGCTTTTATTCATAGTTAGTATTGTTACGAATTTAAGAGGTGATCTACGCTTCTAGAATTCAGTTAAGCCTAAAAATGTATGCTGCACGTGTCAAATAATTCAATTTCACATTTTGTTGCATGTAAATCGGTTAACTATATTGCTAGATATCCATCTTTAATCTTTTCACAGGATTACATTATAACACGTTTTCTGGTCAAATTTTGACGATATCGCTAAGCGAATTATGTTTCGGGAGGTAGCTTTTGGCTGCGAATTTACCAATTTATTATTCAAGAATCGGCATTTAGAGCAATTTTATTATTGAGGACTCTAATATTTGTTTTCTCGTAAAGATTTAGTTTTACGCAATTGACTTACGTGAAAGGTGGGGAATACTCCTGCAACAGAATGGTCTAGAAATTACTAGAAATATCACCAGAAGGAATAATTACGAGATCAGGTCAACTCCAAGCTTGTTCCGAATCACCCATTGTAGAGAGCCATTGCCAGAGCTGCCAGTCTTTATGGAATATAATTTACCACTTTTCGTAAACAGTATATTTTTAAATATTTTTTCAAAATAGTATTTAGCTCCCTCAGCAAACTCAATTATTTTGCTATATTCTAAGACAAAAATTACTGCTTATAAAAAGTGATTAATTGTGTTCCTTAAAGGTTGGAACTTCTGTAAAGTTCTGCTTCATTGTACAGGGCAGGTACGTACCCAGAAAAAAATTTCGAAAAGGTCCAAAAATTTCGGAGGGGTTCCAAAGGGTGAACAAGGCAGAATTTTTCACAGACTTCATCATTATTATTTCGGTAACAAAAACTGAAATTTCGGAGGGGATCCGGACCCACTGGACCACCCCCTGGGTACGTCCTTGGTACAGGGTATGCCAAGAACACAACCTAATCTTTTATTCTTTAGATATTGATCAGACATATACAAGTAATCATAAAGTTGGGCAACAATGGTATAGAATGTTATGATACTGACTAAAATTTTCCGGACATTAAAATTAAAGAAATGTAAAATTTAATTTTCTGTACGGCCACCGTACAAAAAAGAAAAAAAAATCCCAATCAGTAGAATGCACCTCATACACTATAATTTTTTTATGTACAAACTTTCAAACTTTCTTTATGGAAAGACTGTTAGGTATGAAAATAAATATATGTGGACTTAAACCACTTTTCAATGGCTCTCAAAGGCAAAATATCACATCGGATTATGGCGTTTCAGTGCCTGTCACAAATTACGAAAGAGAACAATGATTGAGAAAATACGTAATACGTTTGCTATTATTGGTATTGAATAGCCCTTACAAACTTTGTTTAAACATATCTCTGAGCCTTTTCAAATTTCTTGAGCTGTTTGTGAATTCTGTATTGTTGGATGAGGTTGAGTAATTAAGGGTTCTTACCATTTGACATATATTCCGGATCTCTGTTATCCTCCAGCTTCAGGAAGTAAGGGTAGACGTCGGCGTAGCTCCATCCTGTAGCTCCCATGTCAGCCCAGTCGTCGTAATTTTTCATATTTCCGCGAACATATATCATAGAGTTCAGACTGCTGGAGCCGCCTATCATTTTGCCGGTAGCCCACGGCAATTGCTTTAAAACAACATTAAAATTCCCTTACTTTTTATAAACGGCATAGAATTAGTCAAGTGATTGGAAAGAAAGAAAGAGAACCAAGATAGCATGAAAGAAATGAAAGCAAAAGGCATCCCACCTCTAGAGTTACAAATAACCATCAGAACCCTGAGAGCATAAAAAATTACTCCTATTAAACAAATCATTTTGGAAAGAGTCCATGTTCATTTTATCAAGGTGTCAATTACCAAGTTCTAGCTTCTGTCAGATGATTTGACGATTTGAGAAATCATGAATTCATATGCTCCTTTAAAAAAATGAATGTTTTTAAGGCCGTTTCACACATATTTCGTTTTAGAGCGCAGTCTTTATTGGTAAGGGCCATTTTGATCTATTTAAATATTGAGTTGGCAACAAAGTTCCCTCCTTTTTTTTTAGCACTAGGGTGGTATTTCGCTAAATCGCAGAATTTTGTCTACGCGATCTTGTAGACATGTTTTGTAGATATGAGCTGTCACGGTCAAGATCTTTTCAAATGTGTTTGCCAGATAATGTGGAGGGGGAGGGGAGTGCGTTAATAAAATGCTGAAAGTCGCACAAGGTTTGCAATTTTTGATAACTGATTGCTAAGTTTGGTGCCAAAATGCGACAATTTATTATAAATATATTACGAGTATAATTAGAAAATGCCTGGTGAAGAATCAGGGCCGTAACCAGAGGGGGGGCTACGGGGGCTGAGCCCTACCTAGCCGGCTTTCAGCCCCCCCTAAGATTTTCAAATTTTTTTGTAAATTTACAAATAAATACGAAATTCTAGAAACGACTGATTTTTAACAATCGCTAAATTTTACATCATAAAAAATACCCATTGTTTTGGGAGAATTTCTCATCACAATGGCCAGATTTCTATACATACGGTTAATTATTTTGCTGCTCTTAGCTGCATGTTGGCTGCATCGCTCTTGGCTATATTCTTTGATGTAGAATCGGTTTTCGGATTTTTCCGAGTACACGAAACTGCCGGTTTCCTTTTAATTTCCTTACAATTTTATCTTTACAATTATATATTTAAAATGAAAAAAAAATGCACTTTTCAGTAAATTTTTAATTTACTGAATTTAATTGTTGTTGTTGTTTAATTGTTAACATTTTTTTTTATTTTACAGAGTTTATTATTATTATTATTGGATAGCATTTAATGGATTGCAAAAGGCACAATTAACTAGTAACTACGCAGGCCCGTAGTCAGGGGGGCGCTGAAGGGTGATCAGCACCCCCTGGAAAAATCTGAGCGCCCTCTAGACGTCTCATAATTTTTCACGAATTTTTAACGAAATTTCAAACGTGGAAGAATTTGACTTTTATCGAGACAACCTTAAATATTGTTGCAGAATACTCTGTTAATTCCTCGGTTCGTCTTTCTAAAGTCCAGTTGATGTAGAAAGTTCTAGTAAAGGGTCCACTAGTCAGGATGGAACACAAACTTTATTGCTTCTAGAACTTCATCGAATAATCAGTTGTACAAAATTCACAAGCACAATCAGTCAGTAACGTGCTGATAACAGTCCGCTTAGTACAAAAGCGTTCACAAATGCTGTATTTCTCACACAAAATAAAACACTTCCACAGGCATGAATTCAGTGGAAACGTACGAGGGTAATCGTACACTGTGCCTCAAGACTCAGCAATGAAGAATTTACACACATAACTTAAAAACCAGCTTTGAAAATCAAGCAAAATATAGCACAATTCGCAGCGTAATGCAGCAAATTCACTCAACGAGAACTCGATGAACACTGAACTGGGGAGTCTGTTATGTCTGTATTTATAGGTGACGCAGAAGCTACAAGGAGCATCTAGAAGAATGTATCTCCCGAAGATTCCACGTAAAACTGGACTTTTGATTACGTCATAAAAATGTAGTTGAATCATTAGGCTATTGTGTGGTTTTAATGCAGAAAAAACAACTTTAAAAGCCCCATTCGAAAAATAGCGCGAAATGTCGCCAAGCTTGGCGACTTTTTTGGCGAAATATAACCAAATTTGGCGCCAAAAGTAAGTCTCCAAAAGTGAGGTTAGTGAAGTTCTAACATCAATATATCTCGAGATTTCTGGAAAACCCCATAGAAACCAATAGAAAAACATTAAACTCCACATCTCCCATTCAAGTTAACCGATTTTGATGCAATAAAATGCAAAATTTTATTATTTAACGCGTAGAACACGAATTTTAAACCCAAAAACAGCGGGTTGCCCCGAAAATTCGTAACAATATTTAAAAACATTAGGGATTAAAATCCCCGAAAGCCCAAAAAAATAATCGTAGTCAAAAATTTCTTTAAAAAAATTAAGTGTGCTGACTACGGATAAGTTTGCTGAAATATGCAAGCAAAAAATTGCTTTTTCGGACTCCTTGCTGCTGTGAGAACTTTTGGCTGTAGTACAGCATTGTGCGAGTCAATATTTTCTGTACTTACAAGACTGAACAGACAACAAAGACAATCTATGTGTCACAATAGACTTTCAAATTTAATACTTTTAGCTTTTGAAAAGCAGCGCGCAAAAATATAGATTTGAATATATTTTTCAAACATTTAAACGAAAAGAAGTACAGGCGGCTGCAACTGTACAAAAAGTGTTTAACTTTGTTAATAATAATTTATATTTGTAATAATTATAGCTATGTCGTAAATTCTAAATCTTGGACTCTTTTGTATAATTTTCGTTATATACCTTTTTTTTGGGGGGGGGGGGGCGGAGAATTTAATTTTTTTTCAAAGTTTCTCTAAGAATTAATTTGATCAAAAGAAATATAGAATTTTTAAAATTATTCAAAATATTTAGATCTGTTATTCATAGGAAATCATCAACTATATTATATTTTGTAGTGAAATTATAAGTAGATTTAAATGTTAAGGACGTTATGTTTTTAATTCGAATTTGTTTTCGGATTTGTAAATTTTCTCTGTTATGTGATAAATTTTACAGTGCATTGAAAAATGTACAGCTGCGGAAAAAAAAGGCTCACTTGTACTTTTTTCGACCGTCGTTCGTCGTACAGCAAAGTTACAGATACCAATCATTTACGATTGACGTACGCTTTAATTTACTATGCATAAAAATTGCGTAAGGGGCCATGTACATACTAAAATTCGCACCAACTTTTCTTTTTCCCAATAGCAACCCCTATATTTCACTTCATATTTCAAAAATTTAGCTCATTTTAACCCCGAATACCAATTTTCAATAAATTTGAACTGAATGAAAAGCGACCAATGTGTTAAAATATTTTTTCATACTTTAATTCACATCTCATATAATAAGAAGCTTATTTTTATTCGTACTATAAGAACTAAACGACCCAAACGTAATTTACCGTTATTATGATTTTTAATAAAATATTAATATGAATTATGAATTACTAAATTAATATTAAAAAAAATTATGAAAAGCGACCAAGGAAAACTTCGATGGAAATAGATGCAGAAAGTAATATTACATGGCCGTGCAAAATTTCAAATTTTTACGTTCGGTAGTTTAATTTATATTAACGAAAATATGTTATTTTCATGAGTTAAGGGGCCATATATAAATCTATTAAGTGACAATTTTTTGAATTTTGCTTAAAATAAACGTAAATTAGATTGCTTTTGTGCAAAAACATAGTAAAAGTAGCGGTATTAAAAAAATATCAAATTTTGAAAAAAATAAATTAGTGGTTTTTATAGTTTGATGGTGATTCTATAAAGCGTCTATTGTTGGGTCCGCTACCATATCCCCCCAAATAAAATATTTTCCGGGTATAGAATTAGATGCAGTTGATGCATGTCTTCTAATACAACGTCCTGTTTCTGAAAAACTAACATCCTCAACATTCCAGGCATGAATTTGGCCTTCTTTAATATTGGAAACATTAGGTCTTCGGACTTCCCCATATTTTATCAAACATTCAGAAAACATTCAAAATCACGTTTTTCTGTCTAAATTTTCATCTGGCTGTAAATTAAAATACCGCCAAAAGTCTAATAAGAATATTGCACATTTAAGACGATAATATTAAATGAAGAAAGTAAAATAACAAACACAGTGATAATATTGGGTAGGCAGAAGAGTAATTGTGTTTTTTACATGAAATTCAAACTAATAAATTTTCAATCATGAAACCATCCTTCAAGTTCGACCGTAGCTGAGTAACACTCATGCTTATAGTCAGAACAGCAGAGAACAGATTCTCACTCCTGGCAACATTTCACCTGTCTAAGAGAGCCTTCAAGAGAACTACTTAATAACAATTTCAAAATTAGAAAGATTTTTAAAATTGTGAGCAGTCGTTTTGCATTTTTCCTTTAAATCATGTGTACGAACCAAGGAAGTTATGAACTCACGGGTCATTTAGACCACTGACTAAATATTCTAATGTCTGCCCTTGATATTCTCAGTACAAAAACTTTAAGAAAGATGACCACAATATTTTCCTTGAAACTAATATTTATTTCCTTTAACTCTCGCGAGCGAAATTAATGAAAGGCGAAAAGTTCGAAACCTACAAATGGTGTTTTTCAATTTGTAGAAAGTCCCTTAAAAACGCGCAAAAAATAATTCGCAATATCTCCGGAAATTATCGTTGAAAATTGGTAAAAACTTATATTTAGGGTAATTTGAAGGTTTTCTTTCGTTTAATAAAGTCAAAATACAGCGTTGCCATTGAGTTAAACGAAGTTGATGCAGAATGAAATATGAAGGCGGCCCCTTATGCAAATTAAATTAATAGTAAATTAAAGTATGCGTTATTTGCCAACGAATGGCATATATAAATTTGCTGTACGACGAACGACGACGAAATAAAATGCTAGTGGGCCTTTTTTTCTCCGCAGCTGTGTATGTATATACACACACAGAGAAACATACAGACGATTAAAACAGCAATATATTAATGACCAATATGTATAATAGAAAAAGGTTGTTACAATGCAAAATGGCATCATTCATCAATTTTGTATGTTCATTTAGATAGAGTAGGTCAGTCCACTTCTTATTCTTGCAGATGCAGTTTGTATTGTAAATGAAATATATGTGTGCTTGTGTGTATATATGTGTGTGGGGGGGGTGCGTGTATGGGCACCCATGGGCACCCTCAGCAGAAGTTTGAGCGCCCTTTGTACTTCTGGTCTAGCTACGGCCCTGTAACTACGTCTTGTGAATTATTGTTGTACAAAAAATTACTCTAACCAACATCCAATACTGCATTCTCTCAAAATATCATTTGAATATTTTTAATGGAGTCTCAATGAAAAAATTATTAACATAATGAATGTTAAATATTTTAAAAAACACGGTGTTTTTTTGAAGCAAATACTCTAGAAAAAAAAAGTGCAAATTGAACCCCCCCCTTTTCCGCCTACTAGTACTTATGTTTGTTTCGCCCCCCCAAACTAGATTCAAAGACCTACCTAACATTTCATCCTGATTACGGCCCTGTGAAGAATGTAAAACAGTTTTGATAGGCGATTTCAGTATATATTTCAATTCAGAAGAAGTGTTTTATGGAACAGAGAAGACAAATACAGCATACTCATAGATTATGATACACTTTTCAAATGGCATTTATAACTGTGAAGTATAGTTTGACTATGCCCGGCGAAAACTGCTAAACAGTTTTGGTAGGCTATTTTTTCAATTGCGAAGAAATGTTTCATGGAACAAGGAAAGAAAACACGGTACATCCATACATTATGATACACTTTCCAAACAGTATTTAAAATGGTAGAGGATAGTTGAATTGTGCTTGGCGAAGATTGTAAAACAGTTTTATTAGTTGATTTTTAGGAAGATTTCAGTTCAAAAGATGCGTTTTATTTAAAAGGAAAGGAGAACACCGCACACTCGTGGATTATGATCCCTAATCCAAACAGTATTTAATATGGTGAAGTAAAGCTGGAATATGCTTGGCGAATATTGTAAAACAGTTTTAGTAGGCGATTTTAATATAGATTTCGATTTCAAAGATGTGTTTTAAGGAAATAGAACGACAAACACGGCACACTGGTGGATTATGATGCCCATTCCAAACAGTACTTAAAATGGTAAAGTATAGTTGGAATATGCCTGACGGAGATTGTAAAACCGTTTCAGTAGGCGATTTTAAGATAGATTTCGATTCTAAAGATGTGTTTTATGGTACACGAAAGAGTTGATTCCTATTTTAACGCCCCCACTCTCGCCAACTAAAAAATCGCCAAACTTTGGTGAGCTGTGCAGTCATGGGTCTCTAGGAGATGTGCACAAGTTTCAACGCTCATGAAATTACTCGATGAAAACTAAAATGAACAAATTAGCGATAAACGCACCAGTTAAGGAATTTGAAGGCACTTAATTATTAAAACTACATTAATTGCCAACCAAAAATAAATAAATAAGTAATGGAATGCTGTACTTACATGTTGTTGCAAATCGCTATTTTAATTCTAAATTACGGTTGCCACATAAATACAAAAAATCGTCATGATAGCTGTTCAATTATTGCCACCTTGGCGGGAGTCGGGGCGTTAAAGTAGGAATCAACCCAAGAAAGACAAACACGATATACTCGTGGATTATTATGCACATTCGAAACTATATTTAAAACGGTGGAATATAGTTGGAATATACATAGCGAAGATTGTAAAATAGTTTTAGTAGGCGATTTTTAAGATAGATTTCGATTCCAAAGATGGGTTTTATGGAAAAAGGAAGAAAAATACGGCACACTCATGAATAATGATACACTTTCCAACTTAATGGAATAAGGAAGAAAAATACGGACGACGCATGAATTATGATACGCTTTTAATCTATAGGAGTTTCGTGCTTATTTGAAAGCTAAAAGAGTTTCAGATTTCCTTAATTTTTTTAAATTTTAAAATTCGCATGTCATTAAGTGTTTTTGGCATAATGTTTGAAATCGTTCGAAAGAGGGTATTTCATTATGCCGGGATGTATGTTGTGGGTGTTTTTTTTTTTGTTGTTGTTGTTGTTGTTGCTGCTGCTGTTCGAGTTAATTTATGTTAATATTCAGATCATTAAAATTGACTGTCAAGTTGAGAAAAATGAGCATTTTCGACACCTCCTTCTTTTTGCTTTTAATGAAGGTCCTGAGGCCGCAAAAGCAGCTCGTGAAATTTGTGCGGTGGATGGTACGAGTACCATAGCTGAAAGAGCTGTTCACGACCTTGAAGCACCTTCTTCCATCCATCTAGTTGGCATCTAGGAAGAGTGATTAAACTTTTAAAAGGAAATTCGCGTTAAACAACAAGGGATAATACATTATTGATTAATAAGTTGTTCTTTTTTTATTGAAAAGTAAACTTTTTAAAAAATTAAAAATAAAACGGCCTGAACTTGGTTGTCAACCTAATAGTTAATACAAACCACTACATACCCTGTCCACATACCCATATGCAGCAAATTTTTGAGGGACAGTTTTGTACCTCCAGTCGACGTCAGTGTTCCAGAAGTACTTGCCAAGACTAGGTACTTCAGTAAGAAGGGGAGGTCGGTGACCAGCTTCAAGCAGCAAGACACTCACACAGGGCATTTCTGACAATCGGCTGGCCACAGTGGATCCTGCTGAACCTGCTCCAACTGCAAAAGAACGATTCATGCAAGACATATGGTTTATGAAACACTTTTCAACTCAAATGTAAGTTGGCCAGATTTTTGCAGAAAGAATCGGGGACAAATCAGCATGATGACTCCCAATTCTTGTTTCAGAATTGGGGACATTTTATAAATTTAATGCCCTTCTCAAAAAAAGCCTCTACTTTTTTCAAGCAAAGCATTACTAACATTAAAAAAATGAAAGAAACATGATTAATTCTTTAAAAAAGCAGGAATTATAATATTTAAAATTTTGACCCCCAATTGCTGTTTTGCATTTTTGTAACAAATAGGAAAAAATCGTAAAATTGTGGGTTGTCCACGAAAAGTGATTATCAAACTCATATGTCATTATTACACATTCGATATTGAACTACAGTTCCAGTCATTGAATAAACTCATATGCTTTTTGAATAAAACTGGTTTTATAGAGCATTCGATTTCGAAGAGCCTAACTACCAAGGGATAAATTCCCTTTGCGTGTCAGTAAGCTAACGAATTTCAATGGGAAAAACACGATTTTTAACATTCAAAAAAGGTATTAAATTCAAGTTATAGGATAGTTGTTATGGACTGAATTGGTTAAGCACCCTCGGCTTTGATTTTCCAGCGGCATATTATGTTTTGAAGTGATTAAGGATAATTGAAACTGATGTTAAAACACCATTTATCAGGGTTAAATACAACAAGAATACAGTGGGGGAATCTGCGCAGAAAGTATGTGCAAATTGGCTGTCATTCATATGACGTTATTGAAACCTCACATCCAAATCTTATAAATAAAAATGAAATTCTGTTTGTTTGTTTGTTTGTTTGTTTGTTTGTTTGTTTGTTTGTTTATTTGTTTGTTTGTGGATTTGAGTTGTATACAAATCCACAAAAATGGACCTATCAGCCTGAAATTTTGCACAGATATGTGAAATAATATAGAATAAATCATAGTCCACTTTAAAACTTTGAAAGTCCACCCGTTCCCGGAATTTAAGAGATTTTTTATGTTCTCCACGCAAAAAGCTTTCCGTAATTGTAACCCCTGTAGTGAAAAAAGTGTGAAATAAGGATCGTGGTTGCCATGTGTGGCGATTTTGCCGAATAAGATGTTTTAAATTCTCAAAGTAAAAATAAAAGAATAATAATGATTTTTTTTGTTAGTTTATATTCGTAAGGTTATATTTTTTTTAATTATAATATCGTGTGCATGGGAAATCGGAGCAGGAATGAAATGTTTTATACGCAAAACAATAAGAATTGAAGATTTCCGAGGCTAATATGTTAAAATTTTTTAGTTTGGCGAAAAATAAAATGGCTCAAATGCCGAGAAAGTGAGTTCTAGCGGTTTGCACAGTTTCCGGCTTGGCGAATTTACTGAGAGCTTAAGGAAACGGATTTTTGAAAACAAGTACAAAGGTTTTATTAGAATACAGCGTTAAATTTTAATGATCCTTGCGAAAATAATGCAGTTATTAAGGGATTTCAAGCGATCTATCTTCAGCATTCTCGCGATTTTGAGGAGGATTCTAACGCTTGGCGCTATTTATCGTAATTTAATCGTCTGCTATTTGGGTTATGAATACACCTGCGTATAAGTTTTTGAAATTTTTATTCAGTTGGAATTGTGCATTTTTCAGAGCAGCTTTTCTGTATCTATATTACATCCAGAAAAAAGGATGTTAGAAATATCAATTTTAATTTTGTTTAATCACACTCATGAATAATGATACACTTTCCAACTTAATGAAAGAAGGAACGAAATAGGGAAGACCCATGGATTATAACTCTTTTTATATATAGCACTTTAGTGCGTATTTAAAAATCTGAAAGTGTGTCAGATTTTCTATGATTCTAGCGCTTGGCGCAATTTAATGAGAGGGTATTTTTAAAAACAAGCGTAGGTTATCTTATAAATAAAAATGAAATTCTGTTTGTCAATTTGTTGATTTGGGTAGTATACAATTCCACAAAAATGGACCTGTCAGCCTGAAATTTTACACAGATATGTAAAATAATATAGAATAAATGATAGTCCACTTTAAAACTTTAAAACTCCACTTAAAAATGTTTTCCTCCTGAAGGGTTCCCTTAATTTCCGTTCCCGGAATTTAAGAGATTTTTTCTGTTCTCCACACAGAAAGCTTTACGTAATATTAACCCCTGTAGTGAAAATAGTGTGTGAAATAAGCATCTTGGTTGCCATGTGTGGCGATTTCGCCGAATAAAATGTTTTAAATTCTTAAAGTAAAAATAAAAGAATAATAATGATTTTTTTAGTTTATTTTTTTAGGTTATTTTTTTTAATTATAATATCGTGTGCGCATAAGAAATGAGAGCAGGAATGAAATGTTTTATACGCAAAACAATGAGGATCGAAGATATCCGAGACTAATATGTAATTTTTTTTAGTTTGGCGAAAAATAAAATGGCTGATAGGCCGATTTTTAGAGTGTGAGTTCTAGCGGTTTGCACAGTTTTAGGCTTTTTGGCTCAATTTACTGAGAGCTTAAGGGAATAGCATTTTTGAAAACAAGTGTATATGTTTTCTTAGAATACAGCATTAAATTTTAACTATCCGTGCAGGAATAATGCAGTTATTAGGGCATTTCAAGCGATGTAGCTTCAGAATTCTCGCCAATTGAGTATATTGATTTAACTTGGGGGAAATCCGCCAAATTTCAGAAAATTGAAATCTTCGCATTTAGTACATCGAGGTAACGATGAATAAAACATGTTATAGTGGATAATTTAAAAAATGCGGCTGTATTAAGGGATTCCACTTTTCAAATAAATAAATGCCTGGCGGTCGAACCATTTCCCATTTTGATTGCTGCTAAGTCAATGCTTCGAATGATTCCCTGAAAAAACTCTTGCAAAATGGCGTATGCTGGCACTTTGGCGAGGCTTAGATTTGAAACTGGATTTTACTTGAGACTGGTATATAAGTATAATAAGACTGGTTATAGATAAAAATGAATGTTGGTATGTGTGTAGGAGGTTGAAAAACTCCAGCACCGTTTCACCGATCACCATGAAATTTGGTTCACCTAAGTCTTTTATCATGGAGAAGGTTTTTATGCTATCCGTTTTCCTCTAACTTTTCACTAGGTGGCGCAGCAGAACGTCGAATTCTATTCCGTTTAGCCGTTTGCTATGCGAATATCGTCCAACAAATTTCGATGAAATTTGGTACACGCGAATATTAGAACACGGAGAATATTTTTCACTATCCATTTGCTGTAACTTACCGCTAAATAGCGCTGCAACGCATCAACTTCTATACCGTTCGACTGATCGGCATAAAATTTTTTATACTTACACATTTGAGAACGAAGAATATATTCTAACTGCGTTACTTTTGATGTTACTCACCACTAGATGGCACTGCAATGCATTATTATTTTAACTCGCCACTAGATGACGCTGCAGCAGGCCAAATTTTTGACCATTCAAACGGTGACTATGAAAATCAGTATACATAGCTATTTGAACAATGAGAATATTTTGGCGTTATCCATTTTGCTATAACTCGCCACATGACGGCGCTGTAGCAAATCATTACTTTAATTAACCACTAGATGGCCCTGCAGTGTATCACTTCTTGACTGTGCGAATAATCGCTATGAAAATAGGTATACATAGATATTTGAACACGGGGAAGAGTTTGGCACGATCCATTTTTCTATAACTTGACACTAGATGTCGCGTCAACACATGAACGTCAAGACTATTCAGCCGATCGTCATGAAAATTCGTATACATCGATATCTGAATGCGAAGAATATTTTTGCCGTATCCGTTTTGCTAAAACTCGCCACTAGATTGTGTTACGCCGCATCGCCTTCTGCACCGTAAAAACGATTGCCTTGAAATTCAGTATGCATGATTATTGAACACAATATAACGCGATATCCATTTTGCTATATCTCTTTATTACAATAAATAGTAATCACCACAAATATTAATATCAAAAAGTCCATTCATTCCCGCGCGAAGAACGGGTACTTCAGCTAGTGCTCTATAAAATGGTTTATTTTTATTTCCTACGTGCATTCAAGATCTAGTCAAGGAGTTAACTTATAAAGTGTGGGGCAACGCAAAATGTTTTCAATACTCCCAAAGTGCTTTGTTTGGATGAAAAAAAAAAATGTTGACTGCCTCTGACAATAGAATAATATTAGACGAACATTTCCCTTTCTGAGAATTTATTTTCCAATGTAATTTTGTGCTTATGAAAAGCTTTGACTCATTAGCCTCTCTCGGAGGAAGATTTCGTCAGTTCGCTTCGTTTGAAAGTGCAAAGCCGATTGTCAGATGACACTACACGATTTCAGTGTCAAACAGTACTATTGAATCAACCCTCCCTCAATTTCATTTTGACAATTTCAAAACATTTAAGAAATTCCCTACCAAATTCGTTCTCGCTTTCAGAGAAAATATCGATTTTTGGCGAAACCTTTTGATTAAATCTGCAAATTTTAAGTCATGAAGATTGGTTTATGATATTTACTAGCTTTGCTGATGTCATTAAACTTTTTTTTCAGGGTGGTTTGCTTTGGTTTCTGGTTATTTGATCAGATTAGATGGCTGATTTTATTAACTGAAGAGTACAGTAATTATTGCAGGCATTATAGAGAGAGAACAATTAAACCAAGTCAGACATAGTATTTCGCTCAATTAGATTCCACAGAGCTTAGTTTATTGAAATTATTTTTAGTGTACCTGTAAAAGAACTTTGAAGTACATCTTTTAGTACTATCTTTAGTACTTATCTTTAAAGTACGAACTGCACTCAAAGTTAATGTTTGTTAAATAATTTATTTAAAATGAGAATCAGATATCTTTTATAAGGTATTTTTAAGGGACAATGAGACAGGTTTTCTATGATACAGTTTGAAGTAAACGTTCTTTGGGTATTGCACGTAAACTTTTCACTAACACGCCATGTTAAATTATATCTTTGTCGGTTTGTGACGATATCAGTTAATTTTCTGCAAGAAGTTTCAACCATTATTGGTTTGGTGGTTATTTAGGTAAAAGATCAACTTACCCACAATGAAGTCGTATTCGGATTTGAATGTGTCTAAGCCATCTGGTGAATGTCCCGATAAGGAAAGTAGTAGAAGAGGCAATAAAGTGGAATATGTCAATGGCGTAGGATATGCCCTTTCCACAGTGACTGATAGCATCGTTTTGTCACTGAAAGAAACAAAATTTCTTGTTTTTTTAATGTGCTCTTACTAGAGAGTATCAGTAATTATACCCTAGTAGTAAAACAGACTTGAACAACTTATTTCTTGTCTCGCCAAGAGTCAAATATCCTTATTTCAACTCTTGAAAGAGTTGATATTTAGTTCTTCAGAAAAATGAAAATTTTAGAATTATTCTTTGGTGGCGTGAACTTTTATTCTTTTAACGTTAATTTGACTAGAAGGGATTATTTCTGCAATATACGAAGGTTGAACAGTCAATTCTTTGGAGTTTAGGTACTATAATGTTTCTTCACAGAAGTAAACTTCCTCCACCCGATTCAAATTAGTGTGTGTCTTTCCGAGACAGAGACTTGCAATTGTTATACGAGTCGAGATAGACGTCTTTATCATTAGCAATTGATTTTGCGAATCGAGACAAAATTTGTAGCTGCTTTAAGGCCTTATTACACGGACAAAATTTAGAGCAATTTTGGTTGCAGAAACCAGTTGCTGCAATTCATTCCCGCAAGTCAGTGAGCCCAGATGAGCACGCACGGTTGCCATAGTAAACAAACCCTGCTGTGTTCACAAACGTCAGAGATTCGCCGAATTGGCGGTTGCTAGATCATGTAATTATAAATAGCATATCGTTGGTTGCTTATACCTCGTGTATCTTCGGATCGGATTGATATTTATTTTTCTTTTCTTCAATCAAATCAATTTCCCTGTCGATATTACATTTCACGAACTTTTTGTTTTCGCACACGCTCATCCCTTTCGATACGAACGGTATGGCTGACGCTGACTCTTCCGCCATCTTGAGTCGTGACGTCGAAATAGGAAGCACTACGATTGACTGGATTTCCAGTTACCTGCAATTTTTTCGCCTCTGAACGAAAAAGTTGGAGTTGACTGTTCCCTAGGTAACCGAGGGAAATTTCCAGGAAAGAGGTTTCTGCAACTGGTTGCAGAAACCAAATCGCACGAAAATTCCTTCGTGTAATAAGGCCTTTACGAGACTGCAACACTAGACAGGCCTAATTTTCGTCTCTCGTCTATCCCTAATCCTAATCGCTGAACTGCAGCGGTCATGAATTTGTGACCAAGGGTTCCTTATTTGGTAAGTACTGAGGAAGCTTGAGTTCCATCGTAAAGTCTAAAGTACTGTTTGCCAAATGCTGGTTCACTGAACGTTCCGGTACACGAGATTTCACTGCCGGTCCACGTATAACAAATTTATAGAAAATAAATCCTGCAGTATAGTTACGCTTATCCATGACTCTCTAACAGCTCCGTGGAACCACTTTAATATAATATTTTACCGCCATTATTCCAAGAAGATAAAAAAGTTCAAAAAGATTAAAAAGCACGAAAACCGTAATAACATCTACACCGTTTGTACGCCCGCTTGAAATTTTCCATAATTATGTATAAAAATACAGAAAACAATCTGTGCTACTTTAAAAATCTGAAAATCCACCCGTTCCCTCATTTTTAAGCGGTTTTTTTTCTATTTTCAGCTCCATTTTATTTCCGAGAGTAAGAAAAGTTAATCATTTGCGTGACAAAATTAGGCTCTGCAAGTGATAATGACATCATATTTGAAGTCGCGGTCATCAGGCTTCGGAGGAAAAATTGCGATTTCAGTTCATTTTAAAGAGTTCTAGCAGATAACATAGTTTAATTTTTTTTATTATGCATTCCGTCTTCATGAAGCATTGATATAAGAGGGTCTGTTTACACAAAATCTTTCGAATGCGAAAACTTTCTGCGCGTTTTCAGAAGAGCATTAAGATTTGATTTGGGTATATATTAAGAATTGAATATGAAGTTATTTATTTCAGGTGGACGAAGATGAGTATAGACATATTTTCGTCAAATGTTTTTTTTTTTTTTTCTAGCAGCCGCTGTAATTGCCTCCACAACGGTCTTTGACTTCGAGTAAATAAATAAACAAGTAGCATGACCTTCTAACTTTGGCTTGTATTAGCTGAAGTGTCCTTTCTTCGCACGGGAAGAGATTATTAAAACAACTAATACGAATTATATATATATATAATTCGTTCAAATAAAAATTCGTTTGTATATTTCCCTTCAAAGCCTAACGTGACTTTGAAATGACGTCATATCACTTACGATACAAAAGTTTGTGTCACTCAAATGATTTACATATTTTACTCTCGATATTCAAAAGAGCTGAAAATAGCAAAAAATCAATAAAAATTGAAGAACGCGTACATTTGGAGATTTTTAAAATGGACTAAATTTTGTATTTTTTTCCCCGTACTTATGCAAAATTTCAAGTCGATTGGTCGGGCAAACGGTGTGGATTTGTATACGAATCAGACAAACACACAGACTTTCGTTTATATGTACAAGGATAACACTTTATTGTAAAATAAAATAAATGTTTATGTAACATTTATTATTTTTAGCTAACGGTAGCCCGTAAAGCATTTTTCTTAATTTTTGGCTGTCCGTAGATATAAAAAGGAGGTTGGAAAACACTAGTCTAAAGCTTTTGAATTAAGATACATCTCTAAGCCGGGGCGTAGCTAGGGTGATGATATTGGGATGTATACACCCTCTCCCCGCCCGAAATTTTCGACTTAGCATACGCAGTGGCATAGTGTATGGAGGGCTGAGGGGACGCCCGCCCTGGACAGCAAATTTCTAGGGACGGCAAAATCCCTATCTTTGACTTATTTTAAAGGGATAAAAACGGCATTTTTTATCATATGTATTGATATCGGACAGACAGAAATTCAAGAAATTTTTTTAATAATTATTTCACTTTTCGTTTATGTTATCATCCGTCCTTCGGTTTTCAAAACTTCACATCAATTTTTATCTTTATTTTTTCATCGTTTTACTTTGCAGCTGCGTTTCTATTCTAAAATTATCTTCGCCTGTTAGATGTCTTTTTCTTTTCAAATCCACGCTGGATATACAATAGAAGATTATGGTTTCGTTTTCGTCTGTAAACAGGGGCGGCCTGATACGGTAAGCAAGGTAAGCATCGCATCGGGGCGCCATTTCGAAAGGATTTTCTTTGGGAAAAAGTAAATTGGGAGGTTCAACTCACCCCGCCCGAAACTTTCAGAAACATATATGTAAAAGGGTAGTGAAAACCTGCAACATTGAAATATAAAACTTGCCCTCCCCCGAAATTTTTTCCTCGATCCGGTATTGCTCAACAATTTTTGCAAATGGAAGAAGCTAGATATAAGACTTCGGAAAGGTCAGACTATTCACAAAAAAGAGCAATATGTTGTGGAAAAGGAAACGAAAAAGTGGCTAGAAATTCTTATTAGAATGTTTGACATCATTAAATTCCTAACGAAACAGAATTTGGCTTTTCGTGGCCGCAGAAAGGAGAATAACAGTGAAAATAGAAGCAATTTTTTTAGAACTAGTGCGTCTGCTTGCAAAATATGATCCAGTACTACGAGAGCATCTTGTGAGATTGAAAATGGGTAAAAAAATTTCAGTCACTTATGCCTCACCCAAAAGTTAAAATGAATATATTGCAGTTTTGGGAGATAAAGTTCGGCAGCAAATTATCTCTCAACTAAAAAAGGATAAATATTATTCCATTATTTTTGAGATATTTCCCACAGATATTTCCCTCCAGATATTTCCCACAAAGATCAAACATGTCAAGTTATGCGGTACGTAAAGATTGAAAATCAGAAAGTAGAGTGGTGGAATCTTTTATAGATTTCATTAAAACGAAAAATTAAAACTGCTGAAGACGTTTCTGAAATGATTCTAAATAAGCTTAAAACTGATGGTCTTGATATAAAGGATTACAGAGGTCACGCATATGATAATGCTGCTGACTTGGCTGGGGAATATAGAGGAGTGCAACAAAAGCTTAGACATAAATCCCAATGCAGAATTTGTGCCTTGTTCAAATCATTCATTAAATCTGGTTTGCTTACATGCTGTTTCAATTGAAAAAAATTCCGTCACTTTTCTCGGTACATTACAATGTTGTTACACATTCTTTTCCGTGTCCACACACCGTTGGGAAGATCTGATTACAGCAACAGAGAAGACATTAAAAAGAATCCAGGACACACGATGGAGCGCAAGAGCGGAAGCAATAGATATGACATAAAATCATTATACAGTTATTTCGACTACACTAGAAAAACTAAGACAGTCAGACGAAAGCTTAAACACATGTTCAGACGCAGAAACTTGGCTAGTCGGAATGCAATCATTTTTTTTTGCTTGTGTTTTGGGGACATCCTGAAGCCTATACTGTATGGGGTCAATGACACCTCAAAAATTCTTACAAAGGGACTAAATGTACATTAGTGCGCTCAAAAAATAAGTGCTTTGCAAATGCTACTTACAGAGACACGAGGAGCAAGTAGAAGTTGCTTTAAGTTATGCTAAAAATTTCTGTGAAGACCTTGGCATTTTAATGGAACCTCCTAGACGAATGATGAAAGAAACACATTTTTAGAGACGGAGGTGAAGATGCAGAGTTGTCTCACGAAAACGAATCGAGATGAAACTTCTTTTCTTCGTTAGATAAGGTTAATGTAGAAATAAATTAATGAGAGGTTTCAGTAGCTAAGAAATTTGGCGCACAAATTTGCATTTCTTACACCAGCCAAGCTACTTGACATTAAAGATGACAGCTTTAATTTAGAGCATATATATCATGACACTGACAAAGAACAATTCAATCTTGAACACGTGCGGCTAAGGTCTTTTGTTACTGCTACGGGGTATGAAAATGAACTAATAAATTCAATTCTACTTGATTTGTTAAAATTCATTATGCAATTTAAGCTGGAAATTAGCATCCCCAATATAATGATACAGCTTCGAATATTTCATTCAACAGCTATAAGCAATACCATCTGCGAGAAAAGCTTCTCCAAATGAAGTTAATAAAAAAATTATTATATTCGATCCACAATGAGTACGCTAAGATTGAGAAATATGGCTATATTGGCTATTGAGCATGAAATGACTGATGCAATTGCTATTGACAGTGTTATTAAAGATTTTCCTATGAGGAAAAGTAGGAAAATAAAATTTTAGATTTAAAATGTTTTATTTTTATTTCTGATATACGATAATTTTTAGAATTACTTTACTTGTCAATAATTTATTTAGCCCATTTCAATAAAAGAGTAAATAAATTATTTGCCCATTTTTATTTATGTTAAATAAATAAATACGTTCTATTCTATCCTTTTTGTGTTTTTCGCACTTCAAAAATGATGAGTGGTATTCAAAATCATGGTTATACCATAGCTGACTGATTTTCAATTCTGTGGAGTATTGCAGTTGATAATTTTGCAATCTTGCCGTTTGTTTTACTAATTTGCTGTTTACGATTACTATAAATGGTTTTCTTCAGTAAAAACAAATATAATATAATATATAATTAAAATTAAATAATAAAATAGAAAAGTCTTTGCAATGCACATCAGTTTTGAATAATGTTTAGAATAATTCACGTTACGATTAATAAATTTTCTTAAAGAAATAATAATACTGCATTTATAGAATAATTAGAATTAGAATTTATTAGAATAATTTTTTAAAAAGCATTATGATATCACCTCTCTCAATCAATTTTCGGCGAAACTTTTTGCATAAGAAATGCTTCGCAGCCAAGCGGAAATAATATAATGCATAGGGTCCCGAAATTATTAAAGCTGTTAAAATCCTTACCTTTATTTACCGTGCCCGTCAAAAGTCAAATCACGTTTTGCAACTCGAATGCCGGGAAGCATAAAATCGAAAGAAAAGAAAAGGATGCGAAAATCAGAAGAAGCAAGAAAGAGAAACTGAAACTTAAGAACACGTATCAATTCATCCATGAAATTGTTTTTAGATGTAATTGCTTCACTTTCAGCAGTGTTGTGCATGATTGCCATCTTAACGCGAGATTTCGGGGAATCGCAACTTTCTGACGGTCATGATTTCAGGTGAAAACTAAACGATTGTCGACAGCATTCTTCAAACAGATTTTTCAAAAAAAAAAAATAAATAAATAAATAAAAATTGGAGTGTCACAAGTCGATTTTCCGAACATTTACGATTAAGATCATTACCAAGCATTTAAATAAATTTTAATCGATGAATAATTCAAACATATATATCCAATTTGAGCTCAATCGAATATACCGTTTAAACGATAGCGCACTTTCAAGAATTTCCCCCATAGGCCATAATGTAAAAGAAATATTTGTCATTGCCCTGTAGGAAAACTATTCCTATACACACCAAAATCAATACCGGTCTTTCGACGATGGTTGATAACATATATACCCAATTTGCGTTCAATCGAATGCCCCGTTTGGGAGCTATCGTGTTCACTCACATACACACAAACACACACACACACACACACACACACACACACACATCTCGTAAAAATAGCATAAATGAATTCAGAAGACCTCAAAACGTGTAAATACACCAAAATCTCGAAGTCGAATTTCTTCATGATTACAATACTTTCCTTACATGGTACATGTTCGGAAAGTAAAAATGTTACACTTACGAAATTTTTCAATATTTAACAAAACAGGTAACACTTCGGCTTATTTTTTAAAGCAATTTATATTTTATTCTTTATTACAATACATGGAACATGGTACATGTTCAGAAAATTAAAAAAAATAAAAATAATAATAAGGTTAGTTTTCTAGTCTTTTTTTTTTAATCTGAAAGTTTTTGTGATGTACTCATTTATTTTTGTCTGTCTACACTTGCTGTAATGGTTATAAATATTCTAAACATGCACCAATTCCCATAGAATTTAAAAATGTAGTTAATATGTTGATATGTAAAGAGCGTTTATAAAAAAATCCAATTTATTTTGTATATTTGGTTTTATAATTAAGGGGTTAACAAAAGGATGGTATCATTTTATTTTAATAAATTTTCACTAATGCTGTATGCAATAAATTTCGATTTAGAGTATCTTCAAAATACAGTGTAACCTGTGAAGTTGCCCACCTTTGTAAGTTAACTACCAGTCTAAGTTGACCTAGTTGACCAAGAACGGAATGACTTAATTACTTTAACCCTTCATTCAAGTGAACCCTTCATAAGTTGACTACCTGCCTAACTTGTACGTTGACTAGGTAATTAGGTAAAATTTGTTCCAAAGCATACCTCAAAACCTTTGTAAGTTGACCACTTCCAGAATTCTTCTGTCTTTCTTTAAACAACTTATATACACACGCGCATACATATATATACAGGGTGATTCTTAATTCATCATCAATATTTAATAGGGAGGAAGTAAATAGGAAAAGAAGACAATTTCACAAAGGAAAGCATGAGCACAAATGAACGCATCATGGTGTAGGGGGCGCTTTATGTCAACAACAACCATTCGCGCACTGTGCTATAGCTCTGTTAAAATAAACTTCACTAGCAACAGGGGTTCCTTACGTAATGTTTTTCATCAACTCCATACAAAAAAATTATACGCAAATATAGTCTAAATAAAAGGAGCCCCCACCTAAAAAAGATATGTTATACTGATTTTCAAATGTTATATTGGATACCAAGTTTTAAGTTCTCAGCCACCCCCGAAAAAAATTTCTGCCTACGCTACTACAATAAAGAAGGTAGAAGGTCTAATTCCCGGTAACCTCTGTATGCTGTCAGGTGCCGTATTCATTTTTTTTCGTTGCAGCGGGAAGTCCCATGTCTTTCTTTTTTATCATTCCAGCGGGAAGATTCACATTCCAGCCTACCCACACAACACATTATGTCCAAATCAGGTCTAATAGATATCCAAACTGATCTATAACATCCAGGACATTTAAAGAATATTTATATGCGGAGAAAAATATATACTATAGGACGTCTAAATCGCTACCTCTATAAGATATCCTTAGAGGGCTTATAGATATCTAATAGTCATCTGAAACAAGATAGCTATTGGAAATGTATGTATGACATCAATAAGAAATCCATCAGTTGACATCTTATATAGCTAATGAAATAGATGTCCCATACATTTAATTACCATCCAAAGCTACAAATCTATTGGATGTGCGTGTATAACATCCATAAGAGATGCATTTGTAGACATCTTATTTTAGTAGAAGATTGGATAGCTACTGAAACAAAAATTTACGCATTTTGAAAGGATGTTCAGAAAAATCGCAAAATCTATTAAGAAATTGTTTTAAATCCGATGCCTATAGCTTGAGATGAGTGATCGTCTATCATGTCACCAAATTTCATTTAGTCGTTATTACGTGATGTGAAAAAAAAAATTGCGCAGTTTGAAAGAATTTTCAGAAAATCTCAAAATCTAATGAATTTCTTAAAAATTCGACGCCTATAGTTAAAGTTGAGTGACCGCCTATCATGTCACCAAATTTTATTTCATTCGCTTCAGTCAGTTTTACGTGATGTGCAGACAAACTTTTTTCTTCTTTTTTTCAACGGTTGTACTGGGGTCCCAAATTCTTAAAACGGATAGAAATTGCAAAGTTTTGTAATACCAAGTAGTGTACGGCAAATTCTAATTTATTTATTTAGATAATTAAAAGTGTTTTCCTTCCGAAAGGTACTTACTTATCCCGGCGGTCCTCCAAGACCAGTTATTTTTCTCCAAGATAAATGCCGGGCCATGAAATTGTTTATGGCTTGGAATACGATAGGCAACAGTTTGCCAGCACAATTGACTAAAAAATAGTTTGGCGGGAATGACCGCCGGGATAATACGTAAGTACCTTCCGAAATTAAAGCAACAGTCACTTCAAACTTTAGTCATTTCATCGCGAGTCGAATCTGTCTGGTGGTTAGAACGATGGCCTTTCACGCCTTGGATCCATGGTTCGATACCAGCCGAAGAAAATAGGTTTCAGTTTAAAAGTAACTTGAAGTTCTTATGTATGATAATAGACAATAGATGGCAGCACCAAAATTCACAGAATGGAGGAAGAATACTCAGTGGGTAAAAAAGGCGTAATTATGACTTTACATTTCACTTTTCCCCCGAGAAATCTTGGATATTTTGGACGTACAATTAATATCTATGCTATTTGGATATAGATCTCTTACAGACATCCTGGATGTTATAGATGTTGTCTAGTCCTTAGAGAGATCACACCCCAAGTCTCTTACAGAGGTCCATTTCATGTTATCTGGAGAATCTTGGACTTCTAATAGATATACCCATTATCCAATTCTGATTGCTTATAGACAGCGAATGGATATCTTTATGCTGTGTGGGTAGCCACGTCCAATTCTCGGTAACCTCTGTACGCTATCAGGTGCCTTGTACATTTTTTTTTTCGTTACAGCAGGAAGTCTCATGTCCTATTTTTATCATTGCAGCGGGGGGATTCACATTCCTTCCCTTCACAATCTCATACCGACGACTGGACTCTGTTTTTAGTAGTTGCGTAGGTATTAGCTATAAATGACCGTTAGAACACAGACAGATAGAAGGGGAGAAGCCTAGCCACGTCCAATCCCGGTAATCTATGTACGCAATCAGGTGCCGTGTTCATTTTTTCCGTTGCAGCGGGAAGTCCCATGTCTTTTTTTATCATTGCAGCTGGAGGATTCACATTCCTCCCCTTTACAATATATATTTAAGGTCAATGGGCATTTCTTTTCCATTGCACGGGCAACGCCGCACCACGCTGCTAGTATTTTAAATAATTTTGTAGTATAGTATATATGTTACATGTACTATGTAGTGTATAAATATGTAGATAGTAAAATAGGAACATCAAAAAGCAAGTATTGTACCCTTGATAAGTTGACCGCGAAAACATGGAACCACTGGGTGGTCAACTAAGCAGGTTTCACTGTATTTAAAACAGAACTCATCTTATAAAAGTTTTAGAGCGACCTTATTTTTTTCACTTGATATTTAACTTCCTCTTATTAAATAAGTCGTTAACTAAAATTACTTGTGTTACAAAGTAGTGATGCAACGGATATCGATTTGGCCGGATACCGAATATCCGGCCAAAGTTTCAAATGGATCCAATCCGGCAACAGTATGTTTTCTTCTTTTACAGCTTTATTTTCACTAGTTTTCTGAGATCATTCAGCTATTACAGTAGACCCCCCATAACACAGGTCGATACACAGAGCCACTGCTAAGACTTTTTTAGGGGGAGGGGGATGTCGATAAATTGCCAAGTCAAATATCGGTTTTTGCCAACATCTTTATTCTTTTATCAACTACATTCATGTCCATAAATTAAGGATAATGAAGTTCAGGCGAAGAAAGAGAAAGAAGCAAAACAAATTTGACTTATTTGTAAAGTCTATTTATTAAACAAAAAGTAAAGAGCAAAGAAGATGCTATATGTTTGACATAATTAATAAAAATTGCAAGTTTTACTCCCTTGACCAAATTTCAAAAAAGAACCTATTTAAAAAAAACAGTATAACATGGTTAGTAGGATGGTTAATACGGAGTATGTCTCCCGGATGATGCAATACAGGCCTGACAACGCCTAGGCATGCTGAGTATCAAATGATCAATCTGATCTTGGGGAATATTACACCACTCATCAAGCAATGCACTCCGAAGTTCCGGTAGACAGGTGGGAGGGGGTTGACGGGCTGCAATTCGTCGGCCAAGCATATCCCACACATGCTCTATTGGATTCAAGTCCGGTGAGTATGCTGGCCAATGCATACGGGTGATATCCTCCGATTGAAGGCATTCGTCTATAATGTTTGCACGGTGAGGACGGGCGTTGTCATCCATAAACACAAATTCAGCACCCATGGCGCCCCGAAACAAACGTACATGTTGTTCCAGAATGACATCCCGATAGATGTGGCCTGTCATCGTTACACTCTGAACATGCAGGTCAGTTCTGGAATCAAGAATAATTCCTCCCCAAAAGAGGCATCCTGCACCACTGTAACGGTGTCTTTCAATGGTGTTCTCTTGGTGGTAACGGGTGTCTGGCGCTCTCCAGATGAATGTCCGGCGAGAATCAGACTCCAAACTAAACCTGGACTCGTCGGAAAACATCACACAAGACCACTGTTGCGGTGTTCACAATGCATGCTCTCTACTCCAGGTTAATCGCAGGCGACAGTGAGTTGCGGTAAGTGGAACACATCTGACAGGCCTACGAGCATATAGACCAATGTGCCCTAAGCGTCTGTACACCGTCTGCCTTGAAACTGTCGTACCGGTAGCTGAAGAGAGCTGACGAGACAGGTCTGATGCTGTACTCCGTCTGTTTCTTTTGGCAGTAACTGCCAAATAGCGGTCCTCATTCGGCGTTGTAACTCGGGGGCGACCTGTGCTGTAACGTCTACTCACATTACCATCATCTTGGAATCGTTGCCAAAGCCTGGAGATGACACTCTGGGCGATTCCAAGTTCCTCGGATACTTCCAGCTGGGTACGTCCACATTTCAGTCGTTTCGATAATTCTGCCACGTAAAACATCATCCAAATGCCTCCTTTGTGCCATAACTATGCGGTTTTTGCACTAAAAGGCTTTCACAGCGCTTGTGAACAATTTTACTTCTTTGCCACCATTCCTTATATACCCCTCTCTTACACTCTCGTCATTGTGACGTACCATCCACGCCATCTGGTGGTTTCCTGTAATTTGCATATTCTTCTTCAAGATGTGTGTGATCATTCCACAGGTGAAATTTTTATTTTAGAGATCAATTTCTGTGTGATTCTGAATTATCCTTAATTTATGGACATGAATGTATATTACCAACTTTTTACTTTTGCCAACTGGGTTGGCGTAATTTTGCCAAGCGTACCAAAAAATAGAAAGTAAATTATAGATTTTGTTAAAATTTTTTAACTAATTTTGCCAACTATGTATCTAATTTTGCCAAGTATAATAGAATTTTCAGAGTTTTAGGGGGAGGAGACTCTTCCCCAACCCCACCCCCATTCAGCAAGGGCCCTGATACAACATGGATTCGTAGAATACGGCGAAAAAATTGCGATCGGATTCCTATAACACATTAAAAGAGACTCGTACATCACGGAAAAATGAGACAGATGTTTTGATTTTGTTGAAATTCATGATTTCATGAATGATTTTAGTTATGCAGATTTCATGAATGATTTTCATGAAATACGCCACCGTCACGTAAGAAAGCCATTTTATCTAGTGTAAATATATCTCTCTCGGAGGAGATGTGCGACCCCTGCGCCATGCCCTTGAATGAGCTCTTGCTTCATATTTACTTCCGGGTACGAAGTATCAAAATGTAATTGCATGCAATGGAATCTCCTTACAAATTATTTTTAACACGAAGTGGGGATGGTTGCTAGACCTACTTGAGAACAGGACCGAACTGGGGCATCGGGCGGTTTTGGTGGACGGCAAGGGCTGTCCTCGGGAAGCCCTAGATTCGAGCCAAGGAGAGCCTCACGAAGCTCTAGATTCGACAGCGACCAGCAAGGTCGAGACTCAAAATTTGGAAGGGGGAAATATCTTTGAACAATGGTTCCCCTATCTAGGATTACCTTTATTCTAATATATAAATAGTTATACGTTATATATAATTATTCTTACATAAATTACAATACATTAAGTATGTTTTTCCGGTGTACAATTCTACACTCTTAGAGCGATGGGCTTGAAATTTTGCACAAGTATGTAAAATAAATGATACAGAGAAGCCCTACCTTAGGCTACTTTAAAATTCTGTTAATTCACCCGCTCCCCAATTTTCCGCAATTTTCAGCTCTGGAAATCTTCCTAATAAATTAATGAGAAGTGATGTATTGAAAACTCCATTATTTTGTTCGGGTCTCGTCATACTCGAAAGAAGATTGGGGGCTCGGTCTGATCGAATCGGCCTGGCCGTCTCAACGATCCAGTTCGGTCCTGATTGAGAACCAGCTTTTACGTCTGCATATTAAAATATTAATTTTAACATGCAAAACTCTCACTTAAATGTTTTTTGTAATGTTATTGCAAAAAGGACCCAGAAAATTCAGCATAGGACGCCAATTGTTAAACACAAGTCTTTCAATGCTCCGGCTGCAGGGGTGTAACTTCCTTAATAAATGTATTTTACCTACACTCGACACAATACCCGTGGAAAAAAGTGTCAATAATTCACTTAAGAAAAATTAAAGACTAATTTGCAAAATGCATTTTTTAATATAAGGATAATAATTAAAAATGCCCACTTGAAAGCTAATTCTAAAATTCCCGTTTCCTTGGAGTACCGACTTGTAAACAATCTCTTATATACCTGAGGTACTGACTATAAACCTATTTGCCTGTTATAGCGCGAGACCGAGAGACTGGTCCCGCGCGAGAGCTGACCCGAGGTATCGTCTTGCTCTCGCATCCGGTAGTATCGTCTCGCATCCATCCCTAATTCAACTGTCGCTACATGAAACTATGCCCCTAAAATAGCCTTTAATTTCGGATTTTCCCCCCCAAGAAGTTTGTAACTTTCTGAAAATATATGTGCATATGCATTTTTTTACTTGTTTATTCTTAAATAAATGTGTGCATACGTTAAACTATTCACTACAGTTCATATATTTTAATTCCCTAATTTTCTTAAATTTTCTCCCTTTTACTTTGATCCCGCCGTTTATTTCGGATTTCGGTTATTCCGGTGAATCTCAATCCGTCCTGGTGTGACCGCAGTACGCGGCGACCACTGCACTTTCAAAATTGTATTAGATGAAGACATATTTTCTCTAAATCCAGCCTGTTTCTCAGCCATAATGCCATGTTCCTCCAGAAAAACTTTGGTCTTGCCATCAGTATTTTCTCAAAGGTCTTGGCTATTATTGATGTAAGAGGTATTGGTCCGTAAGACTTTATACATTCCTTTGGTTTTCCAGTTTTAAGGATTGGAACTACTGTAGCTTTTACCCAGTCTTTAGGTAAGCTCAAATTTTGATTCCAAAACTGATAATAAATTTTCAATAACTTTTCTCTGGCTATTTGTCGTAGATGTTTTAAGAACTCTGGGAATGTATTGTCTCCTTCCGGGAATATTCTTATTCCGCAATAGCTTTCTGTAGTTCTTCCATAGAGAAATCATCGGTAAACGTCCTAACAGTCTTTTTTGTCAGTGAAAGTTTCTTTTGTATATTTTTCTCTCTCTCCTTCCCTTTACATTACGAAGGGATTATTGATTTATAAAGTACAAGCCGCCTACGGCGACCAGTTGGTTCGCCATCTTAATAAATTTTGTGTTTCTCACCGGCTTCCTTGGCACTGAAATATCTCAGATTCTGAAAGGAATTTAAAATTAAGATGGTTACAAACAGGGGCGGCATGGTAAGTGGCGCCCCCTGCTAACGTAAAAAAGACGCCCCCTTTTATGCTCGACTTAGTTTTCGAGTTCGAAATGACGACCCTTCGAAGCTGGCGCCCCGATGCGATAATTACCTTGCTTACCGTGTCGGGCCAACCCTGGTTGCAAAAATAAGATATTTTAGTGATAAATATCTACAAAAAGGTACAAACTATTTTCATCCTATAATTATTCTGAAGAGCTTTTAGATAAATCGGTCGTTATCAAAAAAAGGAAGGGGAAAAAAAGGGTACTTACGTATTATCCTGGCAGTCATTCCCACCTAACTATTTTTTCGTCAAATGTGTTGGCAAACTGTTGCCAATCGTATTCTAAACCATAAACAATTTCATGTGATCGGCATTTATTTTGGCGAAAAATCGCTGGTCTTGGCGGACCGCCGCGATAATACGTAAGAAAAAAAAAAGTAAGAAAATCTGAAACACTTTCAGATTTTAAATACGTACTAAATTTCTATACATTAAAAGCGTATCGTATCCATGCGTCTTCCCTATTTTCTTTCCTTATTCCATTAAGTTAGAAAGTGTATCATTATTCATGAGTGTGATTAAACAAAATTAAAATTGATATTTCTAACATCCTTTTCCTGCATGTAATACATTAGAAATAGAAGGAGAAAAAGACACGCAGAAAAATACATAATTCGAACTGAATGAATGTTTCAAAAGCTTATTTTTTGTTTATTTGTTTGTTCAACTGTAACATATATTTCGGATTTGTGTTCTTGGCCCGAAACCTGCTTTTAAATCCACGTCAGAAGGAAAAACTTAATCAGATGATTTTATTTATTAAAAACTGCGTATCCTATAAGTTTGCGCCATCTGTCGACGGCTTTGTGAAGAAAAGCTCAATTGTACTCTTTTTTTTATATAAAAGATAGTTTTTTCGTATATTATAGGAACAGTGTTTTGTTTTTTGTTTTTTCGCGAGGTAAAAAGTAGCCCGTTCGTTAATCCAGGACATTAACGGTCTTTATTCCAAATTTCATCCAAATTCCGTCAAACCGTTTCAGCGCGGAAGAGTAACAAACATACATACAAACATTGACATTTATAATATTAGAAGGATTTATTAAATTATGTTGCAATCAATTTTGGAACGGTCATTTCATCATTTTTAATTCTCATTGGATGACTGACTGTTATACCTTTTTATCGTTTAAACTGTCCATCAGACGATAGACCTTTGGCCCATGTACTTGCTGATGTATGCGGTACCTAAATCGACGATATTTCTATGCTGGGAACGGCAACAACCAGATGTAAGCAATAGCGTAATAACAATAACACACGCGCAAAAATCTAAATTAGCAGTTCAATGACGTCAAGTGAAGAAAGCATATTCGTTACTGGTTACGTAAGTCACGCAGTTGCTAGAATACAAAATAACAATGCATACGCGAAAAAGCAAAATCTTTCGTATCTTATCACAGCGCGATTATCGCATATTAACGAAAAAATCGCCTTGCAGTTGACTGAAACATATTTTAGTCATTTCCTGTTTCTTTTATATTTTTGTAAGCAAGGATACGTATAAAATAGTACAACTGTACTACAAAACACTTCAGTCTCAATGTCAGGTTGCTCACTTTGGCATATTAACCCCCGCAGCTGCTGCAATTAGGAAGTACAGGGTGGCCATAATTAAACTGCACGTGTTCAAGGGATGCTGGAGAGAAAACTACTGGGAATATTCCAGTGAAATTTGGTATCTACACGTTTCCGAACATGCGCAAGTCAAATATGAAACAAAATCGCCATTTTCGACCGATAGATGGCGCTGTATCGTATTTCAACGCTCCCCGGTGGCATATACAACTTCCAAAACCAATAGACAGAGCATAATGACATTCTAAGAGGCATATAAACAATATAAAACATCATTTACAGTTTATCAAAATTCAATACAATTCGCTTCAGTAATTAAATTTTTACACTATCATGTAATCAAAAATTAACGTAATTTAAGATCACAAATTAAACCATTCACAAAGACGCTTTGGAAAACAATTAAATCATTATTTATTTTCATTGACACTCATTGGACCTCTTCTTAATCGTTTCATACGCCGGTATTCTTTCAGAGTAGCTGAATAACTGCTACCATTCTGATAGAATATCTTCACTAACAATGCACGTTCCTTCTTATTCAGAGTCATGATTGACCATTACTCAATGTCGTCTTGTTTTTATGCTGTTCGATGAGCTTAAAATTTGCATATATACCGCCGATAAGCGTTGAAATACGATACAGCGCCATCTATTGGGCAAAAATGGCAATTTTTTTTCATATTTGACTTGCGCATGTTCTGAAACGTGTAGATACCAAATTTCACTGGAATATTCCCAGTAGTTCTCTCTCCAGCACCCCTTGAACACGCGCAGTTCAATTATGGCCACCCTGTATTTCTGTAGGAATTTGTACAACACGTTATCACTCAATACAATATTTTTATAGTAATTTTATGAATGGAAATGTCACCAATTATGTCTTTTCATACATCTTGCATTGTTAGTTACTTGACTTTGCCACTATCAGCTTTTACCATGACACCCAAAATTTGTAGCAACCCTAAACTGAATAAATTTAATGACAAAATTGTTAAAACAAAGAAACATTATTTTCGTTGAAATGAGTCCGACAATTTTGCCAACGCAATTTTGACTGAGTATCTAGACACATTTGACGACAATTTTGCACTGAGTATCTAGAGCAGTAAGGCTGGCTGCCTTGGAGGCTAGTCTTTTCTATAGCTCATATTCAGTAGAAAGTCTCGTTGACAAATATAAACTCAATACTTTAGTCATCTCAAGATAGAGCTTTTTCTTCCTCTTTTTTTTTCATTTTTTACTAAGGCAACCACGTAAGTAAAAGTGAAAAAATTAATTAAAATTGAGAGCTCGCGTTCACAATCTCCTCTACATGCTAGGTTGGGAAATTAAAAACATGTAAAAAAAACTAGTCAGTAGTCAGCGCAAGAAAGGTTTTATTCAAAACTTAGTTTGGGTACCAGAAACAAATCCCAACAAGCAGCTATGGGGAGTGTCCAGTCCTATAATATATCTCCATGTGTATTACTAATTTATTAACACTAGGGTGCTATTTCGCTCAATCCCAGATTTTTGTCTACGCATTGTTCTCTACTCATTCTTGTCTGCGCGATCTTGGCGATAGGTTTTGTAGATATGAACTTTTTAAATGTGTTTGCCAGGTAACGTGGAGGGGGCGGCGAGAGTCAATAAAATGTTGAAAGTCGCACAAGGTTTGCAATTTTTCATAATGGATCGCTCAGTTTGGTGCCAAAACCCGACTATCCTACTTCGTAATTCCTACTAATATTATAAATGTCAATATTTGTATGTATGTTTATTACTCTTTCACGCTCAAACGGTTTGACGGATTTGGATGAAATTTGAAATAAAGACAATTAAATTCCTGGATTAACATGCCGGCTACTTTTTATCGCGCAAAAAAATCACTGTTCCTATAACATACAAAAAAAAACTGTCTTTTATCCAACAAAAAAGAATGCAATTTAGTTTTTATTTTACATAGCAGTCGACAGATGGCGCAAACTTTCAGACCACACACTTTTTAATAGATAAATTCATTTTATCGTCTGCTATGCCTGGATAAAGAATGCATCTGAATAAATTTTTCCTTCTGACGTGGATTTATAAGTGGACTTCGGGCCAAGTACACAAATCCGAAATCCATATTACACAAACATACTAATTAAAAATAAGTTTTTGAAACTTTCATTCAGTTCGAATTGTGCATTTTTCTGACCATCCTTTCTCCATTCTATTTCTATTGTATTACATCCAGAAAAAGGATGCTAGAAATATCAATGTTAATTTTCTTAATCACACTCATGTGTTATGACACACTTTCCAACTTAATGGAATAAAGAAAGAAATGGGAAAGAGGCATGGATTATGATCCGCTTTAATATATAGCACTTTAATGTGTAATAAAAATCTCAGAGTGTTTCGGATTTTCTTCCTTTCCGTTTTCTGATAACGGCCAATATACTATCTAGAAGCTCTTCAAATTAATATAGGACGAAAATGATTTGTACCTTTTTGTAGGTTTTTATCATTAAACCATCTTATTTTTGTAACCAGGGGCGGATTGATACGGTAAGCGAGATAAGCATCGTGTCGGGGCTTCATTTCGAACTCAAAATCTAAGTAGAGCATAAAAGGGTGTCGTCTTTTTTTGCGTTAGCAGGGGGCGCCACTTACCATGCCGCTCCTGTTTTTAACCATCTTAATTTTAAATTCCATTCAAAATATGAGAGATTTCAGTGCCAAGGAAGCAGATGAGATACAAGGTTCTCTCCGAACAAGATTTATTAATATGGCGAACCAAATGGGCGACGGAAGCGGCTAGTTTTAATAAAAGGGAGCATAGTTATAAAATGCCTGGCGAAGATTGTAAAATAGTTTTAGTAGGCGATTTTAATATAGAATTCAATTCTATATAAGTGTTTTAGGGAAAAGAGAAGACAAATACGGTATACTCATAGATTATGATACACTTTCCAAATGGTTTTTATAAAGGTAAAGTATAGTTTGACTATGCCTGGCGAAAATTGTTCAACAGTTTTGGTAGGCGATTTAGTATAGATTTCAATTCCAAAGAAGTGTTTTGTGTAACAAGGAAGAAAAGCACGGCACACTCGTGGATTATGATGCCCATTCCAAGCAGTATATAAAATGGTAGAGGATAGTTGGAATATGCTTTGCGAAGTTTGTAAAACAGTTTTAGCATGTTGTTGTGATTATACAATTAGATTTGATTGAATGCTACTAAAATATTTCTCGATACTAACGAGAAATTGCGCTGCCTGACCGTAGCAAGCGAAAAGCAAAATTACGTTCATCTAGAAAACATTCATAGTTCATGTTTTGGCAGCACCAGCATTTCAGATCTAGATTTTGGCAATAACTTACCCCCCAGGTATTCCCATCTCTATTCCACTCTCCAAGCAGTCAGTCAGTTACTGAACCGCTCACTAGCTATTGTATGTTTGTGTAGAATGCTAAATAAATTTGTTAAGTTTTAATCCAACTGCATCTTAACTCTTTTACGATGATTTACCACAACAAGGTCATTTTAAGATAGATTTCGGCTCCAAAGATGCATTTAATTCAACTAGAAAGGCGAACACAGCATGTGTGTGCTGTGTTCGCCTTATGGTCCCTATTCCAAATGGTCCCTATTCGATTATGATCCCTATTCCAAACAGTATTTAAAATGGTGAAGTATAGTTAATATGCTTGGCAATGATTGTAAAACAGTTTTAGAAGGCGATTTTAGTACAGATTTCGATTCGAAAGATGTGTTTTATGGAACAAGAAAGAGTTCATTCCTATTTTAACGCCCCCACTCTCGCTAATCTAAAAAATCGCCGCACTTTGGTTAGTTTTGCATTCATGGGTCTCTAGGAGTTATGCACAAGTTTCAACGCTCCCAAAAGAACTAGATGAAACTAAAGTGAACAAATTAGCGATAAACGCACCACTTAGGAATTTGAAGACAATTATTAAAACTACATTAATTGGCAACCCAAAATAAACAAATAAGTAATGGAATGCTGCACTTACGTGTTGTTCCAAATCCCTATTTTAAATCTAAATTACAGTTGCCACATAAATACAAAATATCGTCTGCATATGTTTAATTTTCTCCACCTTGATAACTGCATATGTTTAATTATCGCCACCATGGCGAGAGTCAGGGCATTAATGTAGGAATGAGCCCAAGAAAGACAAACACGGCACACTCATGAATTATCATGCACATTCGAAACAATATTTAAAACTGTGAAGTGTAGTTGGAATATACTTGGAATTAGAAAAGATTGTAAAATAGTTTTAGTAGGCGATTTTAAGATAGATTTCGATTCCAAAGATGGGTTTTATCGAACAAGGAAGAAAAATACGGCACACTCATGAATGATACGATACACTTTCCAGCTTAATGGAATAAGGAAGAAAAGTAGGGACGACGTATAAATTATGATACGCTTTGAATATATAGCACTTCAATGCGTATTTAAAGTCTGGAAGTGTATCAGATTTTCTTACTTGTTTATTTATTTATTTGGATTGCCAATTAATGTAGTTTTAAATAATTAAGTGCTTTCAAATTCCTTAACTGGTACATATATCGTTAATTTGTTCTGTTTCGTTTTCATCTAGTTGTACGTTAAGTTGTTGTTGTGGTGTCAGATTTGTGTGCTTGGCTCGAAGCCGCTTATAAATCCTCATCAGAAGGACAACACAATGGGGAGGCCCTCCGTGGGGGTCTTTCTAAGAGGTCCTAACCCGTATTTATGATAAGTTTCGGAGAAAACGACGGAAAACTCCGAACGGTTAGGTCGACGGACCCGCGATGTGTGAACGTGGGACCTTCACACTTCGCCCGTCTACCATTTCCAGTGACAATTTTAAGCTTTATAAAATATTATAGATGACCTGAAACTCAAAAGTCTAAGGTCTACTTAACAAATTAAATCCATTACAATTATCCAAAAAAATTGAATTTAATACTTTTTTTTAAGGTTGAAAATCGAGTTTTTCCCCTCTTGAAATACATTACGATTACATAAGGCGACCATATTTCTAAACAGTATTTTGGGGACAAATCAAGCATTGTCCTCGAATGCAAGGAAAACTTGGGGACACTAGAAAATATTTTTGGGGAATTACTCAAGGACACAACATATTACATGTACTATACCAGTATACCCGTACTTTAATCTTAACTTACTTTTATACTTAAAAATGAACTCTAATTGCTTTTTATATCAATTGTGTATTCTTATTTCTAATAAATTAATGGAAGTATTTCATTCATTTATAATATTTATTTAAACCAGACATATGAATGGAACATCATTTTGAAATATTGCAATTTATTCAAAATTTAACTCTTGGCATAGTATGGAGGGTGTACATATTGGGGATAATTATTAAAGTCAAATAGTGACTGCGATGTCACAAATAATAATCATTCCCATTGTTAACCTTTTTTTATAGTATGGCAACATGCTGTTCCGACCCCTTATTGTTTTTTACTTATTCCAATGTTTTCCGTCGATGTTATATGTTGTGCTATGTTATGTTTCGTTAATAAATGTTCTAAATGTGTGAATTAATTTTAATCGATTCCTCTACCACTTGCACTCTGCCCCAATAAGTTATGGTGGCCCAGAAATAGCGTGATTGTGATAAAGGTATGCAATATAAAATTTTATTCGTATTCTAAGTTTAATTTTTCGTATTCGAACTGATTCTTCAAAAAGATTTAAAGTGCTTTCATTATGGCAGAAAATGAAGCGATTAGAGCTTTACAGCTTCAAATTGAACAGTTACAAACGCCAAACGCAACTAATTGTTAAAAACACTCCCGTGTCCACATCAAGTGGGGGTTTACCTGCATTTTACTAGGGGGTTACTAGCATTTAGATGGCAAAAACTACGCCGATTGGAAATTTCTTATGAAAAATTTTCTCGTAGATGCCGGTTTGTGGAATTGTATTGAAGGCACTAATATGGATCCAGAATTAGATAAAAGAGCATTAGCTAAGATAAAATCCATTAAGCCCATTGCGTCAGCTGAAACCAAAAAGGCTAAAACTGCTAAAGAAGCTTGGACGTCTCTTCAAAGAACATATGAGGATAACGGTGTAGTTCGAAGAATCGGTTTATACGGCTCTCTATTTAGAACAAAATATGAAGAATTTCCTTCTATGACCGCATATATAGATCATATTACTTCTATCGCTGAGCAATTAGAAAACAGTGGAAAGCCGCTTGAGAATGAGTCTGTTGGTGGTATTATTTTAGGAGGGTTGCCAGAAAAATTTCGCCCGCTAATTCTTGGAATACAGAGATCCAATCAGACGATAACAATCGAATTTGTGAAAATTTTGCTATTACAAGAAAACATTAAGGACATATGTTCAACATTAACATCCTCTGATAATGCTTTTTATGGGAAGTCAGCGAACAAATTTTCACAAAAACGTAAGCATAAAGACAGTCGCAAAGCTCGTTGTTATAATTGTAATGAATTTGACCATTTTAGGTCATCATGCTTGAAACTAAGAAGAAATACGGTTAAATACAAGAACGAACCACATAAGAAAGCTTGTAGTTTATTTAGTATTTACATCTACTGAAAATGATAAAATGATGAAAAGCAACCAACAGACCGGTACTTGGACTCTGGATGTAACAATCACATGACTCCTAGAAGTGACTGAATAAAGAACCTTAAACTTGAAGTTAATCGAAATATTGATGTTACAAATGACAATTCTGTTCCGGCAACTGGAATTGGTGATGTTGATATTCAGTTAGCGAATAAACACACTATTAAGGCGAATGATGTCATTCATGCTACAGATTTGACGACATATTTACTTTCTATATTTCAAATAGTGAAGAAAGGCAAATCAGTAGTGTTCGACAGACAAGACTGCAAAATAACTGAGTCGGTAATTGAAATTCCTCGAAAGTTCATTTTTGCTACAGCTCCAGAAAATAATGGGTTGTACAAATTGGACACTTACACCCGTATTCACGAAACTTTCTACCAGCTGGTAACAGCCGGATTACCATAGAATCGGATGGTTAAAAAAAAAATGGTATTCACAAGGCCAAATCAGCTGGTTACATCTCGTTTTTAACAGACGAATGTAACCAGCCGAATTCGGGTGGTTACCGGCCTGTTACATTCGACGCATGCGCTGTGAGGCTCTAATCTGTTAACAAACATGGCGGACTACAGCGCTGTTGAAGACAGAAGGTATGGAAATTTTAGAATTTATTGATAGATTTGCAAAATTTATGTGTGAGGAGAAAGTAAACGGTTTAGAAGACTTGTGTGTCAAGGATTTTCCAATACATTACCATCAAAGTAAGTAAACGGTAAACAGGCGAAAAAGGAAATGTTTTAAATGTACAGCAAACGTGTCAATGAAATTATGACGCAGCGGTAAAGCGAGCGATTGGCAAGCAGTAGTTCCAGGGTTCTGGCCTCGCTGCGGCCAAAGTATCCCTTCTTGCTCTCTCACCCCCCCCCTCCTTTTTTTTATATCTCTTTTTTTTTTTTTTTCTAAAAAAGTAAGGCCCTCTGGGATGAAGTACTTAACCATTTTAATTAGGTGTATAAATTCGACATTATACTACAATACCATCAAAATCAATCATGATCCCAATCCTGTCAGAAAAAAAGAAATAATTTTATTAATTTTTTATTTTTTTCCCAGCAAGACCATTGCAAAATTTAATAGACAAAGCCATGTGAATTAGCAGGGGTTAGCTGGGCTGGAACAGGTTTCTATAATTAGTCCCCTTTCTAAAATTCCTTTGATTTCCCACCCTCCCCCCCCAAATTTTAGTCAATGAAATTAGTAGTTTTTTTATTTGCATTGATTCTGCAGTTCAACTATAGGTAAAAAAAATTTCAGCGCTACATACCCCCCATCCCCTCCCAATTTTTATTTGCCTACGATTTTGTAAAAGAAGAACATGTAGCTTTGAGACAAAAATTCATTGACATTTGTTTTATCTGTTTCAAGGGGGAAGAAAATGTAAATTTTAACAGAGTCTGTTTTAAGCTTATAGTATTAAATATTTATTTACATACATCCGATAAAATAACTAATATAATTCTTGATTTTTGCATTATTCCATTAATAAAAATACATCAGAGGCATTATTCACTATTAATATTTAAATTGAATACTCTTTTTCCCCGTTCCTGCTTTATTTAAATAAGTTGTACACTTCGTGCTAAGTTATTACTCATAAATTAATCACATGCGAAAAAAAAAAAATCTTATTTTAATGTCTGACTACAGAGTGATTAAAGTGTCTATTGTGGGAAAAAACTTGCAATTTCGAGTGGAGGTCTGCAATTCCTTTTTTTTGGGGGGGGGGAGGGTCCAAAAATTTCTAGTCCTTGATATGAAAAATCAAGAGACAGCCTAGTTCATAACTTCAGTTAAAAATTGAGTAATGGCTACCTCATAAATCATTATTTAAGACCCAGCAAGAACCATCTCAACACAATCACATTTTAATATTCACGTATATATTTACCCTTTACTGTATAAAATTACAAAAAATTGCAGAGCTGCACTATGATCCATATTTTTGTGATTAAAGTATGGTCACCAGTAGGTTTCAACATTAGAATCATTACAATTGTATTAAGACATTGTAAAAATATTTGCTTTTTTATGCATTTGAAATTTTAATTATTGATACTAAAAAAAAGAAAAAGAAAAAAAAAAAAAAACATACCATCTCCTACAGTAAAACAAATAAAATACCCCCAGGGTAAGCTCTTAAGTATGTATTCACAAATTTTTAAACAATCGTACTGTTTTTGACTGTCAGATACATTAAAAAATAAAAATAGAAAACCTTCGAATACCTTTAAAAATTATCTTTTAAAATCAATATATCTTTTAAATTCGTAGGAGTATATAAATAAAATATCGGTTATTAATTACAAAAAATTCAGCAGAAATCTCCGAAATAAATAATTGAAGCATTTGTGATTATAAAAATACATGAAAACACATTACACTCCTGCTTATTTTCAACTATTTTGGAGCGCTTGCGAAGAGGGTTCAAGGGCCGGCAATCAGCTGGTTGGATAGCCAGTGCCCTCAGCCAATCACAGACGAGCTTACAAAGCAGAATGCACAAGTACAAGTTAATCGGTGGTCAAACGTTGGTCAGGAAACCAGTGGTTTTAAATAGTTGGTAAATACCGTTCTGAGGTTACCGGTGTGTTACCAGCAAGTAACGGTCAAACGTTAGTTTCATAATCAGGCGGTTACTAGCCGTTTCGTGAATACGACTGTAAGCAAGTTAAAGCGTCAGTAGCAACTTTGAATTCTCACGATGTCTGGCATCGCCGTTTAGCTCATCTAAATAAAAAAGATATGGAGCTATTGATTTCTAAAATGTCTACTGGAATTTCTTGTGAAGCTGATTCAAAGGAGCCCTGCATCACGTGTGTTAAAGGCTAGCAGCACCGACAACCTTTTCCGCATGCATCGGAAAATCGTTCTATGTCTGTTCTGGAACTTGTACACTCAGACTTATGTGGTCCTATGTCAACTGTTGGCATTGGTGGATCAAGATATTTTCTTACGTTTACAGACGATTTCTCCCGTAAGTCATTTGTTTATTTTCTAAAAACAAAGGATGAAGTTAAAGATGAATTCCTGGAATTTAAAGCTCTGGTTGAAAACCAAACAGGAAAGCGAATCAAAGCCCTTCGCACCGATAGTGGTGGCGAATATGTGAATAAAGACCTTGAGCGACATCTGAAGTTATCTGGAATCAGACATGAAACGACAGTTCCCAGATCTCCTGAACAAAACGGGGTCGCAGAACGACTGAATAGAACTCTTGTTGAAAAAGCTCGTACTATGCTGCTCGACTCAGGTCTACCGAGAGAACATTGGGCGGAAGCTGTTAACACAGCAAAGTATCTGAAAAACAGGTCAACCACGAAAGCTATTAAATGTAAGAAGCCTGGACATAAAAGAAAGCCAGATCTTTCTCACCTGAAGATATTTGGATGCAAAGTAATGGTACATATAGCGGGCTCCCTTAGGAAGAAATGTGATGCTAAATCTGAAGAAGGAATATTCATAAGATATGCAGAAGGCACTAAAGGCTATCGTATTTTCAAACCACTTATAAGAAAGGTAATTATTAGCCGAGATGTTATATTCCTTGAAAATGAAATTATGAATAATTTATCTCAACCACCGAAGATGCTGGTGAAATTAAAGAAACTAACAAACATGAAGTAGAAGGGAATGTCACGTCTATAGATAAGCATGAATATAGTCCATCGCTTTGACGTTTTCGCTGACTTCGTATATTTTCGTCTATAGATAAACATGAAGAAAAGGAAACTGTAACTGATGATGAAGCCAAAGAAGACATGGAAGGATCTCACAGTAGTCGATATCCCAAGAGAATTATCACTCCAAACAGTAAATATTTTAATGACGATTTCATAGTTTATCAAGCTAACCTTTTTGATGATCAAGATCCAGAAACGTACGAAGAAGCAATGAAAAGACCTGAAGCTGATAAATGGAAGATAGCTGTTGAAAATGAAATAAACGCTCATCTTGCCAACAATTCTTGGACCTACTGTGACCTACCATCTGCTAAGAAACCCATCAGAAGTCGATGGATTTTCAAGACTAAATACAAAGCAAATGGAGAAGAAGAAAGATATAAAGCTCGCCTAGTTGCTAAAGGATGCTCTCAAAAATATGGGATTGATTATGAAGAAACGTTTTCACCTACAATTCGCCAAAGTTCCATTCGTTACCTTTTATCTCTTGCAGTGAAACACGATCTGAAGCTATTTCAAATGGATGTTGAAACAGCATTTCTCCATCCTGAGCTTGATGAAGAAATTTATATGGAACTACCTGAAGCGGAACACTTTCCAAATCGTTGTTGCCGCTTAAATAAATCAATATATGGTTTGAAACAAGCCAGCAGAGTTTGGTATAAAAAGTTAAGTGATTGCCTACTCAAAATGCATTTACAAAGATCTAAAGTAGATCCTTGCATCTTCTTCAATATTAAAGGTAAGGAATTTTTTATAGTTGCTGTATATGTTGATGATTTACTAATTATTACGAACGATCAGATAATCGTAAAGATAAACTATTTCAAAAGTTAAACAAACAATTTCCCGTAAAAGATCTTGGTGAAGCTCATTACATTCTTGGCCTAAATATTGTTCAATAAAAAGATTCTATAGCTATTGATCAAATTAAATTTATTAAAGACATACTGAAACGTTTTAGCTTAGAAAATTGTAAAGGTACATCAACTCCTTTAACTCTTCAAAATAATTTATCTAAAGATATTGTCCAACATCAGAAGAAGAAAGAAAATTAATGAAAACGTCCCATATTGTGAGGCAATTGCTTCTTTATATTGCACAAGGTACTCGACCAGATATTGCTCACGCATTTGGTTTGTTAAGCAAGTTTTGTAACAATCCAAAAGGAAAGGCACATTGGATTGCAGTTAAAATAATATTTAGATATTTAAAAGGCACATTAACAAAAAAGTTGTATTTTTACAAAAATGGAGATAGTTTATGTGGTTACTGTGATTCCGATTGGGCTAACAACAAAGATGACAGTCGTTGAACAACTGGATATATTTTTATAAATGCAGACGGAGCCATCAGCTGGAACTCAAAACGACAAACAGTCGCATTGCCCACAACAGAAGCTGAGTGTATGGCTATAAGTTCAGCCACACAAGAGGTGTTATGGCTTAATCAATTAGAAGAAGAGTTGGAAAATCTGCAAAATGAAACAGTCAAATTATACTGTGATAACAGAGGTGCCATATGCATTAGCAAAAATCCAATCAACTCTCGACGTGTTAAACATGTTGACATCAGGCATCATTTTGTGAGAGAGAAAATTGAAGAAGGCTTGATGACAATCAACTATGCAGAGTCGGAAAATAATTTAGCTGATTGTTTAACCAAAGCCACGTCAGCCGAACGTTTGTCTGTCATTTCTAAACTATTTGGACTTTTATAAAGTGGGGGTATTGGCAGGCCCGGACTGGGAGGGAGGGGCCCGCCCGTCTCAAGAGAAGGGGGAGGCCTGGGTTATTGTGCAACCGATAAATAATAGGATGTGTTAACTTTCGGGGTATGGGGGAGGTATGGTGTCATTATTAATTAATTATGGTTGATAATTAATGCATTAATAAAATATTGATCTAAAATTTTTTTGTGTCAAACTTCATTCAAGTGCTATCAGTATTGCACTTTTTTTATTTTCTTTCTTTTTTCTGTTTGGGAACCCGCCCTCAGCAGGGAGGGCCCGTCGAGGGCGGGAGCCCACCCGTCTGCAGACAGTTGGACACCCTGGCCAGTCCGGGCCTGGGTATTGGGGATAATTATTAAAGTCAAATAGTGACTGTGATGTCACGAACAGAGATGGCCCGAGGGGCGTGCGGGGCCCCAGGCGAAGCGCAAGAGCGGGGCCTCTTCTCTATCATGTCTTATAAGATAGCAATAAAATTGCCCAGGAGCGGGGCCTTAGGCGATCGCCTACATTCGAACACCCTTGGGCCGGCCCTGTCACAAATAATAATTATTCCCATTGTTAACCTTTTTTTATAGTATGGCAACATGCTGTTCCGTTGCCGTTTCCGTTTTTTACTTATTCCAATGTTTTCCGTCGATGTTATATATTGTGCTATGTTATGCTTCGTTAATAAATGTTCTAAATGTGTGAATTCCATTTAATTAATTCCTCTACCACTTGCACTCTGCCCCAAATAGTACACCCTCTGAAAAAAGTATTCGAGTGCAAGAAAAATTTCGCACGTCAATTTCACATTTAAAGCATGATTCTTCATGAAAAGTGATTAACCCATTCGTGCCTGGAAATTTTCGCGACTTTCTTCGATTTTTGCTAACACCAGCAGTAATTGATAAATTTCTGATGTCAACTTTTTGAACAAGGGATGATTTCATTTAAAATCATTATGTATAAAAATTGAAATGTCAACATCCTACTTGGCCATATTAAAATATTTTGTGGAATTGAGGTTCAATACTCGCGAATAAAGGCTAGGAAAAATAAATAACGTTTTCGACTGATAGCGAAAATGCCGTCCCAAAAAAGGGACGCTAGGCATAAATGGGTTAATCATTAACAAAGCTGAAATGGAAAATTTGCCTCGTCGGATACTTTACACTCCACACACACAATGCGGGGCCTTCGCAATTAGTAACGGGCCTGCGCGTGTATTTTGATGAGCCATCCAAAGAGGCCTACGGATGCTCGAGTCTTCACGTATACATCAGGCATTTCTTAAGCTTCCCAGTGCTTTCAAACGTTATTTAATGTAGTCTTAAGTAGTAATTGTGTTACTAATTCAAATACGAACTCATGATTAATTTGTTTGCTATGATACATATTTACATAAAGAAAATAGATGCATATAATTTGAAGGAAAAAAAGTAGCGCTTACTCTCATGATTCTCGATTGCTTATTTTAGTTTCACAAGTGGATATTTAATATACTTTAAAATAACTAAATACACAAATGAGAAAGACATTTTTATAATGAATATTTCATGAACGTAGTTGTATTTCCTACGTTATTTTAAACAATTCAAGATTAATCTTTAACAAATGATGTATTAAAGCGCATTTCAGTGTTTTCGGGATATCCTGTATATTGGAGAAAATTGATAAAATACGCTCTATAGCACGATCCCCGAATTAATTATTCTTTAATAAAGACATTTCATGTAGTATATATTATTTTTTTTGTCGCATTCTCAATCAAACTTAGGAATTGAGCAAGCATAATGAACGCTTGTACAAAATATTAACTACATTTGAAGTTTCTGTATAAACGGGCAAAAATCAATAATTTATAATTTACTGTATTTCTGCACTGCACCAGATGTAAGTCTTAATCACATAATCAAGGCATATATAACTGATAAATAACATTTTCAACTGGCAAAATTAAATTGTCTAAATAGTATCACAACGTCACGCTTATTTAAAAGAATAAAAACTACTCAAGTAATACGATTTCTGATTAAAATAATTTATTTATAAATAACACATGAGTAATAATTCACTAAAAATGATTTACATACATATTTTTAGAATTTCTAAATACATTATAAGCGTTCACTTACCTTTACATTCAGAGCAAAATGTTCGAATTTTAGGATAAATTTTCATGAAAGAAAATGGCGCAAGATTCATAAAACGATTACCTATATCAAAACTTCTTTAGTACGACAAAAGTATAAAAAAATTGTTTTAAAATAATAAAATAATATAACATTTATAATACTGAGAATAATAAAATAGAATACTGTGACTGGGGAAAACAGGCCTGAATGTCAATGATAAACTCATTTTTAGCGATGGCAACTCATGAGCAGGCCCGTTGCTTAGCGATGGCCCCGCACAATGACAACAAACGTTTTCAGAGATCGAATTTCATTGTTTCTCTAAGTAGAAGAGGCTTTTAGTTGTTTTATTTTTTCCCTTCAGCTTTTCTGAAAGAAATATACTAAACGGAAACTTGCAGGGTAAAAGTACAAATCTTTAAATTTATCTTAAAAAAATCTTTCGCACCCCCAAGAAGTCGAAGTATTTTTGGGGACAAAATGCTGTCATGCAAGCATAGATATAGGAATAGTGAACTAGATTGAGCACAAGGGGAGGAAACTTGTTGCCAGTGCACTTCCGGAGCAGACGACACGATAGTGGCAGAAAGACGAAAACGTCGCTGCTTACGACTGCTATGCAACAGCATTAATTTACATTTAAATACAGAATTGATGATTCGTTCAGAACCAAATTCAAAGAAAAAACATTTTGTTATGATATTTTGCTAGCTATTTTTAGTTTATTTTTGCTGTTAGATGGTCTAAAAATGTAACACATTAAAATAATCGATAAAATGTTTATTTTTGCACACAAGGAAAACAAAAACTTTTTCTGAACAAAGATGTGAACTGAAATTAAGTATCAATTGTGTATTGGAAGTACTAGGGTAAAAGACCGAGGTGTCATAGATCTCGTAAGAGAAAACTACGTTCATATCAAGGGGGGGGGGGGATTGTGCTTCTTGTTACATTTTAAGAAAATCATAATATTGTGGCATAGTTTGGTGATTGAGTTTGGATCTTTCTTTCCCTCGTAAATGTATTTCTAACGTTCTTGAGATTCAAATACGCCTTCTTCTACTTTCTTTTTTTTTTTTAAGCAAAAAGGCTATACTTAGGAAATTTTATCCCTTTTGAAGTGAGAGTCCAAAACGTGTTTTTTATACGTCCTTTATATCTTAAAAAGAAACCGATTTACAAAAAGTTATAATGTTACATTCTAAAAATATTACAATGTAATAAACTTGGAACCCTAAATGTAAACATCAGTTTTCTAAAAATTGCCTTTCTAGAACAGTGTATTTTCGCTTATGTACATCCACAACTTTGTACAGGTAAAAACATGTTTAGCTAATATTAATATTTAGGATATTTTAAATACCCACCCCCCATTTTTTTTTCTGGGTGCATGTTTTTCACACATTTCTCATAACTAACATAGTAAATATAGATTATTTTAATACAGTTAATATATTTTAAATAGATTATTATTCTTTGTTTAAAATATACCAAGGCTCATTGTTTTGAATAAAAACATTCTCCATTCTTTAATTTTACCATACTCTCGGCTAAATTTGAAGAAATATTTTTTCAAAAAGCTTGATGGGAGAAGATATGTGAAAATGCATGCATTTAATACATATTTATTTCATGCGTCTCCCTGTTTCCTACAGAGAAACACACACGTTTATTTCTCAGAATCCCAAATACACAAAAGTTCATTATTTTTACATCCTTTTCTGACAAACATAGCTTAAAATTGTAATAGTAGGTAAATGATGATCTCATAGCAAATTTTTGTTTATCTGAAATATTATTAAAGCTCATTGGAACAATATTTTATTGTAATTTCAACATCAAATTTGCAGTAAAGAAATAAAGCAGGGATAAATATCAGGAATAAAGCATTATTTTATGCTGGAATTCAAGCGAGATAATTCTCCACCAAGTTGAAGCCATACTAAAATATTTTTAAAAATCTTGTTAACTCTCAATTTAATAACAGTACATGTTCGAAGAAGGCTTACTATGTATAGCATATTTTTAGGTATTCTTCCTGATACTTTTAAAAAAATCAAAGCTAAAAACTAAAATACGAAAGCAACATTAACAAATTCCAATGTCAAAACTCTGAATGAAAGAATGAGAGGGATGGCAAAATTATGGATTGCCTCAGGTGCCAATAACCATTTCAATATGTATGCAAATTATGAGATTTGGAACTGTGGATTTGATACAACACTACAAAGCTGATATGCTTATTTAAAAAAAAAAAAAAAGTTAAAATACTTACCATAAAACACTAACTTAATAAAGCTTACTTAAACAAAAGTATAAAGAAACATAAATAAAGACTTAAACAAACAATCACGTTGAACTAAAAAAAAATGAATTTAATATTAAAACTAGTAATTTTAAAAGTCGTTAAAAAATGCTCAAATGTGGAAAATCTAGTTAGAATAAATAAGATAAATTCAATATCCCCAATTCAAGAGTTATTTTTGAAAAATGATAGAAAAATTAATCATTTCCTGTAAAATATGATTAATAATTATTCGTAAAAAGTAAATTACGATGCTTTATTTATCTCATTTTTTATAGTTTAAGTGCCAAGTATACAATTTAAAAATAAGTATATATCGTACGGTCAAATGTTTTAGGATTATATTTATATAGAAACATGAATTAAGCAATGTCTACTTTAATTCAAGAAGGAAGTGCAATATCTCCTTCAATTACTTTACAAAGTGAACGAAAAGCATAGGTAAATAGGAAATTTAAAAATACTACTGTTATTGAACATCAATTGGTATTTGATTTTCAATACCCCCAATTTCAAGCATTTATTAGTGAAAAGATATTCCAGATCCTTTCCTAAACCTGTTGGTGCAATTATACGCACAGCACGACTTGGGCATGATAATGCTTAAAGTTAATTAAAAATAAATAAATAAATAAGATGCTGGACTACTGGCGAAAATAACCATAAACCATGATCAAGACACTTCTTTCTGCCACTATCATGGGCGATGCCACCGAAGATATTTGGCAACAAGAAAAACCTCTTACTAGTATACGCACCTATCCTGATAGCACTGGGAAGCCTACAGCGGCCGTTTTACAACTTTTCTAAGTTGTATCACTCCGAGAATTCTCTCTTTTCCTTTCTTGGTGTACCACAGCTGGCTGTTATTCCATTACTTGGCGCAGAACAGCTCCCTTACGTGCTTACGGTAAAGGGAGGGGCTTCCTCTGCCTTCGTGCCTTTTTCTCCCCTACTTGCGGCAATTCGTTTGGCTGTGGTCTAAAAAATTGCACTATTAGCGGTACCGTTCAAAACTTTCGAAGATTGAAAACTAACAAATTAAGAATAAATACACCATAAATTTCCTATTTGTACGATATTTGAATGTGCGGAAGATTTTTTAAAAAGTATGTTGCTTCTACAAGTTTGACATTCCATGCATATTCAGGTTTTTGTGCTACATTTTACGCCGAATGTAAATTTCGATAGTATAGCTAAAATTTAATTTAATTGAAGCTGTTCCATTGATGTTCCAGTTCACTTTAATTAACACGTTATTCTTCTTCCAATTACATTTAACAATATATTATATTATATAAATATATTATATAAATATTAAGTTATATTATGTAATTTTATTATACTAGATAACAGAGGCGTAGCCAAGGGGGGGGGTAGGGGGTCATAACCCCCCCATGAGGAATTTTTTGCCATACAAAATGTAAATTCTTCACTACATTATCACACACACGTATACATATATATGAGTTGCAGTAGTCGTAACCCCTCCCCCCCATGAAAAATTTCTGGCTACGCCCCTGCTAGATAAAATATTATAGTTAATTCTGTTGCATAGTTAAACTGGATGTGATTCTTTGAGAGTTGGAATATTCATTAACAATTCAAGTGCAATTTCTGTAAACTTTCAAGTGCAAATTTAAGCTATCTTATTAGAATAGCTGATGGAAATATCAATTTAGAAAGTTTTCCACACTATCAAACTGCTAAAATTTTTAATGAACGTGAAAAATTGGCGTTATTGAAATTGTACTATAAATAAATAAAATGATGTTAAACAATATTTATGTTCTCACTTAACTTTTTGAATCTCACTCAAAATTTTTGGATGGGTGAGAAATCTCTCTGAGTTTAGTGTACACGTTTAAGACAATAACCTTAGCAGAGCTTCTTAAGGGTTTTTCAGCTTTATGAGGCTGGAAAGTGAAAGAAAACGAATTGGCAGAGGAAGACATTACGAAAATAAGTAAACAAGAAAAACGACGACAATATGAAATCACTGCTCAGCTCGACAGGAGAAAAGATAAGAATATGGAATTGAGCGGTGGGTGGCGGAGTGGGAGCACTTTGGAGGTACGGGGGTTACTAGGTCGCCGTGAAAGACTGAATTTTCCGCCAAGAGTGTGAAAGTTCTAATTGGTGGAATTCGTAGAATGGGAATATACGAGCGGTTTATTGTTAACTCCTGAAAATTGCAAATTTTTCTATACTAACTGCTCATACAAGCAGTAACTTGTAAAATTGAGAATCATTTGAAGGATTTTAGACAAAAAAATTAAAAACTAAAGTCTTAAAATCCGCAAAAATGTGCGAACTATATATTTTCGCGGATTCACACTTCATTCTACCTTTGGTAATGCTATCAGGATAGGTGCGAGCGAAGTATAGTTATTCCTATATCTATGCATGCAAGACGGAGATTCGTTGCAGAGGAGCTAGGCTAGTAGAAATGTGTAACCATGGAGGTAGCGATGAAAATAAAAATTCGATTACAAAGTTCGATTACTTCTGTTTTTCAGGATTGTCCTGCCGTAGCCTACGAGGATTGTGTTCTGTTAAGCCTGTTACGTTCGCCTTGAAAACGCGAAATAGGGCGAGAAGATATCGCCGCTAGAGGGCGCTTTTACCGGGGAAAATATCGATCAGCTGGTCCGGATTTCGCGCATCTGAGTTTTAAAAAACTTCCTGTATTATTGGATTACTTGTAAAAATGTGAAAATATTCCTCGATTTTTAACACATTAGAGTTTTAATAACTTGGATTAATCTTTATAAAAAACTGAAAATGCAAAATGACAGTATTTAAATAGCGTTATCGCATGCAACACTGTAAATAATGCAATTTGCTCTTAGATTCTGTATTAAATGATCGTACTAAATTTAATTTTTGTATCAATGTGTCATTTATTGCTTGTTTGATCATTTGCAGCAAAATGATGCTTTTCAAAAATAAAAACTTGCAAATTCTTTTAGAAAATAATACTTTTAATACATACATAAAATTACATACATTGCATAAAATTAATGAAAAATAATAAAAGGGTGAACAGTAAAAATAAATTTATCACAGATATGGTTGTCAAGGGTGATTGTGCCTCTAAATAAAAATCCCTGAAATTTATATCATTTTTAAGGAAAAACCTTGAACTAAAAGAAAGTTAATTACATATAACAAATAGTTAATTACATGCTACCAATATTAGATTTAATGTACTGATAGTAAATAGTCAAGCAGTGAAATTCCTTAATTTTAACAATGAAAATGAAAAAATTATCTAACTTCTGATGGATTTCACTCTTTAGATGTTTAATGATAAATTAGTGTCCTTTGAATGGGATTCTTAAATCCTGAATACTAAATATATTTTATTTGTGATAAATCTGTTTCTGACATAGAATTATCAGTTACTATTCTTAAAATTTTAAAACCAGCCTTTTCCACATTTTCTATGACAGAAACTGTTAATTTATGTAGTTCATTGCCAGTCAATTGGTTTGTGAAGAAATATGCAACAGGAATCCTATAATCAGTTGATAGCCCTTTAAAAAGGAAACACAAAAGATTATTTGCCAACCTGTCACTGATTCCTATTTTTTCAATTTCAGTATCACAACTACCTAAAAACATATCAAGCTTTCTGTCATACATTAATTTTGCTTTGATTGCCATTTCATCTATTATTAATGAGCCAATTTTTTCTTCTTCATGTGTTAAGTTTTTAAATTCATGATGAAGTCGCAACTGTATTAATGAAGTTATCCCAGTTTCTCCTGTTGAGTATCCAAGATACTTCTTTAATGTGCATTTGTGAGGAAGATTAAAAATACCCATGTTTCTAACAAAATCATATCCTTTAGGTGAACGTTTCTGCCACAAAATGTAAAATTTTAGAGCTGTGCTATTCAGAGTAACTTTTTTCTTGCCATAATTTGAAATTTGCTCCATCAGCATAATAGCAGACATCTTATTTTCTGACTTTTCCTTTATTATTTTTTTTAGTTGCCGCTCTTCCATACTTTCTTTCTTTCTTCCTGCTTTTAAGGCAGAAATTTTATTTTTTATTTTTTAATTCTGTTCTGCAATGTAGAATTAACTTTCCTTAGAGCTCTCAACCGGTTGTGAAGCTTTTTAGTTGTAAGTGTTGCTTTCTTTTTTTGCACTGTAACATTACAATTAGCAGAACTACTTTCAATTGGTTCTGCCGGTAAATTAACTGAGGATTCTCAGAATTCTTTTCTAAACAGCACTTTTTCAATACTGTATTTTCACAAAATCTTGAACTGGGCGACTTCCTTTTTTTTGATGATCCTGGAAGTTTGTACGATGGATATCCTGGGAAAATACTCGGAATAGCACTTGGAACCAGCCTTTTGCTCTTCGTGCTTTTGCTAAAATCATCATTTGTGAAATGTTTTTCACACACTACCGAATGATCTGTAGATTTCCACAAACTTCCCCGTTTTTCTCCTTCCTTGGATATAGCATTTATCCAAGCTGCTCTAATCTCTAAATTTGATGGAAATTCAAAGAAACTTGTTTTATAGATCCTCCAGCTATCGATTTACAAATCGGTACACAACAGTACTTCATTGTAGCGTTTTATTAGTGTTTAAACGAACACAAATAAGACTCAGTTTAGCATGTAAACAAATGGAAATTCAGGATGTGTTTTCCCCGGTAAACGCGCCATCTAGCGGCTAGAAATGAACGTATTTTTGTCTACCTTTTTAGCTTTGAAAAACGGCCAAAGTAACAGGCTGGAGATAATCCCCGTAGGCTACGGTCCTGCTCGCTTTGCTTTTGTTTTTTTGTGATCCTGGACTGGATCTGATGTTCGGATGTATCGTGTAAACTTTTACGTTGTAATAAAAGTGAACTTGTACTTAGAAACAACTGTAATGAAAGGCTAAAAGAGCCATAGATTTCCATAAACTGTGTTACTTCATAAGCTACTTTCTTCCAAAAAGGCGGCTACCTCTAAACCTGTTATAAATTCTACCAAAACCCACGCATGACGAGATGGTGCCATGCGTATGAGTTCGTACGAAGCTTGTGAATTGTGTTTTTAGCAGTCTATAGTAAAGAGCATCTCTATCTGAAGAAAATGTTCGGCGATTCTAAGTCTATTTCCATGGAGAATTATTTGCGCAAACTTTCGCGCTGCGAAAATTTTTCAGAATTAAATAACGATCATAGTTATGTGAGACATTGGAGTTACCATTCGGACTGTGATCGAACAAAACCAGCTCGAATGCTGTTTATGACATCCCTTCAGCGAAGTCATGCAAGAAATATGTTAGTAATTTTTTAATATCTTTTAAAGGAATCATAGAAAAGTGGTATTATAAATTCGAGTGACCAGACGTCCTACTTTCGGCGGGACAGTCCCGCTTTTTACCTATGTGTCCCGCTGTCTTCATGGTACCCTCAAATGGCCCACTTTTTCATTCTTACCCCGCCGAAGTTCTGCTTTATGTGGGTGGTGGGGGGACGCAATCAGTGTAGCGACATTCGTAAAGTGGTCAGACGTCCTGCTTTTGGCGGGACAAGTCTGTTTCTTACCTATATTTCCTGCTGTCCCCACAAAACCCTAAAATGACCCGCTTTTCCATACCTATCCACCAAAGTCCTCCTTTATGAAAAATAAATAAATGTAACATAAATTGGGAATAAATTAACACGAAAATGATTTCGTTAATTACAAAGTTTGTTACTTGTATTTAACACCAGTTTTTTTTTAATTGATAAAAATTATTGTTTTATAAAATAAAGTAATACATACCTATAATCAATGGATGGTAATTCTATAGTTACCTAATGTTCGAAAGCTAACTATTTTGGAAAGTTGTCCAAAAATAAACTGTAAAATTATTTAAAAACTAAGTTTCGTAAAATCATACAAGACGGTGCGCACCCCATGTAAACACGGTGACAGTCATTGGAGCTTGGCTGTTACCGAGCCCCAGCGACTGGCGCCAACCATTTTGCACGATCAGCAAAGTATTTTAACATATTAAACTTGCACATTATTTCACTAACAAAAACATTAAAACAAAATACAACGTCCATATTTAACCAAAAGAACGTCTGCAAATTCAGTAACAGGCAATTTAAAATAAGCAAACAGTGGACCGTTTTTAACTAAAAAAACTTCAGTGGATTAAGCAACCTCGTTGCACAGCTATGTAAACTAGGCAACCAGTGGACCGTTTTTAACTAAAAAAACAACAGTGGATTAAGCAACCTAGTTGTACAGCTAATGTAAACTGGGCAAACACTGGCCCGTTTTCAACTCAAAAAACATCAGTGGATTAAACAATCTAGTTGTACACTAAAGCTTGAGATTAAAAAAATTCGCCAGTGGCCAGTGACCCTACAAAGTTCAGTGGCCACTTTGATATAGTTAGTGGCCAAAATTTTCCGTATTTCCGTAATTTTTGTTTTCGACACCCTTGCTCCCCCCTTTCAGATATATGAAAATAATATGAGATTTTGGCTTAGCTTCGATATACCCCCTACCTTTTTTTCGTGCCAAGGATTGCGTTTTTTTGCGCCAAGCTTGGCGATAAAAGGGATTTTCTGGTTTCTCAAACGAATTTCGTTGGCAAGAATGGGGGGAGGCTATTTATGGCAACCTAGGCCGGCCGGCCAATGACAGAGCGCCGTGATGCAATAGCTCCTGCACGTGGAAGCTTGTGAGAACTTTTTTTCACATTTTTAGAGAGAGGTAGTAAGTTGACCGAAAGCACTTCTGCAAAGGTACTGTGATCTTTTGATATTTACTGTACTTGTATTTTTATATTTTTGGTTAGGATTTTATGATTTTTTAAGAACCTCCGTAGCTAATGTAATTGAAAATTAGCAGAGTATTTTTGAACAAAATTTAACGTTAAAGTGGTCTGATAAAAATCCCACGTGTGGGAAGAAAGGTGTAGCTAATATAATTTTTGTTATGAGCTATTTGTTAGTGGACCAGGAGAAGCTTTTGGATTTTTTGAGGGAGACATCCTTTCGGAGTGTGAGCTTAACCTTTCCGAGATATTTTTGCTAACGTATAATATTGTTTCGCGTTATACATCGTGGTAACTGCACTATTTGTACAGGCGATGGCTTCACAGTTTTTGGCTTTTTTCTTAAAACGCTCTACTCGATTTCTTATTTTTCCAGTTTCCCCAACTACCTTTTTCGGTAAAAAAAAAAAAAAAAACGGGGGGGGGGGTTGAGGGGGGCGGAGCCCCCCCCCTCACATAAAAATCCCATTATTTGTGAAATTTAGGTTTTCTTCAAATTTTTAACCCTAAATTCTTGCTAGAAAACACAATTTCTGTGTCCATCAATTGTTAAATTTCCTTGAATTTATTCGTGTTTAGATTCCTAACCTTAATTATTTCTGCAATTTTTCTATTTCTAATTTCTCGTTCGAAAACGCGAATTCTACGTTCATGAATTCTTAAATTTTCTTGATTTTATTGTTGTTTACATTCTTAACCCTAAATTTTTTGTAGAATTTTTCTAATTCTCATAGTTTTTTTCGGTTCTGAAAACGTTGCTACTAGCCAAGATTTCTAGACATTTTTACATTTTAACCCTAAATTTTTTTGTGGAAATCTTCTAATTCTTATAGTTTTCCCGCTTTCGGAAGTGGTTTCACGGCCATTTTTTTATTTTTCGCGCCGTCGAAAACGGCATTTTTGGCCACTTCTCTTTCCTTTTTGGCGCCGTCGAAAACGGCCTTGGCGCCAAAAAAAAAAGTCGCCAAAAATCAAGGTAGGGGGTATATCGAAGGTGCTCCGAGATTTTTTATTTTGTACATTTAATGGATTCAATGCTTTTTTAGTAATAATGCATGGCATGTTCCATATATATTACATTCAGAAATAACTAGCTGTATTTAAAGAAATCTAAGTACTATGAATTTAAAATTTATTAATTCATGATTGGCTGCAGCTCCTTGTTAGAATCATCACATCACTGTCTGTACTATATATAGGTACACACATGGAGGAGGCTATAGGAGCTTAACCCCCCCCCCTCCCCCAAACCCAAATTAAAAGTGAAAATCTCTTAAAAATAGAGAATTGTTATAAAATTAATGATTTAAAATATTTTACTTTAAAATTTCTCTTCAGATTAATTCAAGCGTATCTTTTACGAAAAATAGTTGGTTATTAAATAAATACAGTGGACTCCCAAAAATCTGCCAACCTGAAATCTGTATGGCTAAGTGATATAGAATATTTTGACATTATTAGAAAGTTGTCACTATTACCAAGTACTTGTGAAACATTAAGCCTAAGTAAAAAAAAAAAAAAAAAAAAGTTTTTTTTTTTTTTTTTTTTTTTTTTTTTTAAGAAACTGGAGGTAAGATAATATATATAGTATTGCAGACCATTTTCTCAACTTATGGTGTACACATAATAAAGTACTATTTATTTAATTTATCTCTCCTTTCATTCATGGAATTTATGGGGGGGAAAGGAATTGGGACTTAATAAAAGAAAGAGGATCAAGGGCCCCAATTTTCTATTAATTTCGACAGTACGCTTCCTCCTAATTTACTAATTTTGGACTTGCAAGAAGCTAACAAACGGTTATTTTACTTAAGGTAGTAGTTCCCCAACCTCCTATTAAAAAAAAAAAAAAAACCACTAAGCATCTTATCAAATTTTAAGGAAAATCAGATGCATTTTAAGATGGTGAAATCGTAAGCATGTGCTACTCAAACAGCCCATTTTCAAGGTTTCTACTTTCAAATAATCAAGTGTCTGATTATGTAAAACATTTTTTAACGAACGTTACACATACTAAGGGTTCAATTTACAAAGGTGAATCATATAAAAGAAATAACTTAAAACAGGGAGAAATTTTTGCGGGGGGGGGGGGGGGCATGGGCGCCGGCAGAATATTTCCAAGGGGGGGGGAAGACTACTTCAACGTATGGTTACCATATTGGAAAGAGCAAAAAAGCAACTAAAAACACTGCTGCCGGCGCCCATGGGGGGGGGATACGTTTTCGCTTCGGCCGACCAAAAATGCCTTCTATTCCTATAATCTACAGAGAAACTCCCTGTCATTAAAACGGAACTGGGAAAAAAAAAAAAAAAGCTTGAAGTGTGAACAGGAGGGGGGGGGGGGGGGAGAGAAACACTTCTCTCTTCTCGGACAGCTGTAACGCTGATTAATGGAATTCTAAAGGCATGGAGATCTGTTTATTTAAGCTTTGAAGAGCGAGCGCTTTTACCAGTGATTACAAAATAAAACAAAATCAAGTGTTTTGTCTGTTTCTCTTCCCCCTCCCTCTCGCGCTATTGTAGAGATGCCAAAACTCTTGCAAAAGGAAAAACGTAATAATATGAAAGCAGCTGAAATTAGATTTATTTAAAACTGAAAACGGTATGTTTATGACATTAGTTTTTATTTGCGTATTCGAATGTACAAAATAACATTTTTGTTCGTTTTATAAAGCATCTTGCGTGGTAGTTTTCGATCTGCTGTAGCGTAAATCAGGATGCAAAGAATGCCAACCTCTTCATCGACCTTTCAAAAGCAGAGGGTTTGTTTATTGTTTTCAAGTTAATAATAATAATTAAAAAAAAAAAAAAAAACGCACGTGCTTCTCGTCTACAGTTTTAGAAGGGTCATAGTAAAGATCACATGAAATTTTTTAAAAATATAATCGATTACTCTTAAGTTGACTGGACCCTGACTGAGTCGCACGACAGAAAATATACAAAGGGGAGTACTATAATTTAGAAAAATATTAGCTTCGTTCCTTCAGTACAATGTCTTATTAATGAGATACTTAATGCATCTTTCACATGCAGTCATATATTGTATCACAGTAGGCAAATATCAAATTTAGTTTTAAATAAAAGTCCTTTTCACTCTTCTCCTTTTATTACGGCCATCACAAGGTCACAGAGAGGGACCCTGAGTATTCTGTTCCGGTGCGTTCCTACACCCCCCCCCCAAATGTTACATGTATGTTATCAGTTATGATGAGCTCCTCCCCTTTCTTCCCCTCCCATAGACGTCTGCAACCCTTTCTCCCCTGCTTGTCCATATAGCGCTGACATTCAGCTTTTCCTACGAGGCCGAGGGTGGGCGGGACTAAGTAAATTTTGCGCATCATCAATTTTAGACGTTTTTTCAACTGCTTTGCTTTACTTTGCTCGGACATACAGCGCCGACTTTTGTTACGGGGACGGTAACGAGGGGGGAGGGGGGGTTGCTTGCTGAGTAAATTTTGCAGGTCGCCAGTTTTGGCGACTGACAGACTGTTTTACAGTCGCCAGGAATAATTCCACAGTCGCCACTGGCGATCTGGCGACCGCTAATCTCAAGCTTTATTGTACACCTTATATAAAGTCAGTATGATTAGAATAGCACTTACGAAAACATAAACACATCAAATATCAATTTAAAATTCACATTAAAAACCTTAAACATTGCAAAGATTCGTTAAAAAAGAGCACTTACCTTTATTTTTTTTAAATAACTGCTCAGAAATGTCCCTAACACCCACCGGCTTATAACATAACACCAGCATGCTTTCCTTTATTTAGCTTTATATTCACACCATATTTCTAACAAACACACACATTCTTTCCATACATTAACCAGGGTTCCCATTAGAAAAAAAAATTGGGGGAGATTTCTCACCCATCCAAAAATTTTGAGTGAGATTTCTGAAAGTTAAGTGAGAACATAAATATTGTTTAACATTTTATTTATTTATAGTACAATTTCAATAACGCCAATTTTTCCATTCATTAAAAAATTTTACAGCTTGATCATATGGAAAACTTTCTAAATTGATATTTCTATCTGCTACTCTAATAAGATTGCTTAAATTTGCACTTGAAAGTGCACTGAAATTTGCACTATTCAAAGTTAATGAATATTTAAATTTATTCAAAGAATCAAATCCAGTTTAACTAAGCAAAAGAATTATTAACTATAATATTTTATCTAGTATAATAAAATTATATAAAATAACTTAATATTTATATAATGTATTTACATAAATATTAAATTATATTATACTACAAAGTTGGTAAGATACAAATATGTGTGACAAAGTTAAAACAGATATAGTTAAGTTCAAATTCTTGCTACAGTATAAGCTAGATTATCCAGCATTCCGGAAAATTTCAGCTTCTTTTTTTTTTGGGGGGGGGGGGGGTCTTCTTAAAAGATTGATTAACTCTTACTGTGAACGACAACTAAACTTAGAATGGAAGGGGGGGGGGGAGGGTCCAAATTTCAAACTGCCAGAGATTATCAATAATTCCATAAATCGTGGTGGTATATAAAAACACAAACAGATGAAATGCTCTCAAAACTCATATACGTGCACACACATACAAAAACAAAACATTTTACAGCTGGCAAGCAGGAGGAGAAAAGTCAACACGTCAGCTCAGCGGCAATAGCATTAATTAATATTCCCCCTCTTCATTCCGATGATTTAACCCTGTTATCTCTGAACAGAAACTCAAGAGAGGAAGGTGGGGGGGGGGGGGGCGACGCTTCATTGCGGCCGCGGCACGCTCGTTATCTGACAGTAGTAGAGTAAAAACAAATTTTTGTATTTGTAAACTGGCGTTTTTAAACTTTCAAACAGCGTGAGAGAATCTCGCGCAGGTGGCAAATATTTTGCAATGCGAGAATACCTCGCGCTGTAATATTTTTTGCGTGAGATTTAAGAAATTTATGCGAGATTCCTGCACTCTAGTGGGAACCCTGATTAACATAACACATTTCATTCCCTTCCATCAGAAACATGAAACAATTTCAAATTCCCAAACTGACCATCATGCTGACGATGCATGTATTCTTTATGGTTGCCAGTCACAACTACCACCAGCAGGGTACTTCACTTCCGATGTGCATCGCCCAAGACAGCGCCAGAAGTATCACCAGGGGGGAGGGGGGGCGCTTGATTTTTACCCCTTCCGACTCTGTGGCTTAAAAATGACTTGATTTTCAGTTCAGAAATAATGGTCAGTTTAATTATAATGTGAACTATTTTTCCCTATCTTTACATTGTATTTCATGTAATAACTAGGGATGTAACGGATATGTAAAATATTTGTGAAAAATATTTAAGGAATAAAACCTCAGGTCAGTGTTTTTGGGATATTCTGTGTACACTGACAAGTAATTTTTCTTTAATGGTACAAGTTGAAATTAATTTTTAAAAATATAATGTTAGCTAATTTCTCCTATCTGTAATTATCTGCAACTAATTTTGGACTATATTCCGTATACGGTGCCTTGTTTACATGTCAATGGTTTGTTTACAAATCATTGGCGAACAATCTGACGCGAGAGTGAGCGATGCACCGCCAACTGCCGGTGGTAGTTGTGACTGGCAACCATAAAGAATACGTGTTTCGTCAGGTTTGGGAATTTGAAATTGTTTGCGTTATTGATGGAAGGGAATGAAATGTTATGTTAATATAAGAAAAGAATTTGTGGGTGTTTGTTAGAAATATAGTACGTTATAAGCCGGTGGGTGTTGGGGACATTTCTGAGCGGTTATTTACCAAAAAAATAGAGTAAGTGTTCTTTATTCTTTAACGAATCTTTCGATGTTTAAGGTTTTTAATGTGAATTTTAAATTGATATTTGAAGTGTTTATGTTTTCGTAAGTGCTATTTACGTGCTATTCTAATCATACTGACTTTATAAGAGGTGTACAACTAGGTTGTTTAATCCACCGATGTTTTTTTGAGTTGAAAACGGGCCAGTGTTTGCCCAGTTTACATTAGCTGTACAACTAGGTTGCTTAGTTCACTGTTGTTGTTTTTTTTTAGTTAAAAACGGTCCACTGGTTGCGTAGTTTACATAGCTGTACAACTAGGTTGCTGAATCCACTGAGGTTTTTTTAGTTAAAAACGGGCCACTGGTTGCCTAGTTTAGATAGCTGTACAGCTAGGTTGCTGAATCCACTGAGGTTTTTTTAGTTAAAAACGGGCCACTGGTTGCCTAGTTTAGATAGCTGTACAGCTAGGTTGCTGAATCCACTGAGGTTTTTTTAGTTAAAAACGGACCACTGGTTGCCTAGTTTAGATAGCTGTACAACTAGGTTGCTGATTCACTGAGGTTTTTTTAGTTAAAAACAGACCACTGGTTGCCTAGTTTAGATAGCTGTACAACTAGGTTGCTGAATCCACTGGGGTTTTTTTAGTTAAAAACGGACCACTGGTTGCCTAGAATGACTAGTAAACATGGCGACAGTCGCTGGAGCTTGGCGGTCGCCAAGCTCCAGCGACTGTCGCCATGTTTACATGGGGTGGGCACCGGCTTGTATGATTTTACCCTAATTTTTGATTTCCCTTCAATTGTTGAAATTTAACTAAATTTAAAAATTGCATTTTTCACATCGTTAGTATTAGAGTATTTCCACTCGAAACTGACAGACATTGTAATATTTAAAAATTACTAAAGTTTGAATTTGACGTGTAAATAAAAGTGTTTAGTACCTGCAATTTAAAATCAAAACTACCATGGCCTACGTTTATTATAAAAATTTTTTAATCATTTAAAAGTAAAAGATTTAAAGCTTTATATTTTTAATTTTATTCGATTTTTTAAAAATATTGTTCCAGGGTTATCCGTATTGTTCTGGGGACTATCCCGGATGTTCGGTGAACAGGAATTATTCAGTTTAGGCCAACTTTTTTTAAGGGAACTAACTATGCCCATTTTATTTTTAATTTTTTTTTAAATATCCAATTCTATTTCGTGATTGCTTTTTTGCTCAAAAATGAAATTGAAAATTGGAAGAAGTTCACAAAATAAGGAAAGATTCACAGAAATAGAAAAAATTAACAAAATTAGGTAAAATTTCACAAAAATAGGACCCTGGGAAAGAAACCTGGACTGACCCCTGCCTCATATAAAGTCAGTATGATTAGAATAGCACATAAATAGCACTTACGACAAATTCACACTAAAAACCTTAAACAAAGAGCTTTTGCAAAGATTCGTTAAAAGAAGCACTTACCTTTATTTTTTTTTAATTAACCGCTCAGAAATGTCCCCAACACCCACCGGCTTATAATATAAAACCAGCATGCTTTCTTTTATTTACTTTTATATTGACACTGCATTTCTAACAAACACACACTCCGACAGATAAGGTAAAACCAACATGCTTTCTTTTATTTAGTTTTATATTCACACCATATTTCTAACAAACACACACACACTTTCTTTTCATACAATAACATAGCATATTTCATTCCCTTCCAACCATAACATGAAACAGTTTCAAATTCTGAAACTGACAATACACGTCTTTTTATGGTTGCCAGTCAAAAATACCACCCGCTGGTTACTTGACTCCTGCTGTACATTGCCCACCCTGGTGCCAGAACGATCAACAAATGAAACGTAACACAAACATTGATATGTAAACAAGCACTGGATACGGAATATAGTCCGGAAAAACTGCTAACATCACCACTCATGAAAAATGAAGAGAAAAGTATACTCAGTTTATTGGAAAAGTGTAAAGATGACTGTTAAACCAATTAATTATGCAATCAACATTCTCGATCCTAGATTGAATGGAGCGAATCTAAACAGGAAGAACAAATAAGTGATCAGAATTTATACACAATACAGCTTCAAACTACAGAAGTTGAGCCAGTAGAAAACATTCTATCAGAACTTTCGGAATATCATGCATGAAAAAGCTTTTTTGGAAGATGATACATTATAAAGTCTCCTGAAACTATTAGTGATGCATTTTGTGATGGAGCGGCAAGTGTTATTGGCATGAATTTGACAAAAATTTCATTAAAAATATGAAGCATGCCAGCAACAGTAAGAGGTTTTAAAAGTTATTGACATATATACACATTGAAAAGAAACAGTTTATCGATTGAAAGAAGTGGAAAATTAACATTTGTGTCCCACAATATTAAACTTTCAAAGGATAAAAATGAAACTAATTTAGTTCAGTTTCAAAATATTAATGAGATGGAATATATTTCTAATGAAGAAGGATTTTAGTCTTCTGATAATGAAAATTAGTTTTGTTTCTGTACACTAATGTTAGTACTAAAAAGAAAAATCAAATTTAACTTCTTAATTTAAATATATTTTTAAATTCATCTTATAATGCTTAAAATAGGTCATTTTATTTATTAAGTTTGTGGATTTTTAATCACAAGTATAAGTTTGTATAAAAAAATTTCTTTCATAATTTTCAGGAGAAAGTTTTTGAAGTTCTCCCCAATGAGAATATTCTAAAAAAGATTATTACCGAGAATTTAACAACTCTATCAGGCACTAAACATGTATTTAGTTAATAAGTGTATTTTTTCATTTTTTTTTTTTTTATATAATGACATAAGAACAATAAATTGCAAACATGTTTCACACATCATTAAAGTATTTTTTAATAATTAACTTATAATTTACAGAAACTAAATTTCTTTACATTTATGTTCATAAAAAATGTTACTTAAAATGTAAAAAATTAAAATATTCTTTTCATGTGTGCACTACTGGCAGAAGCGAATAAATTTTAACCATGATACCTTTAATGTATCTATAATTGTAGGTTATTTTTGCAAAGAAATGTATACTTTTTTTATTTATTTAAGAATAAGAAATCTATTTTGATAAGATACCTATGATGGATGAATTAATTTTTTCCAAACGTAGGTTTAATGCCTTTTTTTTTCTTTTTTAGTTAGTTCTGTTCTTTTAAGTCATTTTTAATTTTATTTTATGTTAAATTACTTTTAGAGATTCATAAATAAAAAGTAAATCCCTTTTAAATATTTATAATGCAGTTAAAATGCTTACTTTTGTAGTTTTATACAGGTATGCAACAGAATTTTTCAAGTTATGCATTAAATTTCTTTAATCAAAACTATTTTTTTTTTTAAACTACAAGTTAAAAAACAAAAGTAGATATGTTTAATGGTTTAGCTTCTAAAATATACGAGCATTCTTTCACAATGAAAAAATTTAAATGGCTCCATAAGGGAGAAAATCATTTCAAACATTAGTTTCCAAATTTTAAGACAATTTCACTTTTTTACTCTTGATTTTGACATTCTGACACACACAGACAGAAAAAAAAAAAAAAAAAGAGTCAAAGTACTTTATGGAGTGATAATCATACACAATACTGTAGTCAGTGATCGATCTAGGATTTTTTCAGGAGAGTAAAAATACTCCTTAACCTTTTTGGAGAGAGTATTTTCTTTTCCAAAGGAGTAATTAAAGCAACAAACAATTATGCTAAATATTCAAATACATAATTAAATTGCATTTGACACATAAATAATAACTGATTATACATCTAGGTACATAAATGTCAGTTCAACAAAAACTAGTGCAATAATTGGATTTTTTAAATTTAAAATCAGCAATAATTATTTATCAAAATATATCTAATTTTATGGAAAAGCAATGCGTAAAAATATGCATTCCGAAATTTTTAAGGTGTATTTTGAATTTCTAAAGCATGAAATACGCATCTAGAGGCATTATCGTGATCGCTGACTGTAGTAGAACTAAAGCAACTATTTTAAACTAGTAAAGTATCATGTTACAACATGCTGTGTGCACAAGCAGTCATGTTATAGTTTTCATTAATAAATATTTCACAAGCGCATTTTAAATGTACATATTTTAAGTAGACTTAACTTTAAAAATCAATTGAAACTTGCAGAAAATTATAAATGAATTTAAATAACTAAATTCAATTAAACAATAATATGTAAAATAAGGGTTCATTTTTAATCATTAGGTATTAGAGACTTCAATAAAGGAATGCTCAGTAAAAAATTGTCATTTAGAAAAAGGATGAAGATTGAAAGTTTCTCCCTGCCTCTGTAAATAAGTTTTGAAGGCAGAATAATGTGAGTTTTTTGTTAATTATCAGATTTCCATAGCAAATTAAAAATATAAAAGAAATTCCATGGGGAGAGGGTGTAAAATTACATTATTTCTGGGATTACCATCAGAGAAATCGCATATACTGAATACACATATTTTTCAAATGATACTGCACAGTGCTTATAATTAAACGTCTCCTATAAACAACAGTCTATAGCTAAAAAGGAGGAGAAGATCACCTCCAAATTCACACATGGACACTATATGAGATGTGCTTAAGTTTTTTTTTTTAGTTCGGAAAATATCCCCTAAGCGGCACTTTGCAGCATCAAATCAACTCTAAATATTTGCCTAACTAGTTATAAATGTGCTCAAAAACTACTGAACAAATGTTGAAATTGTGTGTTTATTTTGAATGATCCATTTATGTTAAATGTGCTGTTTTTTCAGTTAAAAATATATCCCTCTGTTTTATGTATCACTTTATGAAGAATGTTCAAATATAATTTTCCATCTTGTCCCATGCATATTATAGATAGAACTTTAATAGTACATAGCTGGATATCTGGCAGAGAAGTTTGATATCCGGTAGTTATGATTCAGACATCCAATGGTATTTCGAATATTGAAAAATGAGCCGGATAGGCCAGATACCGAATATCCGTTACATTCCTAATAATAACGCAATATAAATTTCAGATCACACTGTGTTAATGTAGTACATTGCTGACTAATCCCATTAAACTTACCATTTGCTGATGCGTATGAATATCTTATTCATAAATAACCTAAATCGTCGTTTGAGGTTCTTGTAAAAAGTGTTAAAGCACCGCTTCATAATGTGTAGTTTCCTATTTATATTATTAAGTACTTTTAAAAATTAAAATGAACATGGGTGCACGAAAGAGGCTTGTTAGCAAAATAGTTTATAAATAATGCTTTAAGAGTAGTGATTGAAATAAATAATGTTAGTTGTGTGGTACTTAGTATAAAACTCGAAATATTATTTAAAGAAGTTCAACAGGGAAATAATTGGCATGTTATTTCGTATACCTCATATGAAAATTCAAAATCTGTTATTAAACTGCCATTCAATATACCACTGTAAACTTTGTTAGATGCAATGCACCCTAAATTTGTGGTTGTGAAAGTCCTCTAGGCTCACTATTACTAGTTTCCAAGAGTTGCTTAAATTCGAAATGTCCGTTACCTAATGAGCACTAATCAGTTATGTTGCTATACTTTGGAAGGGACGGGTCCTTGGTACCCAGGACTTCCAAATATCTGGGTCCCTTTTCCCCAAAAGTAAGTCCTTATTGATATAAAAAACATTTGGTTAATTTCACGACTGATGTTAATCATGTCTTGCCAATTTTGGTGTGCTGACACATATGTTATATCTTATTTATAAATAACCTATAATTTCTATTAAAAATTTTTTTTATAAGTAATAAGGAAAAATTTGTTGTGACATGCATGACATTTAGGTATCAGAGGGTGCTTTTTATTGTTGTGTGCTGAAACTTTAAGCTGAAAGAAAAGGCAAATCGGAAGTTTTTTGGGAAATGTATAAATTTTTGCTTTATTTATTTTTTTTTATAAGTCATACTGAAACAACCTACCTTTCTTTCAATTTAGCAATTCAGATGAAGAAATAGATGTATGTAGCAGTGAGAGTCCTTCCATACCTTCACCATTTGACAACCAAAGAACTAAAGTTCTAGCTAATGAATTGGAATATTCTTTAAAATCTAATTTGAATAATAATCCTGACAGTACAGAATTGGAAGATTTTCCCATGTAAGCTATATATTTGTTATTCATATTATTATTATTGTTATTTAAGCTTGAGTATTTTTGGTACATTCGTCACTTGTATCTAAATAATAAAAGTCCTGTCAATAACGGTGTCGGGATCGACTCATCGCTCCTGGTGCATCTGCCATCTGCAGCCATGTTGAAGTTTTGATAAAAACGACATTTTTATCTCTAACTAAAAGCAAAAAGTTTCTGTACAGTTTGAAATATCTCTAAAAAATTAACCTTTTTCATACTTGCAGCTATTTTCAATTCTAAATATCTAGCAAGATATCTTGCCTTGAAAAAGTAAACACACAAGCGAAGCAAATGATTCATTCCCTGATTCTTTGAAAAAAATCATGGAACATAATCTGTCGCATATATCGATTAGAAGATGTCATAGAGACATCATACTCCTTATTTAAGTCTATTTAACTGAAAAATTTTATAGATTTTGGGCAAATTTATTCAAAATGCTTAAAATTTTGTTTGCACAACCAAGGCTAAACTTGATAACTGTACTTCACTTGTATAACAATACTTCACCGATCAGGTTTAGCCTTGGCACAACACTTAAACATCTATTTGTAGGAATTCTTTTTTAGAAATTGGCAACATAAACATATATTGTTATTGTTTTTGGAAGTCCCACTTTTTATTTTATTTTTTTTATTGCTCTCACGGGAGTGTTTTGAAATGTTAATGGCGTGATATTCGTGAAATTGTATTTTAAGTGTTTGAGTGTTTTAGATTGTTTATTCTGTTTGTGTTGTAAGAGTTATTTTGAATTGGTTTAACCAGATGGATTTTGATTTCAATGTTGTTGGATTGTAACTTTTATTTTGATTGTTGTGGGACATTGTCATAAGCATTTGTTTAATTTTGAATTTGTTTAATCGGATGGATTTTGATTTCAATATTGTTGATGGGACATTTGATTTGTTTTTGATGTAAATCCAGAAGTGTTTAATTTTGAATTCATTGCTGTGGGATGTTTTTTTTTTAACTTCTTAAAAAGTTGCCATTGGCTCTCTTCAATTGAAAAACCGCACTGTTTTGAAACGTTAAAGGTGTTTAAATGCAGCGTTTTTGTGAAAACTTATTTTAATGGATTTTGATTTCAATGTTGTTGGATTATAGCTTTTATTTAGGTTAATTTGGTGTCGGTTATTTTGTTTTTGTTGTAAATCTATAATTACTAGCCGGCAAGCTGTCCATCATCGCTAGCCTGTGAAAATTTGCTTTAAAAAATTTTCGACCAGAAGGTATACTTTGTGCCTCTTTAAACTGTGTCAGTCACTCTAACAACTATCCATCTGTGCAGTAGCGTAGTCAGGATTTCATTTCGGGGGAGGGGGGCTGAGCATCAAATTGTAAGCTAAAGTTGAACAGTAAACTAAGTATCAAACTGTAAGTAAAGGGTCCCATTTTTTTTGGGGGGGGGGGGGCTACTCTCCTGCGTCTATGATTTCATTTTTTAAAAATTGGAGTTGCGTTACTCTGAACGTAGAATTTCTTTCTGTTGAATTTATAGAGTTGAGTTGTTGAAAAACGACTCCAATTTTGAAAAAATAAAATCATAGATGTGTAGTTGTTAGACAGACACAGTTAACATCCCCCTCCTTCGCTTCTGTGTTCGCGTTGTGGCAGAAAGACTGGTTATTATAGTGACGACTGGACTCGTTTTTTAGTAGCTGCATAGGTATCAGCAATAAATGATTGTTAGAACACAGACATGTAGAAGGGGACATGTATCCAGTGCGGTCGGTGCACACGGCCCGCGTGAGTAGGCATATGAAGTTTTTAAAAAATATATGATTGACGGCAAACTATTGAGCTTTCATTCAGCTGGTCACAAGGAAAGCGGCCTGTAGGTTGCACATTTTTTTTTTCTTTTCCGAAGCAGCCCGTTGGTGGACAAGGTGGTTGCCGAAGGCAGGTAGCCCATCGGTTTCACTTTTTGGTCATGAAGAAGCAGTCGGCGGACCAGCTGGTCGCTGGGTGCAGTCACTCAACAAAACGTGTGAAAGCAGCCCATACGTTGCATAGGCTAGAAGTCTGATTGCTGAAAGGCAGGCAGTCCGTAGGTTGCAAATTTCGGTCGCAAAGAGACCTGTGTGCTGTAGGCTGCACAATCTGTAGCGAAGTCGCTCATGTGCACTAGGTTGCACATTTTGGCCATGAATCAGCCATCAACGGCCAAAACTGGTCGCCGAAGGCAGCTAGTATTTATAATAAAAACAGTAAACTCTCTCTTAGCTTGCCTAAATGAGACTGGTTGTAAGCCAGTGAAGCAAAATTCAAGTTAAAGCCGAGAATGAAATAAATAAAAAATCAGTTGATAGAAATGCACTGTAATAAATACGTCGAATTATTACAAAATTTTTTAATATTATTATTACTTTCCGAACATGTACCATGTATGGAAAGTATTGTAATCATGAAAAAATTCGACTTCGAGATTTTGGTGTATTTACACGTTTTGAGGTTTTCTGAATTCGTTTATACTGTTTTTACAAGATGTGTGTATGTGCGTGTGTTTGTTTGTGTTTGAGTGAAGACAATAGCTCCTAAACGGGGGATTCGATGAACTCAAATTGGGTATACATGTTATAAACCATTGTCGCAAGAACGGTATTGATTTTTGTGTGTGTAGGACTTATAGTTTTTCTACAAGGCTATGACAAAGATTTCTTTTACATTATGGCATATGTGGAGAAATTCTTGAATGTGCGCTAGCGTTTAAACGGCGCATTCAATTGAGCTTCCATTTGGTAGATATGTTTGAATTATTCATCAATTAAAATTTATTTAAATGCTTGGTAATTATCTTAATCGTAAGTGTTCGGAAAGTCGAGTGGAGTCACTCCAAATTTTTTTGTTTTAATTAGGGCTGGCTAAATTTGAGGTCTGGCTAAACATAGGATGGTTAAGAGGGAGTCACTCTACTGTATTAGTTTTATTTTTAATTTACATGCCATATTATTAAAGAAGCATTACCTTTTAATGATTGATTAAAGATACGTTGTTGAGTCATTCCATGTCAAATCAATACAATTTTGGGAGATTTTCCGAATTGATGTCTCAGATTTTCATGATTTTTGGTATGCAGCAATATATCACAGACTTACAAAAAAATACCAAATTTCAGTTATGTAGCACAATTATTTAGGAAGTTATTAATTTTTAAAAATTTAAATTTTTATGAAAAAAATTCATATTTTGGCACCTTTAGATGCCTACAGACTGGCAACCAGTGATGGTATAAAGCTGAGAGTGGTCTCATTTTAAAGCTGTTCAATGGGGCTTTAATATGATATGCCACAAGATAGGGGTCACAATTTAAAAAAATTGAAAATTTTAAAATTTAAATTTCTCAAAAAGTGGCAATTTTAAAAATTCCAAAATATTATCAAATATAGTTTGTAATGTCTTAATACATACAGCAAAATTCTGTCATGGGATCTCAATGGGATCAGGAGATACAAGGCTAATAGAAATACACATATATGCATGCGTACTTGCTATGCATACTTAAAAAAAAAAAAAAATCAGAAGATGCAGAATACTAAAACATATTTCCGCAGAAAATTTTACAGCAAAATTCCCCTTAAAATGTGAAAAACACTGTTTAGAATTAATAGAGAAACACTAGAATAAATCAATTATACCCTCTCCAATGAAATTCATGCAATTTTAATATCTTCAAAACACAAAATTTACACTAGTAAAATCAGAATAAAATAAAATCAGTTTTTATTTTTATGATCAAACAACTCAAAAATTCTCATCTATTGATTCTATTAAATTAAAAATGTAGGTAAATTCTGGAAATTGATAGCAACCCTATATATCGAATAAAATCATCCATGTTTCTTATAACCTTAAAAATTTCATCAGGGTGTCTACCATACCATCATGCAAAGGTCACGAAAGTCACGGAAAAGTCAGGAAATAGAAGAATGGTCACGAAAGTCAAGAAAAGGTCAAGAAATGAGACACTAGGTTTCGATTAGCGACTCAACTACGCTTTTCCATTTCATTCAAATTCTTTTTCTAATTTAAAAGCAAAATTACGGATAGTATAAAATCATTTAAAAACAGTTAAAAACGCATTAAAATCCGTTATGTAGCACTATCAGTGGCAGCCACCACCGTCTTCAGCACAGGTCTTAGTTCTAAATGGCAGTCCAACTTGGTTATTGTTTATTTTCCAGATTTTCAAAACACTTTCATTCAAACTTAAGTCGGTTGCCCGGAAAGTTCAAAACAAGAGCAGTTCCAGAAGTGTGGGGGTACCCCCCCCCTCCCCTCCTGCCCCTCGATGTACTAAAAAGAATCGGAAAAAATTGATTCAATGACAGGGTGTCCAGCAGTCGAGAAATACACCTGATTATTTTGCACGACGGGAAAGTCTGGAAATACTGCTTGAAAATATCGAATTTTAAGGTCAGCGCCAGTGCCAAATTGATGACAGCTCTGCTATAGAAAAATATTAGTCGGAGAATGGGGTTGAAACTGTCAATACAAAATTTGTGTCTGTTTTGCGGCCGCTCCACAAAAATGAAATTGTCGACGATTGTGAGAATGCAAGTCTTTTGTCACCTGCAAGCGCCCCTGGGATGTTCATTTTCACTGTACTACGCACTGAGCAAAAGCCCAATCGGCAGCACGAAAATGCGCGGTGGCAGGGCCATTGAGACTATTTTGAATTCTTCGATCGGGAAATAAAAAATTTGTGCAAGATGGTCAAATTCTTTCCGATCCCGGAAGTGTCGGGAGTTGTATAATATTCGTAATTACATAATTATAAAACAACAATAATTATTAAGACTTCTTGGCTCTTTAGAAAATCTCTTGGCACTGCACACGATAGAAAATACTATCGCCCCCCCCCTTTTTTTTTTTTTTACTATGTCGCGCACTTGCATATTTTCCTCCTCGGGCATGGCTTAGCTAAACTAGCGTTCCTGCTACAGATTATTTCCAAACATTATGCATATATAGTGCTGTAACTAGAGATAGCTTCGCTTGGGACAAACCTTTGTTTAGGTGCTCCGTTCTCTCTCTCTTCTTTCCATTTCCATTTTGACATAGTAGCACATCACTATGCCTGGGGCTAGTGTCTCGTTTCCCCTTCTCTACTTCCAGACTATAGAGAGAAAAATTGCAGATGACGCCGAATACTATACAATTTGAATCTAAAACGGAATATTTTTGGGTCCCAAAAATTTGCGTGACTATGAAAAATTTGTCTGCAAAACTGGATTCCCGTTATTTTACGATAACGAAATTTATTTAATTTATTTATTTACTTATTTTTTGTTGAAATAAAGCATAATGTTTGCCTTACACAACTTTTGTAAAAGTGTAGATTTCATTAAGTGAAAAAATTTGGTAGTGAAATTTATTAATAAGCTCATTAATAATAAGTGAAAAATTTATTATTAATGAGCTTTTCCCGCGGAATTCCGCGGTTTGTTTATTTTAAGATTACTGAATTGCCACCCCCATCTCTTAATTAAATTTGAAATAAGAATAAAATTGATTCTTATTGCAAATTAAAATTATTTTTTGACTGCTTTTTAAAATATGAAATAGTAAAGAAAAAATTTCATTGAAGATCCCCGATTCAAATATGAACGTAAATTGTACAGAATGATAGTAATGATAATAAAATTGAAACAAAGGCTGTTTTGATTATGAAAAATAAAATATTTGTAAAAGCAGAAGACGTGGCATGTTTATGTCTTTTTTTAATTTTTCATTTTCAGGTATAATTTTAGAATACTTTTATGTATTATTAATGAGCACACAATTGCTTTTTTCCTTTCCCTAATGTGTTTAAATAATAAATTTTGTGTCCAGTATGATTTTTTTTTTAGTTAAAAAATATATATTAAGTGTATGTTATGTAAATGTTAATATTTTATACTATTTAAACTATGCAAATAGACAAAACTTAAAAGTCTTTGTTTATATATCATGGGAAAACATTAAAATACTGTTTGTATGCTAGTTATAAAATTCATTTTAAATGTCATTTACTTGTTATTTAGTAGAAATTATCGAAAATGATGTACGTCTAATAGTTGTATATTAAACTGACAATAGTTCAATAGGTCAATTCCATGTTATTTTACACCTTAGGAATTTTCAAAAGTTGGCAAGTATGTATCTTCAAAACTTGAGAAAAGTATATTAGTTATCCACCTTCCCTCCTCAAAAAAAAAAAAAAAAAAAAAAAAAGTTGTTGAATACAGAAGTATTTCTTCTTTCATTCCCTTTTCAATTCAGTATTTTGATTATTTTCCACATTTTTTTAAAAACAATTACTTGGATTCTACTTAAAAATTATAATTCTCGCTGAAAATATTTTTGCATCCTTTTGGTAAATGAATATTTACCCTTAAGTATCTTTGTATTTATATTACTAAAATCACTTATCTACACAAATGCATATATTGAATTCTTTAAATTTAAATTTCTTGATTTTTTAATGCATCTGAATGTTTGTATGCAAACTTAAAAGCTATCACATCACACTGATTCCGTGATTTTGAAAGGACATAGATTTGGATTAGACTGATTTTATATGGCCAAATGGGGGGGAAAAAGAAAGAAAATGCCTGATTTTATTTTAAATTATTCTTTTTTTTAATGCAATTTTTTTATATTTGACTATAAATAAACATTTTTTGGGGGTAATTCAACTCAAAAGCTCGAGTACTAAAACTGTTGTTACAGTGTGTCAGGAGCGTAGCCAAGGGGGGGAGGATAGGGGGGGAACATAAGGAATTTTTTTCCATACAAAATATATATTCTTCACAACATTATCACACACACGTATACATATATATGAGTTGCAGTAGTCGTAACCCCCGCCCCCATGAAAAATTTCTGGCTACGCCCCTGCAGTGTGTACATTGCAATTGAAGTAATTTAAAATAAATTTTAATCAAGATGCTTTTTATATAAAACTTTAAAGAAATAATTTTAAATATTAAAGAAATATTTAAATTAATTAAATAAATATTTAATTAAATTAATTAAATAAATATTTTTAAATTTTACTATTGTCGGCTATTAGTTACTTTTTAAAGTATATTACATATTATCATAATCTTTAGGTAATACTTTACATTATTTTGCTTTATTGAGTTACTCCCGCAACTTAATGTTCTACAAAAATATTTAATAATATATATTAAAGTGTTAAATTTAAAAGTATAATTTTCCTTCATTCTTTCAGCATGATGCAGGGTGCAGAAAATGTTATGATATGTTTATGCACTTGAATAAGCTCTGTATTACTATAGCATACCTGCCAACTCTTCTGGTTTTGACAGAAGACTTCTGTTTTTTTAAGCTATCTTCTGGTCTTCTGCCAGAAGATAAAATCTTCTGTTTGTTTCAAATTTTTAGTTGATATATTAAATTGTATTTTATCACAATTGTGTTCTATGCTAAAAAATTAGTAAATAAATAAATCCAATCCAAATCCAAAAATAAATAAATCCATTTCAAAGTAATTTATTAAGGTAATCATTTCAACAGCTAATAGCACAGTGCTGTTGTATGAGTGAGGTCAAAGCATTTGTAAACAAATCTTTTATTGATAGTTTAAAAAAAAAAAAAAAGAACTTCATTTTGTTCCTCCGTCAGTAATTCATCATTAGAAAATTTATTTGTGTCGAAAACTAAAGCTAACATACTTTTATGAAAATAGTTTTTCTGATGAACTATATTAGTAAAAGCTAAAAAAGCTACGGACTATATTCTGTATACGGTGCATTGTTTACATATCGATATTTTTGTTTACAAATCCTTGGCGAACACTCTGACGCTAGAGTGAGCGATGCACCGCCAAAGTGAAGTTACCTGCCGGGGGTATTTGTGACTGGCAACCATAAAGAATACGTGTTTCGTCAGGTTTGGGAATTTGAAATGGTTTCTGTTATTGACGGAAGAGAATGAAATGTGTTATTTTAATATATGAAACGAATTTGTGCGTGTTTGTTAGAAATATAGTGTGAATATAACAGCTAAATAAAAGAAAGCATGCTGGTGTTACGTTATAAGCCGGTGGGTGTTGGGGACATTTCTGAGCAGTTATTTAAAAAAATATAAAGGTAAGTGCTCTTTTTTAACGAATCTTTGCAATGTTTAAGGTTTATAATGTGGATTTTAAATTGATATTGGATGTGTTTATGTTTTCGTAAATGCTATTTACGTGCTACCCTAATCATACTGACTTTATAAGAGGTGTACAACTAGGTTGTTTATCAACCGATGTTTTTTTTTTTTTGAGTTGAAAACGGGCCGGTGTTTGCCCAGTTTACATTAGCTGTACAACTAGGTTGCTGAATCCACTGAGGTTTTTTTAGTTAAAAACGGTCCACTGGTTGCATAGTTTACATAGCTGTACAACTAGGTTGCTGAATCCACTGAGGTTTTTTTAGTTAAAAACAGTCCACTGGTTGTATAGTTTACATAGCTGTACAACTAGGTTGCTGAATCCACTGAGGTTTTTTTAGTTAAAAACGATCCACTGGTTGCATAGTTTACATAACTGTACAACTAGGTTGCTTAATCCACTGTATTTTTTTTAGTTAAAAACGGTCCACTGTTTACTGATTTTAAATTGCCTGTTACTGAATTTGCAGACGTTCTTTTGGTTAAATATGGACGTTGTATTGTTTTAATGTTTTTGTAAGTGGAATATATGTGCAATTTTAATGTGTTAAAATACTTTGCTGATCGTGCAAAATGGTTGGCGACAGTCGCTGGAGCTTGGCGGTTGCCAAGCTCCAGCGGCTGTCGCCGTGTTTACATGGGGTGCGCACTGGCTTGTATGATTTTACCAAAGCTACTTTGAACCAGCTAAATAAAATCTTAATCTGTTTATTTTTCAACGTACTTCGGTTAAAAATAAAGTCAAATTTCCATTTATTTAATTTTTTTTATATTTGTGAACATATTCCATCTGTTTTCATTTTGTATAAAAATTTTAGATAAGCGCTTTTCTATTACTAATTTTGTTTTTATTTCTATGCATTACTAATATAAAAAATAATGCGAAATTGTGCTAAACTTGGGGTTTTCTGTTTTTACTTCTTATATTTAAAAATGATCTTCTGATTTTTTATGAAATCTTCTGCTTTTTCAACCCGAGTCTTCTTGTTTTCGGCTTAAGGAGGTTGGCAGGTATGCTATAGATGTATAAAAATTTGCAATGTACAAGCCACAAGCACATTTACAATATAGCAATTAGTCCAAGTTAACCGAAAGCAAATGGCTGATCATCACAGGTTGAAAAATAACTCTTTAAAAATGGGAAGGGGGGAAGAAAAACTCGGAGAATTTTGTAATTCATTGTTAAAATCCAAATCAGTTGTATATTTTTCTGCAAAAATTTTCCCAGATGGCCAAAATTTCCCCCCGATCCTAGATCGCCGGATAGGACATATTCTGCATCCCTGGCACGATGTATTTTTGATATTAGAGTTTCGTATTTGTTATGGTCAAGAAATCAAGCTTACTTTATGTGGTAGACACCCTGTTCATCTATCCTTCCCAATTCACAAAAAATAACACAAAATACTAAAACCTTTATGTAAACACAGGACTATATAAAATTTCTTAGCGTCAAGCCAATATACACAGGGATGTGCCAGCTGCTCCAATTGCTCCAAATTGTGCCAAATCAATCCTGATGTGCCAATCTGCTACAAAAAGATCGTTTTTGGACATTTTTGCTCCAAATTCAGCAAAACTGCTACATTTTTAATTTTTCCATATATGCTTAAACATTTGTAAATCATCACACATTCTAAGCATTCTAATTTCAATCCCTCTCTATTAATCTTAAAAATGAATATTTTTTCTTTGGCACCCCTTTGTTTAAACCTCCAATGCCTTAAGAGTAAAAATTGACCTCTATTTTAAATTTAATTTTTTATTAGCTGCTAATGGTAGTTAATATAGTTTAGTAAATATTGTATTTTTGATTTAAAATAGATATTTTGTATAGCAAAGTATAAAATAACTAATTTTTTTTTTATTTCATAAGCTTCTGACTCCCCCCCCCCAGAAAAAAACTGGTTTTTGTTATAAGCTAATTGCTGTTGTTATAAGCTAAGAGTTTTAAGAACCTCCTTAATTTTCATTTTTTTGATTGGCATTCTTTAATGACTTTTCTCTTTCCCTCCAAAAATAAATTTTGTATTTCAAAATTGACATTCTTATGCTCCAAAAAGTGACTTTTTTTGCTTCAAATTGCTCCACTAATCTGTTTTTCTTGCTCCAAAAATGTCTTTTTTCTTGCTCCACAAATTGCTCCAAAATTTAATTTCAGCTGGCACATCCCTGTATACATTACATCAAGAAACAAGCATTCAAATAAACAAAAACACATACCTCAAATTTTCCACTAAATTCCTTATTTAATGGCCTTGACATATGTTTTTATTTGTTAGCAACATGCCTTTACCACAGAATAAATCCATCAAAGACCATTCAGATAAGCAAAACTTCAGCCTAACATGCCATATTGCATATTTATCTCAACAGACAATTTTCAGCTTTATACCAATATTCACTCTGTTGAGGATAAACATTTTAAAATAAAATGAATTCAGTTTAATTTGACAGTTAAATTCTTTCCACCAATTACATAATTCCTCCAAACCTACTTGGTTCCCATTTAATTTCTTTGACCAATTACATAATTTCTAATGACATCAGGAAACAACAACGCAACTCTGCAAAAGGGTTGCTAAATACCTCGTCTCAATTGGTAATGCTGCCATGCCTGTTTACTTATTGTAAGCTTTGGCAACGTATCTGGCTTGGCGACCTGCCCCTGCTTACAAAATAAAATATAACCCAAAATTACAATTGTTTTGTGTCAATAATGTGTAGCTATGGGGTACTGGGCGCATTTTAGAAGTTTAGATTTTTGTTAATCGAATATCAATAAACAAGCCTCTTTGTGAGAAATTGTACTTTTTGCATATTTTGTGCACCTGTTGAATTTTTTTCTCGCTACATCCCTGGTCTGCACTATGAGTCATTGAAGGTCACTTTCTTTCCTTCAGTATACCTGTTCAGGAACTAATCAATGCTGTATAGAGCTGACACTAACTGATGGGTTTGCACTTAATTTACTCCTTAACAAGTAGGGATACAATGGATATCTGACAAACATACTGCATCTGGCTACTATGCCAAATAATTGGCATTAGCCGGATATTAGAAATATCTGGTAGTACACATCCAGCCTAAAATTATATAGTGAGAAATAACATAATAAACATAATAAATGAATAAGTTCTAAAAACTGCAATAATAAAAAATGGAAGACACAAAGTTAACTGATTTTGTAAGATATTTATCTAACACTTTAAGGAGAACATTAATGACATTTCAGCTTTATGTATGTATTCAGCTTTAGCATGTATCAGCTTTAATTGCAGTAAAACTGGTACTCATTTCATAGAAACAATCCCCAAAATGTTTCTGATTTTTTAATTCAATGATTCGGAACTAGAGGTGGCTTAAAAGGTGGTGTGGTTGCACCCCCAAATTTAACAAATTTTTTTATTTATTCCATACTGTGGATTTTAATACATCAAATCTCATAACCCCAAATGAAATCTAAAATGCCTTGTTTGAAACTAATGAGAAAATTTAAAGGAAAAAGTAATAGCTGAATGATCTAAAAAAACTATTGAAAATTAAACAGAAAATAAGAAAACGTACTGCTGCTGGATAACTGGTTATCTCGTTGAAAGTTTGGCCAGATATCCAGTATCCGGCCAAATTGATATCCATTGCGTCATTATTATCAAGTCAAAACGTTAATATTATTCATAAAATCTGTATATTCTGAATTGCCACTAAACCAAACAGTGTTCGGTCCCACTAGTTCAGAATAGCAGGATTCTACTGTATATCATATTATTTGCTGATGATGATATTTTTTGTTGAGTTCCCTTTGATGAATAAGAAAATAAGCAGATAATATAGTTACACTCAGTAATATCTGTGTTCAGCCTGCCGTTGAGTCACCCCTAGTTAAAATTTAGAAAACAGGTTTAGTGATGTTCTGTAATCATGGGTTAAAATAAAACATAGTAGACTCCCTCTTAACCGGCCTAAATGGGGCCGGGAGTGAGCAGGTTAAACAAAAATCCGATTAAAGAGGAGAATGAAATAATATATATGTATATATATTTAAGTGATGGAACTGCATTATAATTTATTACTAAAGTTTTATAGACCATTAGGAAGAAGGTTTGAAAAACATCAGATTTTTTTTTTTTTTTTTTTTTTTTCTCTGCTGAAGACTGAAAGTTAAACAACTTCTTTTTAAAGCATTATATCGATGAAAAATGCTTGTTGTTCTACCTAGAATAGCATCTCCGGCCAGCCACGCTTTTGGTCCAGCCCACGGAACATATCAAAACCCCACATAAAACCCATCAAAATTCCATTTAAAATCTAATTATACAGCCTGTGACTTTGCTAACATCCCGAAGTTTGGCCCGTGACTTAGCTCCCTCAACTCTTCAAATGTTTCCCATACCTGGAATAGCATAAAGCCTTTTCCCAGTGCTTTTGGCCCATCTGTACATGATATGACAGAGGTCGATGTTTACCATTGTCGAAAATTTTCAATTTTCTTGTATTTTTTTAAACCTTTTTATTTATATCAAATATGGCCAGTTAAAGCGGAGATCCGGTTAAGAGGGAGTCTACTGTAGTTCTTATTTACTTAACATGTTCAGCAAGCAAAGTAAACTATTTATTTTGTGCTTGGCATATTTTACTTTAGTTTAGCTTATAGGAAAAGAAAATTTTGTATACTAACATTTTTTGCTCTTGATCACTTATTTTTATCATTTTGAATTGTTATTGTATTATAATGATCAGTGTTTGAAATTTTTCAGACTACCACATGAGTTATTATTTTTCTTTCTTTCTTCACTTAGTGAAAACTACAGTCCACAGCGTCGAAAAATATATCGAGAAATTATGGAAATAATAAATTCTGAAATTCTCTCCAAGTCAGTCTATAGTGGACAGTCAAATGATCTCATTAAGAGAAAGGTCGTTACCGAAAGAAGTGCAAAGCGACTGAGAACTGTTTTTGCAAACTGCTTCTGTGATTTAGATGTAATTGTGTGGATTCATCAGTTAATCTTGGATAAAGGTGATCTAGCAACAGTATCATCATACTTAACTATACTTCAAGCTTTAAGAGTAAAGGTAATTTTTTTTTTTTTTTTTGTATACATATTTCATTTTATCCCTTAAGTTTTACTATTATTTTTTTTTTTTTTTTCTTTAAGAAACTTGAAATATTAAAACTGCATGTATTTTCAGCAGTTCCATAACCAAACAATCATTGGTTAAAGAATTTATGTTGTTTTCTTACATTGGTGAATGCCAGTGACTCATAAAATAAACAATCTAAGTTCAACTGCTGAATTTTATGTGCCATCTCTTTGTTAAATTAGTTTTCATTATTTTCTAAATTTAACACAGAAAATAAAAGTATTTTCTTGAGTACTCCTAGGCTTTTTAAAAAATGGGACCTTGAAAACTGGCAATTTTAAAGAAAAGTGGTCAGGTAAAATATGCACTATATAGTAACAGAATATTGCATTAGTAAAAATGAGATATGCTCTCATTTTTAAAAACTGTAAATGTACTAGCTGAAATACCTGCTCTTAACACAAGTATGAATGGATTTTTTAATGACTGTGTCATTTTATCTCTCACCCCCTTTATTGAAAATTGTCCAAAAAATGTGTCCCGAAAAAGCGACATAAAAATGCAACATAATTTTACATTTATTTAAATACTATTAGTTAGTTCACAACAGCTTTAATCTATTGTTACAATATTTTGTAAGCTGTAGAATGTGCATCACATGTATTTTTTGCACGCATTTAAATACTATTAATTCACAGCTGCTTTAATCTATTGTTACAATATTTCGTAAGCTGTAGAATATGTATCATATGTATTTTATTTTTCTATAAATAGGTTACAATCATAAAAATTTCAACATAGGGTTACCAGGCAAAATATGCGAAAGATGAGAGATAAAATGACAGTCAATTAATATTGTTTTAATATGGCAATAATGAAATTAAAAAATTGGGGGGGGGGGTCTCCCCCTAGCGAGGCTCGAACAGGAGTATATTTATATTATGGTTTGTTTTAATTAGTGATGCAACGGATATCAATTTGGCCGGATACTGAATATCCGGCCAAACTTTCAGCCGGACATCCGACAGCAGTATGTTTTCTTTTTTATTCAATTTTATTTTCACGAGTTTTCTTAGATTATTCAGCTGTTACCTTATTATATATATTTTATCATTAATTTTAAATCACTTAATTCAAAAATCAGAAATCTTTTTGGCATTTCCCCCTGAAGTTAATACCAGTTCTATTGCAATTAAAGGTGATACAAATAAAAACATGAATCAGCTCTCCTTCAAGAGTTAGAATAGAAAATCAGTTATTGAAAAAAAAAATGTCTCCATACTCAACTCTCCTTCAAGAGTTAGATTAGAAAATCAGCTATTGAAAGAAAAACGTCTCCATACAACTGTTGGAAAATCAATGTAACAAATTTTCCTGCTTTATCAAAATTAGGGGGGAAAAAACAAACTTTTTTTTTATCAACTACCAGTACTACAGTAAGACTTCTTAATCAGGTTTAATTTATTGGGAGCAGGTAACCGAATTCTAGTAAAGATTGCAAATTAAGTAGTGTTTTCGCACCATAAACTTACCAATCTTACAAAAAAGATAGACAAGCTTAATTTTTTTTCCCAGTTTTCTATACATGATAAAAATATATTCTAAAAAGTATTTAAAACAAAATATTTATGCTATTTCTCAGTATATAATTTTAGGCCTACGGGTGCTGGTGTTTTACTTATCTTCCAACCAGCACGCCATCTATACTTGATTCAGATAACTTAGAGCAGGGACTTTAAAATGAGTACACATTCATTGTTAAAACTAGGAAACTTTATTAACTAAGAGCAGGTATAAAAGTGAACATTGTGAAGTTAAAACATTGTTAATTAAAACCAAGTAAAACGTTAAAATACATCCCGTTGGGAGAGGAAGCTGCAGCTTGCCGTCGCAGCAGCCCTTGCTTATATACGCTCGTGCCCATGAACAAGGCAGCACGAGCACGGTTGAGTTGTCTCTGCAGATCCTGACCAACATCACCACTCGTTAATTCTGCTGTGGCTTTCACAATCGGCGTAAAGGCAGGAAATTTGCCCGACACTCTGCCACCGCAGTACCCCCTTCCCAGTGGGAACGTTACTGCTTCAGGTCTACTTTGTGTACCTGAAATGAACTATGTGGCCTGATCGGGAAAGTCTTACAGGTGTTGCTGGGAGAGGCAAAGCTTTTGTGCTTGATTCCTGTTTCGGCTCTGACTGCTTGCTGCTGAGCAACGGTGGCTGCTGTTCTTGCACAATATACGCCGGTTTCAACCTGTCGATAGAGACGAAAATGTCCTTGTTATCTTTTCGGACGGTGAAAACCTTTTCTGACCTGTCCAATACCGGGTACGGTCCATCATACGGTGGCTTCAGTGGAGGTTGCACAGCATCATGTCGCACGAAAACATGAGTGCAGTTATCCAAATCTTGCGGAATGAAAGTTCTGCTTCAAGTACCATGGTTGCTTGTCTTAGAAGGCGAAATGGCGCTCATAATCTCTTTCAGCTGACGGGCGAAGTCTGCAGCGTTGACGTCGACGCTGGTGGGTGTGAAAAATTCCCCTGGCAGCCGTAAGGGAATGCCGTACACCAGTTCCGCGGTTGAAGCCTTGATCGACTCTCGGAATGCAGCACGCAGTCCGAGCAAAGCTGTAGGAAGGACGTCAGTCCCACGATCGGCAAATCTAGAATCTGTAAGATGGGCTTTAAGAGAAGCTTTCCAGGTCCTATGCCAGTTTTCCACAAGACCATTAGACTGGGGGTGATAGGCGGTGGTATGAATGTGTTTTGAACCCAATAATTCTGTAAATGTGTGAAATAGGCGGGACTCAAACTGTCTTCCCTGATCGGAAGTAACTCTTCTGGGTACACCGAAACGAGCAATCCAGTGTGTGTAAAAATTCCTAGCCACTGTCTCGGCGGAAATATCGGAAACTGGACAAGCTTCAACCCAACGAGTGTACCTATCAATCATTGTTACACAATATGTATAACCACGGGAAGGCGGAAGTGGGCCGACCAGATCGATGTGCACACACATGGTCAAATCTCCTGTCGGGTACTTCGATTTTACCCGCGGGGCTAGTAATGTGTTTAGCTCTTTGACAGGGTATTTTAGCAGGCCGGACAGGATTTGGCAGGCTTTGACAGGCCGGCAGGCTTTGACAGGATTTTAGCTCTTTGACAGGGTATACAAGCTCGTGTCCACCACGTTACATCCGCTTTAATGGAATTCCAGACAAATCGTGCTGTTACTAATTTAATGGATGCTCTGGCACCAGGGTGTGCCAGGTTGTGAAGCATCTCAAAAGCAGTTTGCCTGAATTGAGGAGGGATGTAAGGGCACGCAGTTTTGCCCGATACATCGCACATTAACTGAATATCAGAGTCAGGTAGGGTAATTTTTTTTAGATTTAACCCAGTCTCTGATTTTAGCAAGTTTCGTAATTCAGTATCAGTTTCCTGTGCACTTGCAATTTCAGCATAGTCCAAAACGCTAGGCATTTGGATCGCCTCGATTCTAGACAGCATATCAGCGGGTGTATTCTCTAACGCCTTTACGTACTGTATGTCAGTATTAAACTGTCCAATTAGGTCTAAATGTCTCAATTGACGGGGCGTGCATTTGTCCGGTTTCTGCCTAAATGCAAATGTTAGAGGTCTGTGATCTGTGAAAATCACAAAATGGCGACCTTCTAACGTGTTTAAAATGTTTTATGGCAGAGTAGATCGCATAAAGCTCCCGATCAAAAGTGGACCATTTTTGTTGAGCTGGGGAGAGTTTTGCTCAGAAGAATGCAAGGGGCTTGCATTCAAGAGCATTTGACCCTTTTTTGTACTGGTTCAGGGTTGCGCCCACTGCTACGTCGCTTGCGTCACAAAAAAGCAGTAATTGGGCCTCGGGGTCGGGGTGTGCCAGCAGCGCAGCATTAGCCAACTGTTGTTTGCAGTGCTCGAATGCTGCTATTTGTGTCTTGTTCCACTCAAGTGTGGTGGATTTTTTGTTTTTAACGCCTTTAAGCATTTCATTTAGCGGAGCCTGCATGTGTGCGGCCTGCTTTATGCTATGCCTATAATAATTAAGTAAACCCAAGAAACGTTGGAGTTGCTTTACAGTTTGTGGCAACGGACAATTCAGAATAGGTTTGACTTTGTCGGGAAGGGGTCTAATACCACTTTTATTCACCAGATATCCGAGAAAAGGGAGTTCAGGGACTCCAAAAACGCACTTATCTAAATTTATACGAATTCTGTAGTTTGTTAAGCGCTCAAATACCTTTTCAAGGTGCAGTTTGTGTTCCACCTCGGAACTGCTTGCTATTAGGATATCGTCTAAATATGCGAATGTGAAATCGAGACCTCGCAAGACCTCGTCTATAAACCTCTGGAAAGTTTGTGCCGCATTAGCCAAACCGAAAGGGGTAAATAAAAATTCATACATCCCGAAGGGTGTAGTGATTGCTGTTTTGTGTACGTCGTCCGGGTGGACGGGAATTTGATGATAGGCCCAAACTAAGTCAATTTTTGAAAAAATTGTTTTATTATTTAGCTGACTTGAGAAATCTTGAATATGTGGCAGCGGGTACCTGTCTAGTACAGTGATTCTGTTAAGAGCTCTATAATCTCCTGTTGGGCGGAAATCTGTACCTGATGCTTTGGGTACTAAATGTAGTGGGCAAGACCAGTTTGACGTACTAGGTCTGCATATACCCTGTTCCAACATGTATTCGAACTCTTTTTTAGAGATTTTTAATTTTAAAGGGAGTAATCTTCGCGGCCTAGCAAAAACAGGTTGCCCATTTGTAATAATTCGATGAACTGTATTATGTTTAATAACCCTCGTGGAAGAGTATGGGCGAATCACCTCATTGTACTTTTCTAAGATTTCTCTGTATGAGGAGTTACTAGCGATTAAAGTTACACGAGATTTATCATTCACGGGTTTACCTGCAGTAGCCAAGTTCGTGAGGCTATCACGAAGACGAGCATGTTTTAAGTCTATCAGCAAGCCAAAGTGCTTAAGAAAATCAGCACCTATGATTGGTTTGGTTACATCGGCAATTACAAATTGCCATGAAAACTTTCTGCGAAAGTTCAAACTTAAGGTGAGCAATTTGACCCCGTACGCTTTGATCGGAGATCTACTAGCCGAATACAAGGTAATATTGCCAGTGGCATTTCTCCACGACGAAAAACTCGATCCTGGCACGACACAAACATCACTACCACCGTCAACTAGGTATGTTAAGTTTGTCATAGGGTCGAACACAAAGAGGCGGCTTTTGTTGCTGACTTTGAAATCGCATTGCGCTAGGTAATGCGATCTCACTGCTTGTTTCCCGATTTTTTAAATAAACAAGGGGATTTGCAACGTTTATCCGCACTGCCGAACTTAAAGTGATACCAACACCTATCATGGATTTTCTGTCGGCTGTTTGAGTGTTGTCTACGGGAAGGGCTCCTATTCTGAGAACTGTATCTGTGGCTGGGGCACGAAAGACGTTCGACTTTTTTGGTTAATTCTGAGATTTGGGTATGTAGCTGACTGATTTCAGGAGAAACAGTTGCTTTATCAGTTTGCAGTAAGCCGGCAGTGCCTGCAGTGGTTTCATGGATTTTGTCCATCATTATGGCTAATTTCTCCAAAGTATCGTCGGAGATGGACAAAATTGTCTGCATTTGTAATGGTAGACGTTGTAACCACAGAGTTTTAAGGCATTTGTCGTCAAAACCTGTGCTTCCCTACTGTTTCATTCGCCGGAGTAACTGAGACGGCTTATCGTCCCCCAAAACCAGCTCTGAAAGTAACGTTTTTAGTTGACGTTGTTCAGAGTCCGAAAAGTCCGCAATCAACCTCTTTTTAAGTGTTTCGTATTTGTCACCCGCCAGCGATTGTAAAATATGTCGCTAACATATGACAGCACCTCTGAATTTAATGCAGATATAATTGAGTAGTACTTGGTATTATCTTGTGTAATTTTTTTTTTTTTCCTCCCCTCTCCGTGGTTTTGTTCGACTTTTCTTTGCCCCTTGTGGCAACATCTTGCTTGTTTATCTCTTTTCAGTTCCCTGTGTTGCTTGCGACGAAGGGCTTGGACTGATGAAGGCCAAAACAATTTTTGGCTGAAACGTGCGTATCCTCTTACCTTTAACATCTTATGTGTGTTTTTTACAAAGTTTTTTATTTACTTTATCTTGTGTAATACCAGAAATCACAAACTGCGCCTCAATGTTTGCGAACCATAATTCTGGATGTTTTTCCTAAAAGGGAGGTAGTTTTAAGCCAACCTTATGTGTTTCAGCCACCGCCTGTTCCCCGTCACCTGGCATAGTAGGAAAATTTTGAAATTCAGCTCACCTTCCAAACTTGATCAAACAGCAGGCAGAACCTTTACTAAAAGATGACAGTCCCCGGTAGTTCGCAGAAATCAGACTTCCAGAACATCAGCAGAAATTCACCTTGATAGATTTTAGCATGTGGCACTCCATAGTTTTTGCCAGTCTAAGTTGCTTCAAAATGCATGACTGGGAGTTTCCATGTCTTTCATCCGACGAACACAGACGTACAGCTACTTCGGCGCTTTTCAGGAACTTGTAGAAACTTTGTAGAAACGACGAGTCACCACTACGGGTGTTGGTGTTTTACTTATCTTCCAACCAGCATGCCGTCTATACTTGATTCAGATAACTTAGAGCAGGGACTTTAAAATGAGTACACATTCATTGTTAAAACTAGGAAACTTTATTAACTAAGAACAGGTATAAAAGTGAACATCGTGAAGTTAAAACATTGTTAATTAAAACCAAGTAAAACGTTAAAATACATCCCGTTGGGAGAGGAAGCTGCAGCTTGCCGTCACAGCAGCCCTTGCTTATATACGCTCGTGCCCATGGACAAGGCAGCACGAGCACAGTTGAGTTGTCTCTGCAGATCCTGACCAACGTCACCACTCGTTAATTCTGCTGTGGCTTTCACAATCGGCGCCAAGGCAGGAAGTTTGCCCGACACTCTGCCACTGCAGGCCGGATGTACTGCCAGATATTTTTAATATCCGGCTACTGCCAATTATTCGGCATGTTGGCCGGATGCAGTATGTTCACCAGATATCCATTGCATCCCTAGTTTTAATTACTATTTATCGTAATAAATAGATATAGCACAATGAATATCGCATATTTATTATCCATGATCAATAATCATGCATACCAAATTTTATCGCGATCATTTGAATGGTGATGAAGATAATGCATGCAGCTGTATATATATTATTTATTTTTTACTTATTTTAAATGAAGTATAATACATGGTAGTATACTTTATTTAAAATGAGAGAGTATACACAGAGTTACTAAATTTAGATTTTCTTTTACGCATTTGGTGAATAGAGACAGTTGTGACAATATTTGAGAAGTATTTTGAGTGTTCTTGTAACAGAACTGTTTAAGCTATATGAATGAATTTTAGCCAATGTTAATCAGAAGAAATCAGTGAAAAAGCTTTTTAGAATCAGTTCAGTTGTTACAGAGATGTGCATGCAGCATAGTGTATTAGAATTATTTTGAGTGTTCCTGTAAAAGAACTATTTATGATATAAGCATGCATTTTAGCATATGTTACCCAGGAATAGTGTAGCTTTCTATCAGTGAAACACATTTAGACTTTTCTTTCGTATGCTTTTTAATTTGGCATAAAACTAACATTATTTCCATGCCACGTTTTTCAAATGCATTCTACTCTGCAAATAGAATTTCTGCTTTATTTCAAAAGCATAAATCATTTTGTATGGGTGAAAATCGCCAAGCACGATAACCTAAAATTGGTTTTGAATTCATAGTTAAAAAAGCAATTAAAATTTCAAAATTCTGAGCCTCAGGTGGGCATTACTGAAGACATGGGCTTATATGCTCAAATTTTCAAAGCTCTGTATGCTGTAGGTTTGTCTGGAGAACATTCATTTTTATTATTATTATAGATAGATTTGGCGTAAACCTGGCATAATTTCTGTGGTATTTCATGTTTTTCAAATCCACAATTTTTCATTGAAGTAATAGCATTTTTGTTAGCTCAAACAATGAATCATTTTATATGGGCGAAACTCGCCAAGCATGGCAATGCAAAAACAGTTTTTAATTAATAATTAAAAAAGCAGTAACAAATCTAAAATTCTAAGTAGCCTATAACTGTCTCCAGGGTCTAATCTATCTCTGTATAAAAATTCATCATAATCAATTCAGCAGTTTAGGCGTGAAAGCATAACAAACTAACAAACACACACCCTTTTGCATTTATAATATTAGTTAGGATGAGTTTAGTATTGCCAAATTCACTATGCTCAACTGTGATCTTCTGGCACTTCCCTTTCCAATCTATAAACATTTTTATAGTTGAACTAGTAATATTGTATTTTTGAATCAATAAATTTATACTTAAAATTTCTTTTCTTTAGTTTGTGAAATAATAATGCAATGAGAATGTTATTTCAAAAGTTGTTAGCTGGAAAAGAATGCTTAAAACAAAGTGTTATTACTATTTTCTATTTACAGAATTGTGTAATACCTTCAGTTTATTGTTCACATTGGTTCTTTTTTATAAACTTCTTCTCCTGTTTTTTTATTTATTTATTTTTTTTTTTTAACATTATGGCCTATGGGAGGAAATTCTTAAAAGTGCACTAGCGTTTAAATGGTGCATTCGATTGAGCTTCAATTTGGTATATATGTTTGAATTATTCAATTAAAATTGATTTAAATGCTTGGTAATGATCTTAATCGTAAGTGTTCAGAAAGTCGAGTGGAGTCACTCCAGATTTTTTTTTTAAATTCTCCTTTCATTAATATTTGAAGTAGACATAATTATTTGTAAAATAATTATAAAGTTTACTACTTTAAAAAAGCATAAAAAGTGTGAAAATTCCTGCATTTCTATGATTTTACCTATTTTTAAATTGTAAAATTTTTATGTGTCTGCTTTTGTGGTGGTGTAGTTATTTTATGCTATTTCCTTTTCCTGTGCTTTTAGGTTATTTTCATATTTGCTAATAACATTTATTTAGTATTAATCTGGCTCATATGTTTTCACATATTCTTTTCAGATTCCAGCGATAGTAGACAAGATTTTAAAAGCCTATTCTGGAAATTTAGGCTATGGCTATTTAAACCAGCTTCTAAAGAAACATTGGGATCCTTGTACTCCAGTTTTAAATCAGCATAAACCGGTAAGATTATTATTCTTATTATTCTCGAGTAGGTCAGGCAAGAAAGTTTGATAAGATAATTCATAATGAAACTCATGCAGCTGTAATCATAAACCACTGTCAAAATATTTTTTAAAAACTTATTTACAAAACATTAAAAATAAAAATTATTGCATCATTGAGACAGTCATCTAAGTCATTTTTAATTTTGTAAAATAGTTTTTACTTAATACTGTAAACACTTCGAAGTTGTAAAAAGATATATATAACAACAAAGTAACTCACTGACTTAACATAAGGCAGAAATTTTACTAATTTGGCTAAGGTACAACAATAATATTAAAGATACAAAATAATAAATTAAACAATGTATTAAAAAATGCAGTTTAAATTAAAGTATAATTATGAAACATTAAACAATTATGCATAAAATTCATTGAATTAAAATGAATTTTTAATTGCAGTCTCATGTTTCCACCTTACAAAATTATTTGTTTTATATATACAGGGTGTCCCAAAAAGGTGGCTATAGGCTTTAATTCTTTATTTGTCTTTATTTGTTATTTGGGATAAGTGGGTAGTGTAAATTGAAAAAATGTTCAAATATGGTTGGAAGTAAGAATCCTTTAAGAAAAATTTCCTCTTGCTAATTCTCAAAAAGTCACACTTTAAATTTTTATACGACCCCCCGCACAAAAAATCTTCAATTAGAAGGTTTTTATTTCCCATCAAACAAGACCAATTGAAAAAAGTGCATAACCATATGTATAAAACTAACTTAATTATGATGCAGGAAAAAATTGGACTTGTACCATTTTCCTGGACACTTTTTATCTCATGAAAGGCTATTTTCTCGGTGAAAATAGGGGGCGTATACAAACTGATAACGGGAATTTTTAGATAAAAAATATGATATTGCAACTTGGAATGTGTTTCGAATTAAGCATCTTGAGAAAGAAATATTAAAAAAAATATTTGGTAAACAACTAAACCTGAAGATTATTTAAAACCTTATAAATGAAATACAGATTTCACAAAATAAATGGAAAGCTAAAGAATATGCAAATTTTGTGAGCCTTGTTACACACTAGTTTTTTTTTATTTATTTATGCTTTGTTACTAATACTTGTATTTATTTGCAGTGAAACATTTTATAAATATATGAAATTTACAATCAATAAAATTTATGTAAATGCATGGAGTTTTAAAATTAAAACATTTTTCAAAAATGAATAAGTAGGGTCAGTTACTACTGGAAACAAATGAGTAAACTCAAAAGAAATCTTCTGCATTTCATTCTACAGTTGTTAAAAAATTTTTACCATAAACATTTGAAATGGTTAAATACCACTTACAGGGGGGGGGGGGTCGCCTGAGTTCGTCTGTTAGAACGCTGTTTTAAAAAATATGATAATTTTCAACAGAACCATGAACTACCTTAAAACTGCAAGAATGGCTCTAATGTAAATAAAATATTTTCATGCATTCTTTTATAACATGCCACAAATATACATTTCTAGTTTTGTGTATGGTCCCTTGGCACAGCCTTCCATTTTTAATTGAGCGTAACTCACTCAGTTTAAATTTACAGCTCCATTTGCATGCAGAAGTGCTTTGGCAAACTCTTCTAATCAGCTACATTGACTTTTTGGCCACCTGGATTTGGATCCCAAACTAAATTTTTATGCTGCTTCAAGAATTTTCTCTTTGCTTCTAAAATACCCTTCAGAATACACTCATGTAGTTGAAATTGTCTTGGAAGTTGCACTTTTGACATTCCCCAGCACATTTTTCCCCACTCTTAAAAAATTTTCTCCTGTTCGTGTAGCATAAGATTGGGGGGAAAAAAAGTCATTAAACAAAAACAGCGTCGTCTTTGAATAGAAATTTTTTACATTGGAGTTGCCAGGACTTAGAAATATCGTCTTTGGAAGGATATCATAGTTAAACAGATAATCAACTGCATATACAGTGCTACTTTTTTAAATTTCAGTGCATGTGAAAGTTTACAAAATTTTTTTTTTAACTTCGCTAGTCCATTGTATATCTAGCTCTGGGAGGGGGGCTTGAGCATCCCGCCTCCCCCCCCTCTGGATTTGCCACTGCTGAAAGAGGAGGTTGCTCTGGAAATATTTGGGAGGAGGCTAACAATTTGAAGTGCCTAGTTTGCCGGGAAGATTAAAGACGGACTTGGACCTGTTGTTATTTTTGACCAATTCATTTGAGATGGTTACTGCTCTTAAAACATTCATGTTCTTTGTGAAAAAGCTCCATATCCGCAGGCATTCGTCTTATCGCATAATAGTAGCAGCACACTCTTTGAGTCTTAACAAATATAGGAAATAAATTATTTGACAGTAGAAAGATTGGAGCAAAATTTTTGAGGGGGCTTAACCCCTTCAATAAAAATATTGAGGGGGGTTCAGCCCCCTCAAATCCCATGGAGTCGGCACCTATGTGCTAGTCCTTCTTGTCAAAAAAACCAGGTGGATCATTTCGCCTAGTGGCCGACCTCCAAAAGCTGAATGCAAAGATAATTCCAGATAATTTTCCTCTTCCGAATTTGCAGGAAATGATCAATTTTCTCTCTGGAGCTAAATTTTTCTCTTCCCTAGATTTGACGTCAGGTTTCCTCAGATGTATATACATCCAGATGATGCTTATTTCATAGCAATTACCATGGAGGAGGGTCTCTATGAATACAAACACATGCCCTTCGGATTGCGAAATGCGAGTGCTAATTTCCAGAGGTTGATGAGTGTTGTGTTATCTGGGCTCTCTAATTTCCAAATTGCTGTATATGTAGATGATGTGGTTGTGGCATCGAACACTTTTGAAGACTATATTACTAGGCTCGAGCTTGTTTTTCAACATTCATGTAAGGCAAAAACCGAAGAAGTGTTCCTTAGCACAAAAGGAAATCACGTATTTGGGTCATAGAGTAATGGAGGGAAAAGTAATGCCAGATCCTAATAACATTCAATCAATATTTAATGCTACGGTTCCTAAAACCAGAAAACGGGTTCGGTCATTTTTAGGCCTTACCAGTTTCTATTGAAAGTTTATTCAGGGTGGGTACACCTCCTTAGAATCCTTGGAAAACACTTTAGAATTGAAAGCAATTTCCAAGGTCCTTAGAACTACTTGGAAAAACAAAATACTCCTTAGATACTCCTTGGCGGCCGGAAAAACTTCCTAATGTCCGGTGCTGGTCAAAATTGAAAGAAGCATTCCTTCCCCCCAGATTCCCCTTTTAGATTTCCCCAAAGAAATCTAAACCATAGAAACACTGACCCTACAGAGAAATTCCTATGAAGATGCGACCCTGAGAAGGAGAAGTTTTCGGGGGTTTAAACCCCCGAAAACTTGGAGGGGGGGGAAGGGTGTATTTGTTTGTTTCCATCTTTCCCCATTTGCGCAAGATCACACAGATAAGGAAGATCATGGGAAGGCACCTGTGGCTCCCAGTAATGGCTATTGTCGAGGTCTCCCACAAAGCGGCTCCACTGTTGTCCAGTTATTGGATAAAGATTTGTCTCTCACAAAATAGGGGAAAGAAGTGCCTTTCACTTCCAGCCAGCCGAGGTGCTAGAAGGTTAAATCATAAATCACACGCACACACACAAAAAAAAAAAAAAAAAACCCACCCTGAACATAAAAGCAGGATTAATTTGTAAACTGTGCTGCATGGGCGATATAGCTTTCAGCTAAATATCCATTGATTTAAATATGTTAAATTTTTGGTTTTGAAAAATAAAGTTACTTAGGGATTAAAAAACCACTGTGATATTGCGTGTATACAATATAAACAATTTTGTAAGAACTCCTTAGAAATTTCTCGGACTCTTTGGATTTTCCTTCTGAAATGTGTATGAACTCTGTTATTGAAAATTACTTGTTAAAGCTCTACCTTTAACTAACCTCACTAAGGACTCTGTTAAATTTTCTTGGGGAGATCTCGAACAGGATGCCTTTGACCAACTTACAGTCGCTCTAATGAAACAATTTTGTTCAAGTTTGCAATTTTCAGAAACCCTTTTCTATCTGCACTGATGCAAGCAAGTACGCCATGGAAGCTGTCCTGGTACAAGAGGTGACTCTGGCTTTCAACATCCAGTTTACTATGCTTCCAAAAAATTTTATCCTGCTGAAATAAACTATTCTGTCTTTGAAAAGGAAGCCCTTGCATTAGCTTTTGGTATTAATCAATTTGAACAATAACTCGGCTGTTCGAGCCTCATCAGGGGGAGACCCCCCTGAACCGCCCTAATTTTTTAGTTTTATTATTGCCATATTAAAACGATATTTATTGGCTATGTCATTTTATCTCTCACCCCTTTTTCTTTTTCTTTTCTTCTTCCTGTACATTTATTTCATCGACTGGAAGTAGGAGGGTTTTCTGATCTTTCCATGCAATTGCAAACATGGGTTGATTATAACTGAAGTAACTTATATAATTTTTAGTATCTATCATAGCACACCAAAAATTTTGCTTTTCGTTACTTGATATTGTTGAGAGAGCTTTAGGCGAGTAGGGTTGCTGTATTTCGGATGGTAACCCTATTGGCGAGTCATCCAGAGTAGTTAAAAATCCCATGCTGTTAGGCTAATGTTTAAAATTATTCTTTTTTCCACTTTCACATTCGCTAGCCCAGTGCCCGATGCGTTTACACTTTTTACAATTTATTCTTTATGCAACCTTAATTTTATGAGTCCAGGTTTTATGTTTTCATGTTTCGTAATTGCAGTATTCAATATTGTCCAAGGATTCAATATTGCACAGAAAAAAGAAAGTTGGCTCATAATTTTATTGTAGTGTGTTTTAAACAGGTCTGATTTTTTTAAATTTAAATTAAACACAGAAAGTTCTTTTTTACTTACAAATTTTATTGAGAAAAATAATCTGTAATTTTCTTTTGTTTTAAATGGGGAGATGCTACTTTAAAAATACCGTTTTGGATATCCATAATAGCCTTTTGTAGAATCTCGGCCTCATCACTGCGGCATTCAAAAAATCGTGATAATGCTTTTGCAGCATTTAATGTGCCAGGTATGCTCGGTGTAGGCTCCTCTGTTTCTTCTTCACTATCATCAGAATTATTATAGATAGGGCTTTTCAGGAGGCATGACATTGATGAATGACAAATAAAAAACATGGTCTTGTTCTTAGCCTAGCTAGCAGGTGAAAAAGATAAAAGATTGCTCCCTTCATTCATACAAAATTCATCTTGCTAGAGAATCTGAAAACTGACAACGAGTGTTTTTGAAGGTGCTGAAATTTCTGAGAACAAGGAAATAAAATGCTTAAGAAAAGCAACATTTTATTTTTGGCTTTGGTATAAAAAGTATGTTATAGCCAAAGTACATACTTTTGTTATGTATGTTTTAACCGAAGTTAAATAACATTATAAATGTAGGACTTCAATCAGGACCTAGCTTCTTGGTACATTATAACCAATAGTATGTTATATTCCAAGTCCGTTATAACCGGTGCGCACGGTATCTTTATTCAACGTATCAATTCCCCAAGTTCCAGTCGCCATTTTGAGGATGAATGATGCAGCCTTGAAATGAACGTTAAAAATGAGCAAATTAAATAAATTAATCCATCTGGTGTCCATAACATTTTAGAAATGTTAGCAGAGTTATGACACAAACATAGTAAGCGTGGGATTTTAACATAACATTTACTTTATTAAATTAGAACGGAAGAAACTGGCACAGTTACAGTTAAGTAGATAAAGGTTTATTGAGGGATACAGAATTCATAAGGATAAGACATTGTGCAATAAAAAAATAAACAATTTTCTTAAGCTGTTGAAATTTTTATGATTGTAACCTATTTATAGAAAAATACATGTGATGCATATTCTACAGCTTACAAAATATTGTAACAATAGATTAAAGCTGTTGTGAACTAATAGTATTTAAATATATGTAAAATACTCAACAACTTTTATGTCGCATTTTTGGGACACATTTTTCGGACAATTTTCAATAAATTGGGTGAGAGATAAAATGACATAGCCATTAAAAATATATGTGATGCATATTCTACAGCTTACAAAATATTGTAACAATAGATTAAAGCTGTTGTGAACTAATAGTATTTAAATATATGTGAAATGCTCAACAACTTTTATGTCACATACTTTATTATGTCACATTTTTTGGGACAATTTAAAATAAAGGGGGTGAGAGATAAAATGACATAGTCATTAATATATTTATGGTGCACACTTTACTGTTTTCTGTGATCAACAGTCCCTCTAGCAACTTTTTAATCTTAAAGATCCCACATCTCGTATCATTCGCTGGGTTATGACTCTACAGCAATAATAGTACATAAGCCAGGATGTTTAAATTTGATGGCATGCCCCCATTTTTATTAAGAGGGCTATGTTTGATAAACATTCTATGGTGATCAATTTATGCTTTTGTGTGTTTATTTGTTACTCCCACACAGACATGGCAAGGGGAACTGTCTGGGTTATTTAGCTCACTTGGTTCGATAATTCACAGCGCAATGTTTTTATCATCTTTATATATTTTTTTTACTTGCTAAACTTTTTCTAAAGCTTTCACGGTCGTAGTAGCAGAATACTACCGGAAGTATACTTATTTAAATTTCGTATTTATTTTTGGGACCGAAAATTACCTCTGATTTGACTGTTTTTTGGAAATTAGTTAAATTTTAGTTTGTTGCCAGATATACAGCAACAGAAAGAAGTATATGAGAAAAAGGGCAACCACATAGAAGTTTTGGTAAGTGTGACGTAATATTTTTAATGTGAGAAGCTCAAGGCAGTTAACTTACACTTACCAAAACTAGCCTGTGGTTGCATGATTTCCTGTATTGGTGCTTTTTTTATTATTTAAAGGGGGCTTTAAAATATTTGTTATGCTTGTGTCAAAGTGAGAGTATATAGTGTTTCGTCCTTTTTCACAATATTTCATACATTATTTCTTCTCAGCGAAAATTGCCTGGCAATGCTGTTTTGATGATGAGTTGTGCTGGATTCGATCTAATTAAAGCACAAAATGAATCGTCAAGGTTTCATTTTTGGACTAATCATTTGAATGCTTTGTGCAAAGTGATGCATATTCCAATGAATTATAAGGAAAAACGAACTTTTGAAGAAACTATTGATGAGACATTGCTAGCATTTAGGAACAACATTACAGAAGTAAGTAATGTAAAAAAAGTTTGATTTTACATTATAGTTATATGCATTGCCTAATGGAAGACTGACAAACTAAATATTGTATTATTTTTGAAAATATCTTTCTAAAAATAAGTGTCTGTTTTAATATAATGTTTATTGTTTTCTGCAATATTTCTTATTGAATGAAAATGCTGGAAGTTTTAGTATTGGCAGTTATCTAAATTACCATTTAGAAATGCTCTCTTTTAGTTCTGTGTACAGTGCATTCGAGAAGTTCTGTTAAAGCAAAATTTACTTTGCAACTTTCATTTCCATCCTTAGTTTTTCCTATCAACTGTCTACATTGTGTTTACTTATTAACTACATTAATTGTCTACATTTATTTTATTTATTTAGGCCCATCACTTGATTTTATTCGAAATGAGTAGTTCTTGATATGAGGCATATGATTTTTCTGTTAAATTATTAAATGCTATTTTGTATTTTAATGTGTTACTTATTTTATATTTCATCCATCTGATGGATAATTCTAGTTCTTGTGGTATTTAAGTGTTAGGTTAGAATATTAAAGTACTGATTATATGTATATGTATCTAATGTATAAAAAGGTACTTTGGGTTTTACTGTTTGGGTATTGTTCAAGTGGGTACTTTCACTGTAAGTTTTGCTTTCCTGTTATACTTCCCACGCACGCTCTGGAGTTATGTTTTATTTCTTTAGTTAATTGCCAGACACCAGGTCGTCGATTCTGTGTTCTTTCCAGTGTGCACGTGTTCCCATGCCTTTGTAACCTCGGATGCAGGTCATGTTAATAAATGTAGGTAATTTGATTAGAGATGAGAGAGAGGCAGAGTTATTTATGTCTTAGCAACCCACATGGTATATTGAGCGTAAATACGCCTGCACCTCGAAAATCGAGAGACTTCTGACACTGGAACTGCTGAATTAATCCACGTTGAATTTCGTTCTCACTCTATATTGTAACTTAAAGATAATGTTCAATAAACCGTTTTACCTGCCTTAACTCTGAAACTTTACTGGAATGTCTGACACTTCAAAAAGTGTCAGACATTCAAGTTAGAGTGAGAAGAGGGGAGGGGAGATGGGTATGAAAGTCCATGTAGATTAATTAAGCAGTTCTAGTGGCAGAAGTCTCTCGATTTTTGAGGTGCAGGCGTATTTACGCTCACTATACCATGTGGGTTGCTAAGACATAACTCCGCCTCTCTCTCAACTATAATCGAATTACATACATTTATTAATAGGGCCTGCTTTAGGGGTTAAAAAGGTGTAGGAATACGTGTACATTGGAAAGAATCCAGAATCGACGACCTGGTGTCTGGCAATTAACTAAAGAAATAAAACATAGCTCCAGAGCGCCCATGGGAAGTATGACAGGAAAGCGAAACTTACAGTGAAAGTACCCGCTTGAACAATACCCAAATAGTAAAACCCAAGGTACCTTTTTATACATTACATGTATATATCAGGGCTCAAAATAAGATTTTGAAGCTTGTGAAAACTATCAATCTAGCTCATGCCAAAATTATAAATTTTCGAAAAGACGAACAATTACAGTTGCAGTTTTCTTGCTTAACTTTAAAAAGATTGAATTTAAAAGATTTTTTTTTTTTTAACTTGTAAATAATCTAGTTTCCTGTTTAACCTTAAAATACATCTGAGATAGAAACACGCTAATATAAAGTTTTAAATCTTCGCGGCTATTTGGACTAATCTCGTGATATTTCTGTGGTTGTCAAGACTTATTTCTAGGCCTGATATGCATATGTGTGTGTGTGTGTGTGTATCTTCAATATAAGGTCACCCTTCGGGACTTCGTGAAAATGACCTTATAAGCAGTGTGACCTTTAACTAATTTACACACATTTGTCTGTAAACACAGCATAATTCTTTGAAAAATGTAATACCTACACCGTATTCAGTTTATTAGGTTGTAATTTTTTTACTGAGTTGAACCAATTCAGAATATTGGAATAAAAAATAAGTTCTTTTTAAAAATTTTAAATTTGGGATAAAGTTGTATACTACACATATGCACAAGAAAAGTAACTGATGTACAACCTCACTTAAAATAACCTGTAATGCAGGGGGTGTCGTGATTTCGATTTCATTTTTTGTATGTTTTCTAAGTTTTGTAGTTTCAGAAAATATTCGTCTGCTCCCTCATGCAGGGGTGCTAATTCTGCTCTAATTGCTCTGACCTGCTCCATTGCACAGTACTTACCCCTTTTTGCGCCGAAACATGTATTTTTCTTTATGTTGCTCTGAAGATGCTCCAAAACCTAGTTTTCAAGAAATACTTTGCTCATTAACAACTGCAAAAATTACCAGCTCCACAATTCTCAGCAGCTGAAGTTCATTTCACGAGGCGATTCTCTTCCCTTTTTCTCTCTTAAAAAGAAATGTCACAGAAGAGGTGAAGAGCCCCATAACAGAAACAATGGCACAAGTCGCAGTGTAAAATAAGCGCATACAAACAGAATGGTCTGCAACTGATAGCAAAATCACGCACTGAAGACTGCCATAGAGTTTTGAAGATTATTCCATGCAAACAGACAACAAGAAATGCAGGTGCCCTTCTTTTTTCTTTTTAATTTGCACATGTTAATAAAGTTTATCCAGAAATACACTGAGAGGGCCTCAAACATCATCTTGGATTCTTCACATAAAATTGTTTGATCAGGTTAAATTTGAAGTTGGACACATTAATACAGTCCGATTCCTGTGAAAAAATTTGTGCGGGAAAAAAAAATGAGAAAACATTCCATGTACGCAACATTTACCCTGATCATAGTCTTTAAGGCCCCTTTATGACCAAGCGAATAAAGGCACTGAACGCGATAGATGGCTGAAGTGTAAAGGCTCCAGGTTTCAGCCTATTGTGCAGCTATCAATCTAACGCTACGGTCTGGAGTTTCAGGCGTTTTTCTCCAGATGTTATGTGAATATGCATTAGAACCCCTTAAAAAGTCCTTTGTCCAATGAACCCCTCCTAAAGCAGATAGCCCTCAAGTAGCTTTACCTTATTAATAGAATAAAATAGTCTGTAAGCCCTGGCTTTACCATCTTTAAAAGTTTTGTTTATTGTTTATGTTGTTATTGCAAAGCTATGCACAGGCTATCCGCCTAAGATGGGGGTTGCCTTGGTTGAAGGACTGTCTCAGGGGTTCTAACTCATATTCACATTACATTTGGAGAAAACCGACCAAAACTCCGTCACTATCATTACTTTCTACTGCATTGAAATCTAAAATTTCCAAAATAGTTTCAAAAATCAAATTTGGGAAAGACGAAAAATGTCTAAAATCACTCAAAGAAAGTCAGAGAAAGTGACTTTATAGGTGATTACAGTATTTAGACTTGACTGTATATCTGATGATTCATAACATATAATTCCTATTCAAGGAGCCTGAACTTTAAAAAATGACCTTATATCAAGGTCCAGCTGTATATATGAACAATTGATAATTTTTTAAAAATAGGATTAAAGAATAAAAAGAATACATCACAAAACGTGGGGTACATGTATTTTTATTTATTTATTTCTTTTATTGACATAACCACAGTGAAGATTCCAGAGTTAGGAATCAGGAAGAAAAGTCTAGGCGTCAATGGTTCCTATTTTTTCTAGTTGCCAAACTGTTCCATATAAGTGCAGTTTCAAAAACTTTTTGTTCATGTGTATAAACTATAAACAGATGTTAATGCATTTGTAAATAAGCATTTTAATCAGTTGCATTTATTTGAAAGGTTCAGTTTCTTTCACTTTCTTTTTTATTGAATTATGCCCATATTTTTATCAAGGGGCTCTTGAAATCAATGGTATTTTTGTGAAGAATCTGGTTTTAATCAATTTTATTTTTACCATAGGCTTCAAAACGTGCTAAAAATGGTCTGCATTCATCCTTTCAGGAGAAAAAAAAAATGGTGATTGTTGACAAATAAGAAAAAAAATGTCAAATAGCGAGGTGCCAAGTAAGGCTGCTGAAGGTCAAAAGCGTTAAAGGAGCCGCCAGGCACTTTGCTCGGCTCTATGGGCAATGGTGCAATATCTGGAATTAAGTTAGGTGTCAGAAATGAGGACTGGGCTCTGAAATCTTTGTTGTCAAAACGAAATTTACAGTTGCAAAATATGACTAATGATTGCTAATTTTGAACCCTGGAAGATTCAGGTATTTGTAATATTGGAAGATAAGCTTTTTGATAGCCTTCTTCGAGAAATGTTGCTGCCAGTGATGCAAGGTGACCTGAAATCTTCATTGGTTTCTCCATCAACTCCATCTATCATGGATCATTCTGATTTAAAGAAATTAAATTTATAAACTACTTAATAGTAATTTCAGTTAAATCTAACTATAGTTTGCAATTTCATAATGCCGTAGAACCCCTCCAGTCCAACACCTTTGTGACTGGGGATATGGTCGGCATGCAAAAAAGAGTGAATTATCAGAAAATAGAGAAAAATACAGATTTTCGGTAAAATAAACAGTACAGAACAGCAGTAAAATAAACAGTTATTAACCACATTAACTGTCTACATTAATTTTATTTATTTAGGACCATCACTTATTGCAAATGAGTAGTTCTTGATGTGAGGTATATGACTATTCTGTTTAATTATTAAATGCTATTTTGTATATTAATGTGTTACTTATTTTATATTTCATCCATCTGATGAAATATAAAATAAGTAACACATTAATATACAAAATAGCCAACTCTAGTTTGACTAATTCTAGTTTGTGTGGTATTCAGTCTATATAGTCTAGTTTGTGTGGAACTCAAAAGTGACTGTATGTATTGTTCTCTACAGTAAAATCATTTTAATAAATCACAAAAAAGCTGTTACTATTATTGAAAAAGAGAAAAACTATATATTTAATGTGCATATATATGTTATATGGCTGGTGAATCACCAACGAGTCGGGACAAAGTTCGGCTCAAACATGGTTGGATCAACCAGAGTGACAGACCAGCTGAGGATGGACGAGAGTATTCACTATATTGCAATTTTAAAATAGAGCTATGGTGCATTAAAAAATTTAAAGAAAAACTGTAACAGAATAAAATAGTGTTATGTATGTATTCACACTTTAATTTGTTTATTTATTTCAATTCTAGTTCAAGAATCATTATCCAAACAGACCAGTAATATTAGCAGGCTGGGGCATCGGAGCGTTGATCGCTTGTCTGGTAGGTTCTTTATTTGTTTGTTTGTTCACTTTTGCATGCAGTTGTATTACAGTTGAAAGTAGCTGCAAGTTAAAAAAAAGGTTAAATTTTTAGAAATCTTTCGAACTGTATAAAAAGTTTTGCTTTTAGTTAGAGATAAAACTGTTGTTTTTATTAAAATTTCAACATGGCAGCAGATGCACTGGGAGCGATGACTCGATCCCGTAATTATTATGGACAGGACCTTTATTATTTAGATATTAATATATAAAGATCGAAGAATTATCCGCCTTGACATGAGCTGGAATTTATTTTTAATTAACAGTGTAGTTCACAAAAAAACACGTTATTTTAATACCTAAATACAAATAAACTAATTATGTCATGCACTTCAAAATTTTTAGAATGCCTCTTTACAAGGTATACTATAGACTGCAATAAGTGATAAACTCATATCAGTTTCGAAACTTTCAGAAAAAATTCTTAAAAGTCAAAAATTTTGTAGAATGCAGTGGTGTAGCCACAGGACGGGGGTCAGACCCCCCAACCCAACCCCCCCCCCCCCAATGAGGATTTTTTTGTCATACAAAATGTATATTCTTCACTCCCTTATCACACACACATATCCATATATATGAGTTGCAGTAGTCGTAACCCCCCTCTTCCATGAAAAATTTCTGGCTATGCCACTGGTAGGATGTGCCACTTTTCGAAATTTTTTGTTGTGCAATTCCATGTTAAAGAATTTTTTCTGAAAGTTTATAAAAGGCACCATTGTTTCATTTATTACAGTAGGTAATACAGCTTATAAAGAATTATCCTGAATTTTTTTTAGTCCCTGGGACAATTAGTTTATTTCAATTTGTGTACTTAGGCCTTGAGGGAAATTTTATTTCTTCGAGCAACACTCTTGATATCAATTTTTAGTAGGGTATAATGAAACTTTTTTTTCTAAGTTATAAATAAAAAAAAAATAAGCTAAAATTTTGCTTATGTGACTGACTACAGACAAACAGCAAAAATTACTGAAAAGTCTCATTGAAGGTTGGCATCTCTGATAATGTATTATTTGTGTGTAGTTTTTTTCACAAAGGAAAATTTATAGCATGTCTTTTTTTTATCCTCAATTAAGGTTGCCTTAGAAGCTGAAGTGGATGCTGTTATTTGTTTTGGATTTACATTGACTGGTGTAAATGGATCACGTGGTGTAAGTTTTTTTTCTAAATTAAATTGTGTAAATTGTTAAATATAATCTTTAAAAATCTTACAGTTGTACAGTTTTGTATTTTTTTTTTTTTAAGGATGACTTTGTGCAATACAGTAAAATTGCATGTAATTCAAAAAGAAAATTGATTGTAACTTTTCTTTTTAAACATAGAAGTTATTGTTTCTAAGCTATTTAATTTTATGTTAAATCACTTTTCAAATTTATTTTTGGTACTTGAGTGCTATTAATCTCAGATAGGATTTGTGGGTTGAATCACTTTTAAAATTTAACTGAAAGAGAAATATGGCCAACACATGGATTATAATACTCTTTCCAGCCTAATGAGTATTGTAAAAAATGTCAAAATCCTATGGTTAAAGAATCATATTGTTTTCAGTTACCAGAGTTTTCATTAAAGAAAGAAAATGGGTGAGAATTTCTCACGTTAGATGTAGGTTGGAGCCATACAAAATTCAAGATATTTATAATTTTTAGTTATTTTTATAACATGTAACTGGGCCTTCAAAGTCTGTAACTCAGGCCTAGTTACATGCAATAAAAATAACCCAGTTGAGGAACAATAGTGCCCCAAGACCCTTTTTAACACTTTCCAACAAGGTTGAAAATGATTTTGGTTTGTTTGTCTGTCTGTCCGTCCATGCTCTAACTCCCATAAATATGCATTGATTACTATGACATTTGTGTATGTTATTTCTATGTACTGTACCATGTACCCTGTTGAAATGGGTGTATGTAGCATTTACAGTTCTTTTACTGGACAGCTCAAAAGATTTCCAATACATTACACTCTATGAGTAGTCATTCTTTAAAGTGTATTTTAGAGCTATTTGGCTACTTGAAATGGAACAAAATTGATACATGTTATTAAGTATTACAAGCTCTCCATCGAAAACAGTGTTTGTATCATTAATTAGTTCTACAGGAGTGCTCAGAATAATTTAACACATTGCATTCTAGAGACAGGCATCCATTTAAAGCACAATAAAACACTAGCTAATGGTGTGACGACAATTGTGTTCTCCCTCGAAAGTTGCACCAAAAGTCAGCAACTGTTGCAATAAATCGCTAAATATGGTAAGAAAAAAATCTTGAAAAATGACTCCAGCTTGGCGATATTTTTATTAGTTGGTGGGATATAAAAAAATACCTAATGTGGTAATATTTAAGTATGATGATTCCAATGAGTATTTTGAAAATTCATTACTCACACTTTAATTAACCAATTTAGTGTGTTGGGTTGTATTAAAATAAAGCTATGCAAGTATTATCTTCTTAGGGGATGTATGTGTGTGTGCATGTACAATAGTGTGTTGGAAAGTGTTTTGTAATCAATGTGCTTGGCATGATTTATCTTTCTTATTTTTTCTTCTATAGACTTTAGGAGTTCTTGAGAATCCACTTTTATACTCTGTATTAAACTACAACTGTTTTCATTATTTTCTAATTTTTTTTTTTTTTTTTTTTAAAGACTAGGGGCCAAGGGCCCCTAGACTCGCTACGCTCGCTTTTCATATGAGGCGTATAAAAATTTAAACTTTGCACTATTTTGCATTATGTAAAACCCATGAAACACCTTGCATATTAGCAATTATGGTGATTTTTCATAATTTGGCGACTTGCATGTATGTATAGTTAATAATTAGCTCTAAGAAAACAGCACTGCATATGTTTTCTTTGATAAAAACTATGGAACAGCTAGGATAGCTTGCCACCAGTGGCGACTTTTCGTTATTTGGCGATTTACACATGCTCACAACCTATAATTACTGCTCATGTAAGGTTACCGGTAAAACCGTTATCCATATTTTCATATACATAATCCTTTGCAGATTGGCGTATTTAGCATCACGAATTATATCATCTCGCTGCGCTGGCAAATATCCTAAGTGTACTATAACTGCTATAATGGCATAGTTAAGCTGCCAAATATTTCTACTGGTAGCAAATACTCCAGCTGCACCGAACCAGCTTTAAAATAATTTGCATTTTAATTACTTTTCATTTTCAAGAAACTGGGTTCTAACATTTTGGAACTCCTGGTTTAGATTCAATCTGCTTGGTGAAATACCATTTTGCTGGATCTTACCTAATGCCAAGATGTCGCTTTTAAAATCAGTTACAATTAGTTATTCTGTTTTGGAAAAACGAATAATCGCTCATTCTAAACTCCTATTGACTAAGCGAACTTACTATTTGAAAATTGTCAACTTTGTGTAACATTCTTTGAGTTATTTATTTCATATACTTTTTAATTTGGCGTAAAATTGGTGTGATTCTACTTCATGTTTGTCAATATCACACGATTTTACATGCTTGGAATTGCTTTGTTGCAAAGGAATGAATGATTTTATGCTGGGGATAATTTGCCAAACCTGGCAACCATTAGGTTTATTTTTTCAATTTTTTATTAATATCTTCTAAAATAATTTGATTTTCGAAATTTAAGTCAGTTTACTAGGTTCCCTGGAATTTTCCAAACCCGTGGACATCTTAGTTGAAACTCAAATCCCTACGGTTTAGGAGGAGATAGCCGAACAAGCTTTTGACATCGTCGTCATCAGCAGCCGTTACTTTGTTTTTAGAATAGAGAGAAACCCAAAAAGTTTTAGCAAGAGACCCCATATATGTAATACAATTAATTTAATGAGCCTGTTTGAACCACAAATTGAAGAAGCCAGTGCATCCCCTGGGTAGACATAAGTGAACTCATTAACATAAATAGTTCAATAAACTATCATGTGAGAAATACAATGTCTCCCACAAAAAAATATTTTAAAGTATGGGAGGGAAATCATAAACAAGAATAGAAGTAAAGAATGAAATTTAGAAAGAATTTTGCATGTATAACTACTTCAGAAAAAATGGAAGTGTGCATGACTTTTTTTTTTTTTTAAAAAAGTGCCAAATCTTTTGAAATGTGAGAATTTTGCACAGAATGAAACTTGTTATCATAGACATAGCTTTTATGCTGTCTTTTACAAGGCAGAACAATTAAACATAGTTTTGAGGGAAAAGAAATTTGACTACTTTAGGAAAAGTTGACTGCAGAGTTAAGAGACAAGAGGAACAAAAAGTTTTTTAAAAAAATCATTTTTATTTAAGTTGGCTAGTGATGACAAGCACATCATGAAATATGCAATTCAAAAACTAATTGTCATGATTTAGCATTGCAGGGCAGTCTAATATTTGGTAAAAATTTACCAATTAAAATATTTGAAAAAAACAGTAAAAATAAAATCTTATCATTAACAGTTTTTTATTTATTTATTTTTTGTACTAGTATGTATAACTAACCTTTACTCCTTACATACTTAGACACCCAGTGGGGGGAAAAAAACTGAAAGCTTACCTATCTTCTATCAGTGCCATTTCAAGTAAAAATTTTGGCCAACTAGGTTGTACTCTTGAAGTACATGATAACATTGCATAACCGCAAGGATTAAAGGCTTAATTTCCAATGAAAGTAGCTCAATACTATCAATAATAATTATACTTTGATTTTTAAAAGTGAAAAAGCAATAAGCAATTATTTCTAGTAGGTTTTTCTAAGGGGCATTACTTTGATTTTATCATAACAAAACTGATTTATTTTGGTTGCACGAATTTCTTGCATTAGTAATTTTCTAATGCTAGAAAAGGAAGGGAAAAAAAGTGAGTTTCTCACGCTCTGGTGAAAACACTAGCTCCTGATCATCAGTGGTTAATGTGATCTTTTATTGCTTATTTACATAGCAATTAATATTTTCAACTATGACCTGCCTTGTGAACCATTTATGCATGGAGCCAGTTTGAACACTGCTTCTAGATAAACATTTTACTTTTTTATGCATTTTGTTCAAGTTAAATATCTTTTTTTTAATTAACTCCTACTCAAAATATTATATTGTTTTAGAACATTATGATGTGTTGTACACTTTCATTTGATTACGTTAGTTTGTAGCTATATTTTTTCATTAACTCTCCCAAAAAAATCATTTTCTGTATCTGCCATTGTTATGGACTAAACATTTTGCCTCCTATTATGTTTTTTTTTCAAAAATAATGATATTTGATAATTTTTCAATTTAAAAAAACATTACAGCCCTCTTTTTTTTTTTTTTTTTTTTTTTTTTTTTTTTTTTTTTCCTCAGCCCTGAATAGAGTTTCTATTCAGGGCATAAATAGAGTTAACCAACTTGCTGGTTTTCCCTTTGCTGCATGTGTTTAACCCTTTGAGGCGCAACCCTTTCCCAACGCTGAAAAAAGCGCAGCCGTTGCCATCGCTCGACTGAACGACCTGCAAGATGGCAGCCGATCAAAACGTTCATCGCGTGCCACAGATCGAGAGACCCTTTTTTGATGCAGCTAATTGGGCAGCTGTTCTCGCATTTTTCTATTTTCCAGCAAATGTCAGTGCTGTTAAAAATAATCTTTTTTTTTTTTTTTTTTTTTTTACGGGAAAGGACGGGCTGAAAAGTAAAGCATTCTCGTGGAGCTACGTCACCCGCAACTATTTTTATAGAAATCCAATCTATTCTTCGTGACTGGCAACAGTCAAAACGTCAGAGTTCAGTGTTCCCAGAGCGGGATCACTGTGCGTTAAAGGGGCAGGCTAATTAGGGAATTGAAATTAGTTTCATATTTGAGCAGGTACATTGGACAAACGATGAATGCTAGCAGATAGGAAGAAATTACTGTTTTTCAAATTTTACTTGAGTTTAACAATTTTGTGGAAGCCGCATTACATAAAGCTTTTAAAAAGTTGCTTATATCTGTGTATAAATATAGATATATATATGCAGATACATGCAATTATACAAGTATTTAAAAGAAAAATATTTAGGTATTTTTGATAGCGAAAATAAGTCTCATTTCCCTGCAGAACATAGGATTTTCCGATTAGCTCACTAACCTAGCAGGCATCAGCTGACAGTGTTTTTTGTTATGCCTTTACACCTAAAATGCATCCATGCAGTGCCATGCTATGCAACTAGTTATCATCTAAAAACATAGCTTTTACTACATTTTCCTTGACTGAGTCTAGATAGAGCATATTAAGAATGAAAATATGATAAGTGCAATGCTTGTTTTTTGAAAAAAAGCAAAAGGCTTCATAGTATTTTTCAAAGAGAAAAGGAGCAAGATATATTTTTAGCAATATGCCAATAAAATTGAAATAGGTTGTAAGTAAGTTTCAGAACTTCTTGGAATTTTCATGTAGTAGCTGAAACACAGCTATCTAAATCTAATTTCTACAAAATAGTCAGTGATAACAAACTAAAATGTGTATTTTCATTGTATTATTCATATTTTTAGAAAAAGAAACATTTTTCTTACCCACAAATGCTGGAAATTTATTTATCCTTTCTGTGATCAACATAAATTGGAGAATATGATGGGAAAAAGTCAGGCATTAATGTGTCAAGGGTAACATTGGTAGCTTAACTTTCAGTACAAAGAAATATCTACGTTGTTCTTATGGTAACTGAAAAAAAAAAAAAAGTAGAAAATTAGAAGACTTTTATATTATCCAGTGGCGCACACAATATTTTCTCTTGGAGGAGGTCCAACATCCTGGTAGTGACCGCCTTTTAAAATCACTTTAAAATATTTCCTTGTTTTTAATCGTGTTTTAAATTTTTTTGCCATATCTGCTAAAAATATGAATTTGGTAAAGTCACATTAAACTGTCAAAAAAAATATATCATCTTGATTTAACAAAGCCAAGTTTATAACTTTTTTTTTTTTTTTTTTTTTTTTTTTTTGAGGGTGTGTGTGTCCAGACCTCCCTGGACCCCTCCCTTGTGTGCGCCACTGATATTATCTATTTAGTTAACCATCATATCAATCCACTATTTGTTTGTTGAAATTAGTTGGCATGGTAACCCATTAATACTCATCACATTTAAAAACTAAATTTCTGTTGTGTAATGTCCTGATTTCAGGGGCTAGATGATCCACTACTGGATAACAAAGTACCTACACTTTTCATTATTGGCCAAAATTCAAATATGTGTTCCATTGATGACATTGAAGATTTTAGGTCTCGTATGAAAGCAATGACTGGGCTTGTTGTTGTTGGAGGAGCTGATGACCTCTTACGTATTTCACCTGAAAAAATGCTGTCTGAATCCATCACTCAAGAAATAGTGGACCGGTGTATATTGGTATGAAATAGTGTATAATTCTAATTGAAACATTTATTCAGATGTATGTATGCATATACAAGGTGTCCTAAAAACACTGATCTAGACTTATTTCTTAAATATTGACCACAGATGTATTATAAGATAATTGTTATAAGGCGTAATATAAACAAGTTTGACACATATTTCCTTATTTAAAATGAAATTTAAAACTTATCTAAAGAGAAAATATTTCTTTATTTAATGTTTTCTTATATTTTTTGAAAAAAGGGATACAATTTCTGTCTGTTTTAAGTTTTTACTTTTCTCTGAAACAACCGTTTTTTTATGTTTGTTTTTTTGCCTTAAAAACAGATCTCTAATCAATTTGTTTGTAACCGCTTCGGAATTTTCGATAATTTCATCGGTTTTCCCTAAAGTCGCTTGTGTTGAAAGATTAGCTTGCTCGCCATTATAAACATCAGGAAATTCTTCATCAGAGACAGACTTAACGCCTGAAAGACACAAAAATTCATTTGTAAAAATGTTTATATATATGAACATACTGTTTAGTTAATTTAAATTAACCTCAAATTAATTTTACATTTGATTAAGAGGATTTATAAAATACGCTTACCTTTGCTAGACTCCTGACCTTGAGCTTTTCCGCTCAAAATTAAAGCATGGAGTGAGTAGAATTTCCCTAAAAATGAGATGGACATTCCCACTCTGGGGGCTGATTAAAGGGGGTCGGGTGGCTTCTGATATAGGTTATTTTAACATTAGGTCTATGAGCCAAAAAATCCGTGCTATGAAAAACTGACCATTTAGAGGGTTGGCTGCTTGGATATGTTTTACTGTATACCAATTAGTTCTTAAACATTTAATCTTCATTGACATTTTATGAGCAACAAAAATGTTGAGCACCTTTATTTCCAACAAGAAGAAAATTGCCCAGTTAGTCGTCACTGCCACTCACTAAATTAGGTATGGTCAACCTTTGGAAAGTTACAGGCCAAACTTTAAGCTGTTAACAAAGTTGCGGGTCGTATAATTGGAATTTAGATGGGATTTTGAATGGTTCGTATGGGTTTTATATGGGGTTCTGATGTGTTCTGCTGGGCGGACCAGAAGCTAAGGCAGTCCACAAGCGGAAACATATGGGGCCGGAGGCTGCCCATTCGTGCATCAAATGGAGGCTGTGGGCATGTTAAGAAACTTGTCTTGCATGCTCAGGCCACACCTATGGAGTCGAGCCCCTCCAATAATTTATCCAAATATATGCCAGGGCATGATATTTCTTTCAAATGTGTTGGCTTGGGCCGAGCCTACAAGGTCAAGGATCGTCAAGCTCGGGCCAGGTCCGGATTCAATTTTCAGGCCCATGCAAGCCTCTAGTGTCAATGTGTATTTTTAAAACGATCTATAAAGCTCATTGCAATTTTAATCACTGTAAAGATAATTTAGATATAAGTATTATTATTTGGAATGCACTAGATAGCCTCCTATGCCTGCTCATGTTGCTAGGTAACCTTGCAGGTCGCTGTCGTGTTTAGGCCTTCTAGAGCACCGGCCCTGGTCATCTAATGGCATATTGTTAAACAAATCTTGAAAATCAAAGTTATATAAAGAGGTAATATTACTGAGAGGCTATAATAAAGTATTCTTAACTACTTTCTGTTGATATTATATTATCACTACTTTTTTTTTTTAATTAAATACTCATGCATAGCAGACAACATCTTTAATAATATCTTGCTATCTGCATTGCTATGAGCATTACATCCTATTAAAATCATTTAAGTACTTTTGTAAGGTAACAAAAATATTGTAGTACAATTATTTTGGTCTACTCTTCCTCTGCTGCAAAAAGTTTCCACTATCTACACAACCAGGATAATGAAACATGAAAGTAAACATAAAGCAAATTGCCATTCAGGTTTATTAGTTTATTTTTAGTATTTAACTTACTATTGCATCTTTTTTTCTCCCTCCTTCAACTTTTATTTTCTCTGATTTTTATTTTCTTTTCTGAATGGCAATCGCCTTGTGTCTAGTTGTCTCTTTCCTGCCTGTGTGGATAATGCAGCTCTTTGCAATGAAGGAAGTGTGAACTTTTGATACCATCCTACTTTTCATTTTAAATTTTAGAGGATTTTAATTTAGAAATTGACTCTTAAGTATTGATAGTTCAAGCTGTAGTGAGGTGAATTATTAAATTTATAATTAGCTAGAATTGGTTTTTTAAAGGTAAGTAATGAGAGGGTTTATGGACCAGTTTTCTTATTTACTGTAAAAGAAGAAAACAGCTGTGATAAAATTCTTCTTATCAGCTATTTGTTTGTTAATGTATTTGTTTATATTATTACTAGATTTTATTATTTTAACAAAAGTATGATTAAAGTTAATCGTAGATTGTTCATTGTGGCTATTACATTAACTTTTCATACAATAAAAGCTTCAGTTGAGAGAGAGAGTATTATATTTTATCACAGTACTGTCCAGAAAGTAGTCTACGTCATATAAATATTGTATATCAAGAAAACTTAAAGTGAAGTCTGTGCTTTCACTCGTGCTTTCTTTTTAATGCTGTAATGTCAAAAATACATTTTTGAACTATACTATTTTTTTCTCCTGACAGGGGAGCACCCTGACACACATTAGCATGAATTAAAAATTAATACACAATCAAATCCTTGTGTAAAAAATTTCTTTAATTATAAATGCTTTATTCAGAAATCTATTTGCATTATCCTTCATTGTTCTTTATTCCTCCACTCTCCCACATATGTATTAGAAAGTTCTCTCAAGTACACTGTTGTTGTCTTTTTCAGTGATGAAAGAGCTTACAGCAGACAATTTTTTTTCATTAATATTTTTCTGAGAAGCATTAAATGAAAGTCCTATCAATAACAAGTAAATTAAAAACTTTTTTAACCTTAAAAATGTGAAAAAAATGTATGTTTTATAATAAAAGGTAATCATTCAATGAAAAAATTATGGAGCTGTGCATATTGTATCTTTGAGTACATTGATTTGCACACACAATTTATTTTTAAACTAGCTGCGGACCTGTTCTTCACACAGTAGGAAAGGAATATTTTCCTAAAATATATTGTAGAAAAATATTTTTTAAAAAAAGTTCAGATAGTCCCTTCTGTTGAAATTATCACTGGATATATTAACACAACGTAGGATTTTAGTTTAGTTAGTAGTAAGATGATCATTGAGAAATGATGAATAGAACACTTTTGATTTCACGAAATATTTATTAACGTGGTGTACTGTGCTTTAATCCACATTAACCAAACGAATCTACAATTACTACTTATTACTTATACGTCTATTACTTATATTAATATTATCTATCTTCATTTCTCTCTCTTTAGTGCTCAATTTAAAGAAATAACTTAGATATTTGAAACCAATGGTTGCTTTTCTACTCTTTGGTGGTTCTTTTCAATTTATGCATTAGCATAAATTATTAACATTTTTTATAATTGTTGCCATTAAAACATCTCTCCATATATTTTTAAGCATAATTCTTGTCAGATTGGTGTAGCACAACAGAATATTTCATCTTGCCCTGGTGAAAAATATCCAAGCTGTTTCCAATCTAAATACTAAAATCCTCTGTTGTTCAGTCTCATGAAAAAATTAAACTGTGTAATCTCAAGGAGCTATTTAGAATCGCTCAAACTGAGAATAAGACGGGTTAAACTTTTCTGCAGATTTTTTAATAATTTCATGCAATTTTTAATTTATGACGTCACATTCTGGCCCAGATAGTTGAGTCTGGTTATTTCGCGAAGTAATTCAATCAAAGTAATGTTGAAACTTATGACATAGAAAAACTCTCATCTGCAACAGAGCTTTATCTAATATATATGTTACAGTGAAAATCTGATATGAGTCAAAATCCGAATTAACTAGAGAAAGCGCGTTCTGACTGACAGCACTCAGGAAAACCCAATTTATTCAGGTTTTAACTGACTTGTTAGACAATAATTTTTATATCTATCAAAAATTTGCATTATTTCGACGATATGTTATAAGACGAGTTGTTTTGTTTGGGTCTCACAAAGGGCCAGCGGTAGCATATTTTTGAGCCCCCCCCCCCCCTACAGCGGTGGCCGGACACAATTATGTTTTTTTTTGGGGGGGGGGTCTCGCAGAGGGCCAGCATTAGCATAATTTTCAGGGGGTAGCAAAATAAGGATTCTGGTTCAACTCTCCCATCGATTTGATTGATAGCTGTTGGCGCGGATGCAACTGACCCTCGTCCATATTCATCACTTGTTATAACATTAAAGTTATTTTGTTTCTTATCTAACAGCTGTATTTTTCAAGAAATCTATTTTCCCAATTTTTAGTGCGTAAAGCATTAACATTCCAGAATTCACTTGGGAAAACGGGTTTTCTCAAGCACTGTCAGTCAGAAAGTGTTTTGCCTAGTTAATTCAGGTTTTGCCTAACGCTCTCGGTTAGAATGCAATTTCCCTAGTTAATTCGGGTTCTGACTGATTTCGGGTTTTAACTGTAGCATGTATATATATATTCTGCCAAAAGTCGTCGAAAACTTGGTGACATTTTGAGCTGTTTTGGGGAATTAATACGACGGCCATTGCCAAACTGATAGCGAATACTATGCATTATGTTAATAAGATTTTTCCTCCTTGTGACGACTTTTTGAATTTCCTACAATTTAAAAAATGCAAGTTTCCATTCGTTATTATGGTTGCTGAAAAATCATAGTGTTCAAAAATCGCCAAGGGTAGCTCATGCATTAAACAAAATACACTATTAATAGAATTTTTATAATAGTAATTTTTTACATCAAAGGCTTTTAAACTAATTATATTTCTAACTCCTTTTTAAACTCATGATGTCAAAATAGCGTCATTCTCACTTGTGATATCTAACATAAATTAGTGAAAGAAAATTCACATTATTTTACTTTTCTACAGCATATTATAATCTAAGAGTTTATTATTTTGCTCATGGTGTAATATTTTATCAAAATTTGGTAACCTATTTAGGATTTCTAATTTATCTTTAAACTTGTGACATAAAAATGACATCATTTCATTTATAATATGCCACTTTGTTTACAGTTATGTCAATTGCCAGCATATAGATGGTATGTCACATGATTATTTTTCTACACAATATTAAATTTTCTAATGCATTTTTAAATCTTGACTTCAAAATACGTCACTTCATTTATGATATACCTTTTTTTTTTTTGCATTTATATCTATCGCCAGCATATAGATGGTATATCACATGATCACTATTTTAGACAAAGGGAAATTAGAAAAGCTTTCTGACGGTTACAATTATCAAAAATTCGAAAAAAATCATGGAACAATTGAGTTTTCAGAATTTTAAAATTGATTATGGACTATTCTGTGTCGTTTTACATGAATATGCAAAATTTCAAGCTGATCAGTCGAACGGTGAGGAAGGAGTTCCCAGACAAACAAACAAACTTTCACATTTATACAATAGATAGTTGCATTATAAATTTTAGTAATGAAGTGAAATTTTGTTCTCAGTGCTTTGTAGGATGTAAAATAATTTATAGATGTAACGTACTTTTCAACTTCTGTTTTAGGATGAAATTGGCAGCTTTTTAGAATCCTATTTTGTTAAACCAGCATCATCATCATCTGTGGTGTCAAATATTCCTATTAAAAGTTGTCCTCCCATTCGTGAAGAAAGTCCGGATATAATTAACCCTGATGAAGTTGGAAAACGTAAAAGAAGAAGACCAAAAGAATACTCACCTGAACTTATATCATCTCGCAAACGATCCTCGCATAGCATTTCAAAAGAGGTATATATATATATATATATATATTTTTAAGATGACAATGTAATGCAAAAGATGAAAACAGTTAGTATTCAGTGATTGTTTGTACCTGAGTTTTCAAGGTATCTAAAATATGTTAATACAAATAATTTTAATGGCACTAAAAATTACACCTTTTAAAAAAATGTAAACTTTCAGAAAGCATACTAATTGTATAAATATATATTTGATTTTTGTAGCTATTCACAGGGTGTCTACAGAACCTGGAAATCAGGGGAAACCTGGAATTGTCAAGAAATTTTGCTGTTCTCGAAAAATGAGGGAATTTTATGATTTTTACTTTAAATCGAGGAAAATTTCGTTCTTCGGTCAGGTGCCCCTTGGTTGGTCTAAAAATAGCATTCAGGGGAGGGGGAGCCAACACTCGCCTAGTTGTGGCGTTGAAATTTCCTTTGTAAATTAAGTTATCTCAAAATCATATTTCTGTCCTTTATTGTATGGCAGGTTCAGATGGAGTAAAATGATATACTTATTTTAGCAGTTCAGAATCCGGGAAATATGCTTAAAAATATGGAATTTCCAGTGAAAATCTCTCCTCCTCCAAAAAGCATGGCCACATTGGCAACGGCTCTGTTGTAGTACAATTTTCGTTGGTGAAAAAGGTCGGAATACTTGATACGAACAACATATGTCTCATGCGCCGCTGGGATGTTTATTTTCACTGTACCACACACTTAACCAAAGTCCTATTGACAGTGAAGGTGTGCATGGGTGTCACCACCAGTATATTCGTCACCTGGGAAATTCGAATGTTGTGCTAGAGGGGCAAATTCTTTCCTTGGAGTGTAGGTAGTTGTGTTTTGTAATCACAGACTTCTACACAGCAATATTGACAGTTTTTGTCTCTGTAGAAAATCTGTAGATGCATGCCCAAGCATGCATAAACTATTAAAAATACACAAATTTTGATGATATTTTGGGAATCAGCTTAAAAAGTTACCCTTGGAAACAAATTTTCACTTCAGTAACTTCTATAAGTAAGGAGTTATTTAGGAAATTCAGAGAAAACATATCTTACAAAAAACTTTAAAAAATTTCCACAATTAATTTCTCTGTAATTAATTATCGTAGAACCTTCAAAATTGGGATTTAGAGTTATCCTATCTATAAAGCATTTAATGCAAAATTTGAGGAAAATCTGAAATGGCATGGTGAACTTTTTCCAGTTTTCTGATTGTTTTACGTGGAATCTCCAAGTTATAAATTATAATGTATATCATGAGAGTGTAGTCTAGAATTTTACCAAAATTCTGAAAAGTCAGGGATTCTTGTTTGAGAAATTGAGTATGACTCTATTATTTTAGAAATAGACTAATAACCCAATGAAATATCTTTAAAAGTACAACCTGTACACAAATGATTGTATTCTAAATATATCAAAATTTTACAGTATATTCTTAACAAAACCTAAAGCTTTTATTTATTAGTATAAATGTAGGGTTTGAGTTCTTTTTCTAGTAGTTCGCTAGTTGCATGTTTATTGCAGCACTACTTTTGATGTATAAGATTTAATAGTTTCTCAAATGCCCTTTTTTTTGTTGTTTAAAGTGCTTAAAGTTGTTCAACAATTGTTCAGTTTTATTTTTTTATTTATTTTCATGGAAAAAGCTGGTGTTGAGATCAAAATAAAATTTCTTTAAAAAACAATGTAAAAAATGGTGCAGTAAATATGCTTTGTATGGTACAAAGTGTGCTCTCTTCTTTGGCTTCAAAAGACATCAACTCTTTAGGAAAGTGACTTATCTTCCTTTTTGCCTGTCTACCTGTTATTGTTTATTGCAGCTGTGGAAGGGTTTGTACCATTCAAAATGTACACTCTACTATTTTTTTTAATGAAGTTTTTATCTTTATTCAGTTTAATCTTAGTGAGTATCAATCTTATTAAGTTGCATAGAATTTTATGTAAACAAGCAACAACAATGTTTATTGTTATACATTAAGTCATCATATAAAAAAGCAATTTAAGGGGTGGGGGATTAAACTAAACGAAACACATAAACTAAAAGTTGGAAGGTTATGAACTGCTTTAATTAATTTAGTGTAAAAACAAGTTGTAATCTTACCTTGTTTTTTCTTATTTTCGGTACAAGTTTGAATAATGCAGTTCAAATTCAGGAGTTATTTTTTCAAAGTTATAATAAAATGATCGAGAAATAAGCAAGGTTTGTTTAATTTATATGCATTTAGTAAGAGCAGTAGCCCATCAAAAAGTGTAGAAGCAATAATATGAACACCCTCAAAAAAATATGGAAACAATAACCATGAGGTGATTAAGTAAAAGGAATGTTAACAGTGGTTTCTGAAATTCCAAAATGAACCTCTGCTGGAAATATCTAGAATATTTGCTGATCTTGACGAGGACATTCTAGAAAAGAGTTGATTGATTTGGTTATAAGAAGTACCATAGTATAAATATTTAGCCCATTTAAAATATTTTTGCACATAAAAATGTATGTTTAGAACCAATTGTTGTGTCAGGTCACCCTTTTCTGCATATTGTATGTGTTTACCCAATATTTTAAAATTATTGAGTAAGATGCATGTGTGTGTGTGCTCATAATTTATTAAATGTGTTTTTGTGCCTTTTGTAGATTGCTGTTTCATCCAGATCTCAGGGATCACCATCTACATCTAGATCTGGTCGAAAAAGAAGACATCATATGTCAAAATCAAGTAATTATTTATATATTTGTATTCACAGTTATTTCTGGAAATCTACTTTTATGTTTATTGATTACAAAATAGTATTCTTATAGAAGCCAGTTCATAGTTTATTTTAAGAAATACAAAGTCAATTAATATCTTAAAATGGCATGATCTATATTTCTGTATTTATTGAGAAGGCCCTACCATGGTCAAATAGATAATTCACTGAACATGGTAGATGGCTAGAGTATGAAGGTCCAGGGTTCTGGCCTACTGTGTGCCTATTGATTTAACGGTCTGGAGTTTGGGCAGTTTTCTCCAGATGTAATATGAGTACATGTTGGAACCCCATAAAAAGTCCTCCGCCTAATACATTTCCGACCCCTAGGCAGATATCCCTGTAGTAAGTTTGCTTTAAATACAGTACACACTACATCTGTTAAGCTTCTCTCTGTTTTATGTTAGGATGCAAAAATATAAAATGTATATTCTTTTAGTTCATTTTACTTACATATACAATTGTTTATTTAGTTACAGTTTGTTTGTTAGTTGTAGTTTGGTGGTAAATGAGTTATTCCCACAGAATAATTTTCTTTAATGTCACCTTGATTATAATTAAGAAGTGTACTATAAAATAGTTTAAATAATAAAATATAATAATAAATTAGGGGTAAAATAAATTTAACATTTTCACTAAATTTTTTTCTATTTTACGGCTCCAAATCACTGAATTTTTTTCAAAAAATCAATGCACCTTCTATTGGATTTACATTAAAGTAACTTCTTTTCAACTTACTTGGGGAGGCTCAGACGTTGGGATCACCAATTTTGCTGAAATGTTTATGTGTTATAGGGGACCCATAGTAAAGTAAAAAGCCAAAGAATTAGCCCCCAAC